>SJXQ01005308.1:114411-141042 GCA_006408695.1 Aepyceros melampus | reverse complement strand
GTACTAGGCCAGCCAGAGCAGACAGTGGTCCAGCCAGCCCTCGCCCCCAGGCCTCAGGACCACTGGCAGGCACAGTCGGTGGGCTCCTGCAACGTGTAGGGCACCCAGGTAGCATTGGTGGCGCAGAAGAGCTGCACAGAGCGCCGCTGCAGGCCCACCTCGCGGCAGCACTTGCAGAAGCGGGCGTAGGTATTGATGTTATAGTTGTAGATGCTGGCAGACGGGCACCTCCCATCACAGGACACTAGGTTCACCTGGAGATAGGCAGGCCAGTGAGGCAGCCTGTGTGGCTTCCTTCCCTCCAAAGCTCCCTCCATTCCCATATTCACCCCCACCCCACCCCAGCCCCACGGTCTCTCCAGGGCCACGCACAGGGGTGTTGCTCCTGCATTCATTCTTGCGGATGGTCATGCGGATTGTCACCTTCTTGCAGGAGCGCCCATCCTCTTTACCTGGGGGGACAGGGTGAGTGAGGCAGCTACGGCTAAGGAGTGCTCCCGGGGCTGCAGGCTGGGCCAGACTGGGGGGGTTAGTGTCATGCTGGAGGGCCCCTCCACCAGCATTAGTGCCCCACATTAGAGCCCCTCCCAATCAGAGAAAAAGCTCGTGACCCAGTGCCCCGGAAGGAGTTGGAGGCAGCAAGGCAGGGGAGGTGGTGAGACAGAGAAGGATGCCTGAGATGGCTTGGGGGCTCTGGGCTAGGAGAGAGGAGGATCTAGGGACAAAGCAAGCTGGCCCTCTACCCAAGCCCCAACACCTGTCTCTAACCCAATGGTGACCCTGGGTGTGTATTCTCCCCTCTCTGAGCTTTTGCTCAAGCATTCAGATTTTTCAGTTTCTGGAGTGAATGGAAACCCCAGTCCCTAGCATAGTCAATGCTTGCACACAGCAGGATCACTTGGCTTCCATAGCTATCAAACAAGACAGGCCCACCTCACATGGCCATCGCAGAGATAGAAACTGATAGGCATGGACCATGCTTATCATGGTCCATGACACACCCTCTTCCTGGACCATGCTTCACAACCCATCACACAGCCCAAGCACACCCTCACCTGCTCAAATATTCCCTCACCAAGGCCTTTCCTGATCCTCTTCTTAAATGACAGCATCCTCCCTCCACCCAACCTCCTTCCCTGATCCCTCCCTTTCCTATTTATACCCAGGGCACTGTCACCATCCTGAGAGACAGATTTGAAATGATGCTCTTGACACATAAGCTTTAGGGTCTTCTTTTGCACAGGCTCCTTCCACAATTTGTTATGAGTTCTCATTCTAAGTAAATCTTCACTCTTGCAAGTTTGGGATCCTTTTCTTAATGAAGCCCACCCCCAAGTACATAAGTTTTAACCCCCATAAAACCAGTTACATCCATCTTACTGTAATTTTACTTGCCATTCTGTCTCTCCCACTAAGCAATATGGCTTCCCTTGTGGTTCAGCAGGTAAAAAGAATCCACCTGCAATGCAGGAGACCTGGGTTCAATCCCTGGGTTGGGAAGATCCCCTGGAGAAGGGAGAGGCCACCCACTCCAGTATCCTGGCCTGGAGAATTCCATGGACTGTATAGTCCATGAGGTCGCACAAAGTCAGACACGACTAAGCGACTTTCACACTTTCTTTCACTCTCCCACTAAAACGTCAACTCCATGAGACTGTGTCATTTTTGCTCTATCTACAGGGTCTAGAACAGGGCCTGGCATATTGGTGCTAAACAAATATTTGCCAGATGCATAGACTCCCTCTGTGACCTCAGGGTGCCCACAGGAAATGGGGTGGAATCCTCTCTTCCGGCCTCTGGGCTTCACCACAGTGGGTTTCTGACCACACCTGCTGGAGGTCTCCTAGCCAGAGCTAAGTTCACTTTTTCCTCCTTCTCTGCTCCCAGGAAGCACAAGAGCCAAGGGCTGTCCTGGCCATGGTGTCAGGGTCCTGGACTGAGACCAGCTGAGTGACCAGCGGGAGCAAACCACTGGGCATTGGTGGGCATGCGGTGCCAGGAGAGCGGGCACTGCTGAAGCATCCCCATGCAAGCCCAGGGTGCACCTGCTACCCAGCATGCACTGCGGGCCGTATGGCCTTTGCCAGAGGCAGGGAGCTGGGGCACCATGCCCCCCTCCCCCACCCCCAGGGCTTAGGGCTACCTAGCAATAGGGACATTGTCGGAAATAGCAATGCAGCTACACGCCTCCAGTCCCATGGGCTTCCGAGAGGAGTACCTGGGTGGCAGTGGACAATAACACGTGGAGGAGAGGCGGGGCTAATGGGGACCACGGGAAGCAGGGTCCCCGGGAAACCTGGGGAGAGGGACATGGGTCACAGGTCACATGGAGCACCTGGGACATTCAGAGAACATGAGTTGTGCCAGGAAACAGAGGCACAGGGATCACAACAGAGTTGTGATCTCAGGGAACAGAGATCAGCCAATGAGGCACTGAGCTCAGTGTCCTTGGAATATGTGAGTTGGACATAAAAGGGTCCCATATCCTACATCCTCCATGGGAGGGTCGAGGGCCCTGGGGTATGGGAGGCATGGGGTCAAAGGTCCTCAGGCTGATGGGAACACGCACACACATGCAGCTGGGGCTGTAGGTTCCCGGGCCAGGGGTGAGGACAGATGCTCAGAGCTCTCACTCAGACCTGGTCAGGGAGCCCGTGCGCCTGAGGCCCACCCAGGAGGCATCTCCAAGACAGGGCTCCTGAGCACAGGAAGAACTCATGCGGGGGCATCTGGCCTGGAAGTCATGGCATGCCCGGAGGAGGCAGAGTAGCTGGGGCGTTACTAACCTTCTGGATCCAACATCCCAATGCCCCCCATGTCCAACAAGGAGCAGAGGCCTTTTATTGGGAAAAGGATGTGAGCATGGCCCCTGGCCACCTGCAGCCCTACATCAGCTCTGTGAACACCACGGTGGGGGTGTTATCTCTTCATCTACTCCCCCAGAAAGAGCCACCACCAGAGGTGCCAGGCCAGGAACCTGGCCCTCTGAGCCCCAACATGATATCCTGTAGCCCCAACCAGAGCCCCCTCCCCACCCCCAACGGCCTACATTTGCTCACTCACATGCCTGCAGCATCCTTCCAAGGAAGGTACCACTGAGCCCCCAACCTAGAGGGAGAGGAGAAGAGGTGGGTGGCAGACTCTCTCCAGGCCAGGAGCCAAGATGCCAGCAAGAGGCACAAAGATTGCAAGAGTCTTGACTTGTTTCTGCTCATGATGCTCCAGGGCAGGAGTTCCAGGCCCTGTGGTCCAGCAGGCCCAGGCCAGAGCAGGAAGGGCCCCTGGGCTGGCCATCTCTGAGAGTCACAAAGCCTCACCTGACTGGTTGGGACCGTGGATCTAAGACTGCCTCAGCCCCCAGTGAGGCTGGAGGCTGGGTAGAGATGGGGCAGGGTGCCAGGGCCTCCTGTCCGTGTGGTGGTGGCTCTGCTTATGTACCCTGCCCCCAGCACTGTCAGCCTGCTCAGTGCTTCCTGCACAGAGGGTCAGGGAAGGGAGAGGGAAGGGACTGACCCGCGTGGAGCAGTGGTCTGGGCTCCCTCAGTTCTGGATAAGACACCTCTTTCCTCTGGACTCAGTTTTGCCATCTCTTGTGCTTGTGCTTCTGATCAGTCACTAAGTCGAATCCATAGACTGTAGCCCGTATCAGTCCATGGGATTCTCCAGGCAAGAATACTGGAGTGGGTTGCCATTTCCTACTCCAGGGCATCTTCCCAACCCAGGGATTGAACTCACATCTCCTACTTGGCAGGAAGATTCTTTACCACTGAGCTACCAGGGAAGCCCATTCTCCCACCTCTAAAATGGGACAATGGTCCCTGATAGCCCTTCTCCTCTACAGTGAAATGGATAAAAGAATGGATGTGATAGTTCTTTGTAAATAAGTATGTGTGTGTGAGTGTGAGTCTCAGTATATGTGTGATTTTGCATATGTGTATCTGTATGAATGAGAGAGAATGATTGGATGTGTGTAATTGTATTCTAGGTGAGACCAGAAATCTTCAAAACCTCAATATTAAGGTCCATGTCCAGGAGTCTCTGGCAGAGGTGTGGGTTGACTGTGGTCTGCATCAGGCTACATCAGGGACCTGAGTGCAGCAGGGCCTGCATGGAACCTCTTGTAGGAGGTCCCCATGATCTTCATTACCTCCACCATAGCTTGGCCTCAGATCAAACAACAGGGAGGGCACACAGCCCCACCCATCAAGAGAAAATTGGATTAAAGATTTACTGAGCATGGCCTTGCCCATCAGAACAAGACCCAGTTTCCCCCTCAGTCAGTCTCTCCCATCAGGAAGCTTCCATAAGCCTCTTATCCTTCTCCATCAGAGGGCAGATAGAATGAAAACCAAAGTCACAGAAAACTAACCAATCTGATCACATGGACCACAGCCTTGTCTAACTCAATGAAACTATGAGCCATGCCATGTAGGCCACCCAAGATGGATGGGTCATGGTGGAGAGTTCAGACAAAATGGGTTCACTGGAGAAGGGAATGGCAAACCACTTCAGTACTCTTGCCTTAAGAACCCCATGAACAGTATGAAAAGGCAAAAAGATAGGACACTGAAAGATGAACTCCCCAGGTCAGTAGGTGCCCAATATGCTACTGGAGATCAGTGGAGAAATAACTCCAGAAAGAATAAAGAGATGGAGCCAAAGCGAAAACAAAACCCAGTTGTGGATGTGACTGGTGATGGAAGTAAAGTCTGATGCTATAAAGAGCAATATTGCATCTGAAACTGGAATGTTAGGTCCATGAAAAGTGAAAGAAAGTGAAGTCACTCAGTCATGTCCAACTCTTTGCGACCCCATGGACTGTAACCTACCAGGCTCCTCTGTTCATGGGATTTTCCAGGCAAGAGCACTGGAGTGGGTTGCCATTTTAGTTCCATGAATCAAGGCAAATTGGAAGTGGTCAAACAGGAGATGACAAGAGTGAACATTGACATTTTAGCAATCAGTGAACTAAAATGGACTTGCTTGCTTGCTTGCTTGCTAAGTCACTTCAGTCGTGTCCAACTCTGTGTGACCCCACAGACGGCAGCCCACCAGGCTTCCCGTCCCTGGGATTCTCCAGGCAAGAACACTGGAGTGGGTTGCCATTTCCTCTCCAATGCATGAAAATGAAAAGTGAAAGTGAAGTCACTCAGTCGTGTCCGACTCTTAGTGACCCCATGGACTGCAGCCTACCAGGCTCCTCTATCCGTGGGATTTTCCAGGCAAGAGTACTGGAGTGGGCTGCCATAACTGGAATGGGTGAATTTAACTCAGATGACCATTATATCTACTACTGTGGGCAAGAATCCCTTAGAAGAAATGGAGCAGCCATCACAGTCAACAAAAGAGTCTGAAATGCAGAACTTGGATGTAATCTCAAAATGATTGAATGACATTTGTTCATTTCCAAGGCGAACCATTCAGTATCACAGTAATCCAAGTCTATGCCCTGACCCGTAATGCTGAAGAAGCTGAAGTTGAATGGTTCTATGAAGACCTGAAAGACCTTCTAGAACTAACACCCCAAAAAGATGTCCTTTCCATTATAGGGGACTGGAATGCAAAAGTAGGAAGTCAAGAGATACATGGAGTAACAGGCAAATTTGGCCTTGAAGTAACGAGTGAAGCGAGGCAAAGGCTATTAATAGAGTTTTGCCAAGAGAACACACTGCTCATAGCAAACACCCTCTTCCAACAACACAAAAGAAGACTCTACACATGGATATCACCAGATGGTCAACACCAAAATCAGACTGATTATATTCTTTGCAGCCAAAGATGGAGAAGCTCTATACAGTCAGCAAAAACAAGACTGGGAGCTGACTGTGGCTCAGACCATGAACTCCTTATTGCCAAATTCAGACTTAAATTGAAAACAGTAGGGAAAACAACTAGACCATTCAGGTATGACCTAAATCAAATCCCTAATGATTATACAGTGAAAGTGAGAAATAGATTTAAGGGACTAGATGTGATAGACAGGATGCCTGAAGAACTATGGACAGAGGTTTGTGACATTGTACAGGAGGCAGTGATCAAGACCATCCCCAAGAAAAAGAAATGCAAAAAGGCAAAACGGCTGTCTAAGGAGGCCTTCCAAATAGCTGAGAAGAGTAGCTAAAGGCAAAGGAGAAAGGAAAGATATACCCATCTGAATGCAGAGTTCCAAAAAATAGCAAGGAGAGATACGAAAGCCTTCCTTAGTGATCAGTGCAAAGAAATAGAGAGAAAAAATAAAATGGGAAAGACTAGAGATCTCTTCAAGAAAATTAGAGATACCAAGGGAACATTTCATGCAAAGATGTGCACAGTAAAGGACAGAAAGGGTATGGACCTAACAGAAGCAGAAAATATTAAGAGGTGACAAGAATACACAGAAGAACTATACAAAAAAGATCTTCATGACCCAGATAACACAATGGTGTGATCACTCACCTAGAGCCAGACATCCTGGAATGCAAAGTCAACTGGGCCTTAGGAAGCCTCATTACGAACAAAGCTAGTGGAGGTGATGGAATTCCAGTAGAGCTATTTCAATCCTAAAAGATGCTGCTGCTAAAGTGCTGCACTCAATACATCAGCAAATTTGGAAAACTGCGCAGTGGCCACAGGAATGGAAAAGGTCAGTTTTTGTTCCAAACCCAAAGAAAGGCAATGACAGAGAATGCTCAGACTACCACACAATTGCACTCATCTCACACACAAGTAATGCTCAAAATTCTCCAAGCCAGGCTTCAACAGTACATGAATCAAGAACTTCCAGGTATTCAAACTATATTTAGAAAAGGCAGAGGAACCAGAGATCAAATTGCCAACATCCACTGGATCACTGAAAAAGCAAGAGAGTTCCAGGAAAAACATCTATTTCTGCTTTGTTGACTATGCCAAAGCCTTTGACTGTGTGGATCACAATAAACTGTGGAAAATTCTGAAAGAGATGGGACCACTTGACCTGCCTCCTGAGAAATCTGTATGCAGGTCAGGAAGCAACAGTTAGAACTGGACATGGAACAACAGACTGGTTCCAAATTGAGAAAGGAGTATGTCAAGGCTGTATATTGTCACCCTGTTTATTTAACTTATATGCAGAGTACATCATGAGAAATGCTGGGCTGGATGAATCACAAGGTGGAATCAAGATTGCTGGGAGAAATTCAATAACCTCAGATATGCAGATGACATCACCCTCATGGCAGAAAGCAAAGAAGAGCTAAAGAGCCTCTTGATGACAATGAAAGAGGAGAGTGAAAAAGTTGGCTTAAACCTCAAAATTCAGAAAACTAAGATCATGGTATCTAGTCCCATCACTTCACGGCAAATAAATGTGGAAACAGTGAAAACAGTGAGAGAGTTTATTTTCTGGGGCTCCAAAATCACTGCAGATGGTGACTGCAGTCATGAAATTAAAAAATGCTTGCTCCTTGGAAGAAAAACTATGACCAACCTAGACAGCATATTAAAAAGCAGAGACATATTAAAAGAGAGGCAACAAAGATCCGTCTAGTCAAAACTATGGTTTTTTCAGTAGTCATGGATAGATACGAGAGTTGGACCATAAAGAAAGCTGAGTGCCGAAGAATTGATGCTTTTGAACTGTGGTGTTGGAGAAGACTCTCGAGAGTCCCTTGGACTGCAAGGAGATCCTACCAGTCCATCCTATAGGAAATAGGTCCTGAATATTCATTGGAAGGACTGATGTTGAAGCTGAGACTCCAATACTTTGGCCACCTGATGCGAAGAACTGACTCATTGGAAAAGACCCTGATGCTGGGAAAGATTGAAGGCAGGAGGAAAAGGGGATGACAGAGGATGAGATGGTTGGATGGCATCACTGACTCTATGGACATGAGTCTGAGTAAGCTCCAGGAGTTGGTGATGGACAGGGAAGCCTGGTGTGCTGCAGTCCAGGAGATCTCAAAGAGTCAGACACGACGGAGCGACTGAAATGAACCGAATGTCAGGAACTCTAATAATTCAACTATAGCCCTAAACCCTCCAGGCAATCCTTTTCCTTTAGGTGTGTACAGAATGACAGCTCTCCTTACTAGTACTGGACACCCATTAGCTCACTGCTGGACTGAACAATACATCTGTGCAATGCATGTGTGCAAGTGTGCCTTGGTGTGTGGCATGTGCACTGGCCTGATGAGGTGTTAATGGTCCTGTGGAGTGTGTGTGCCTATGAGTGGCTGACTGCCCATATTGGTGTGTATGTGAGTGTGCTGAGAATGTGTGACAGTATATGTCTGTGTGCATCTGGACACGCTCGTGTGATGTGTGCGGATGCAGTATGATGGAGTCAGAGCAAAGATACATGGAGAGATGTGGAGTTAGGGTGGAGTCAAGGTGGCTGGACACGTCCAGGTTCCAGGGAAGCCCTCCTTCCACACACCTCCACACCAAAAGACACCTCTGCTCCTACCGGCCACCACCACTAAGAGAGCCAGTACCCCTGGCCTCCAGCCGTGCTGTAGGGAGAGGCGGCTGGCACTGACCTTGGCACACTCGGTCTCGTTGAGCAGTGGGCAGCTGATGGGCGAGCGGACGAGCACGGCGCCCAGAGGAGTGCTGCTGCAGTGGTGGCGAGTGCAGTCTGCGATCCAGGACGCCCCGGGCTGGGGGGCAGAGGCGGGTGATGGGGATTGGGGACCATGGCCCGAGGGAACCAACAAGGCACAGCTCTGAGGACAGGCGCCGCCCAGAACTTGGCACTGCCCAGGACCCCATGTGGACCTAGTCCTGGGAGCTGGTTCCAGGTGTCCCTGCCTGGAACACCTTCCCAGTTACACAGGTAAGGGCTGCATACCAAGAACAGGGAGGTGGTGCCGTTGGGGAAGGTGAAGAGGCAGGACACGTTCCTGCAGGAGCCACAGCAGGCCGCCAGGTCCCTCGGGTGCTCATACTCCTGGTTCTGTAGGACGGGGCAGGACGTGATGGGCTCAGCCCCGGGGCCCACCTCCACCTTTCTGCACTCCCACTCTCTGCTTGTCCCTGAGCCCAGAAACCAGAGGAGGGGCCCTGGAGATGGCTGGGAAGGAAACCCCCAGCCTCTTTCGATGTCGAGTAGGAAGGCTGTCCTTATGTACCTTGAACCTCCCTTATAGCCCTTCCTTGACCCAGCCCCAGTGGACCAAGAGATGGCATTGCTGCTAATCAAGGGTGCTAGTAGACTTTCATTTGGGTCCCAGTTCCCGGGGAATTTTGACAGACAGCTTGACCTCCCTAAACTTCAGTTTTCTCATCTGACGAATGGGAATAATTTCATCATCTTTTACTCGACTAATACCGATCCAGGCCTTACTAGAAGCCAGTTGCTGTCCTAGGTACTGGGCATATAGAAGCACTCAACAAATGGTAGCAACACAAAGACACAAACCAAGATGATAGGGAATGTGCCAGGCACGAGTAGGTGCTTAATAAATGTGTTTTTTCTCTGTCAAATGTCCACCCTCGCCAGGCCTGCACTCTTACTATTCCCCTCTGGCCTTGGCACTTTGCACAGGGGGTCTTGGAGGTCCCCCATCATGCCCATTCTCTAGACTTGTCCAAAGACCTTGGGCGAGCTTGAAGCGCCCCACTGACACCCAGCCCTCCGGGCCCCCAGCCCCCTCCCCCTACCGCCTCACAGTGGACGTCACACAGCACGGAGGTGGTGTTGATCTGGTAGAAGCTGGTCAGAGGGTCGAGCACGTCGGTGCAGCGGGAGGTGTGGCACACACCGTCTGCTGAGAGCTCCACCACCGTCTGGCCTGGCTGCATCACCCCTAGCTCACGACTCAGACACACGGGGGCCTTCACTGGATGGGCGAGCAGGTGGTGACAGTCAGCAAGAGCCCAGCACCCCTACCAGCCCCAGGCTGACTGGCCCAGCCCTGGATCGCCCAACCTGCTCTCCCTCCCTGGCTTCCCCCTCCCCACTCACCGCACTCATATTTGGCGCAGCCACACACGTTCTCCGCGCTGCGCATGAACGCCTCGTCCAGCTGGGACTTCTCCCACTGGGTGGGCAGAGGAGGTCAGCACCCCAGGGCTGGGGAGGCCCAGCCCCACGGTCGGGAGCAGCCTGCCACCTGGGGCCCTCTCTCTGTCAGCAGTTTCCTTGCAGTGGGTAGGGAGGGGCCTGGCAGGCCTGTTGGCCAGGGGGGCCCTTGGCACCCTATGAGTTCAGGCATCCTCTCATAAGGATGCCTGAGTGGCTCCTCCCTGCTGAGGAGTTGCTCCCAGTGTCCTCTTCTGGGCCTCGGGCCTCTCCTGTTATCCTGAGCACCCACTGGCCATATCAGTGGGGCCCCTGCATGGCTGGTGGCCCAGAGCCCTGCTCTGCTCATACACTTTCCTTCCTCCTAACCCAGTTAAAAGGAGAAGAGGCTGGGATGGGGGAAAACATGAGAAGAGATGAGGGCTGGGTGGGAGGGAGGGAATACTTATGATCCAGAAAATCATGTAAACAACATAACTTTAAACACAACTTTCTATTTCTTAAAGTATTTTCAACTTTTCTCAGTGGCCACGCAGCCTAATAGTTAAGGGTATGTTTTCTGAAGTCAGATTTCCCAGGTTTCAATCCTGGCTCTGAGATTTACTAGCTACATTGCATTAACCTTAGTTTCCTTTTTTGTACTGAGATAATCATAAACTCCACCTCGTTTGGATTATCATGAGAATTAATATGATAATGTATATAAAGCCTAGTCAAAGCTATGGTTTTTCCAGTGGTCATGTATGGATGCGAGAGTTGGACTATAAAGAAAGCTGAGCACCAAAGAATTGATGCTTTTGAACTGTGGTGTTGGAGAAGGCTCTTGAGAGTCCCTTGGACTACAAGGAGATCCAACCAGTCCATCCTAAAGGAGATCAGTCCTGAATATTCATTGGAAGGACTGATGCTGAAGCTGAAGCTACAATACTTTGGCCAACTGATGCAAAGAACTGACTCACTAGAAAAGACCCTGATGCTGGGAAAGATTGAAGGTGGGAGGAGAAGGGGATGACAGAGGATGAGATGGTTGGATGGCATCACTGACTCGATGGACATGAGTTTGAGTAAGCTCCAGGAGTTGGTGACAGAAAGAGAAGCCTGGCGTGCTGCAGTCCATGGGGTCGCAGAGTCAGACACGACTGAGCGACTGAACTGAACTGAAACATCAGCTACTGTCATGAGCATCACCATCACCTCCACCATCCCCACCATCATCCCCACCACCACCACCACCATCAGTGTCTTCCTTGAAGTACTGAATCCCACCACAACTCTGAACTATGATCAGACCCACTTTACAAGCGAGGGTACTATGCCCAGAGAGCAGAACTTGATATAAGAATGCTGAATTGCAGTTCAAGGCTCATCGACCCGATGAAAGGAGTGGAGAAGGGAAAGAGAGGAAAGAAAGGCGGGGACCAGGGGGAGTCAGGGCGGGGGCAGGGTCTTCATACCAGATGGCACCGGGGCACTGGGATTGTGTCACAGTCACATTCTGAAAAACAGAAAGGGCCAGGACCCACCTCACCAGAGATGTCCAGGTGGGAGGCCCCTGGGCTTCCCAGATTCCTCACCATAGGTGCAGTCTCTTTTCTAGCCTCCCTCCATCCCCACATGGGGGCTGCAGCTCCCCTGGATGGGCAGGTGGGGTGTGATGGGCCCATAATTGAATGTGCAGGGAGGATAAGCATGTGGATGGGTCAACCCCAGGTTCCCTTCCATCATCTGGGCTTCACCCCTCCCAGTGCTCCAGAACCCACTGAGCAGAGCAGAGTGGGGCTTCTCCAAGAAGGCACACGGCAAGGGTAGACTTTCTGATCACTTGCATTTCCCAAAGTATACACTCAGCAAGCTGAGCTCTACCCTGAACCTTTGCCCGTGAGCATGTCCAGTTCTAAGCTGCGAAGGAGCTGACTTTGGAGGCACCGCTGCTGTGACATAAGGGCTCCACCAGCTCTAGCTTCACGGGGAGGAGAAGTCAGGGTCACAGTGGCTGTGAAACACGCTTTGGAGCCACCCCCTCATGCAGCAAATAGTTTTAAGCACCTATACGCTGTGATTTTTCTGTGCTTTGGGGACAAATCCGTGGATAAGACAAACTAAAATCCCTGTCTTCATGAAGTTTACATTTTAGTGAGGCCTGGAAAAAGCAAGCAAAATACCCGGATGCAAAACAGAGTTTTTGAACTCTTTTGAAAACCATTTTTATATAAAGTTCTCTGGTATTCATTACTGATCACTGCCACTCCCCACCTGCTTCCCAAAAGGACTTCAGGTGAATTTGACGAAATCATGATTACTAGCCAATGGTTGCAATAAAGATTTTTTTTTTTAGGTAGAAAAGTTCCTTTTTGCAACAGGGAAGTTGTTTCCTTCCTTCCTTTATTCTGGAGAGACAAAAAAATGTCCAGCACTCAGGGAGCGGATGAAGCCAGGAGGAAGGCCATTTGAAGGCTTCCCTCTGGTGACTCTGGAGGAGGAGAACCTGAGCCAGGTGGACAGTGGTGGCCCGGTGCCCGCCTCCCCCGGGGCCCTGGGTCTCCACCTTTGGGGAGGGGCGGCTCTGTGCAGGGACTTACCACAGGACTTGTAGGGGCAGCAGCGCTCTGGGCTCCACACCTCCACCAGGGCCGTGCCCATGCCGCACTGCACGTGGGGGCAGCGGAAGCTCTCACACACTGCGCAGGAGGAGGCAGGGGATGCGTCAGACACAGACACCCTGGAGCTGGAGTCCTCAGAAACACATTGGCTAAGGAGGGGGTACCTCCCGGCTCCCCCCAAGGCCCCTCAGTGTCCTCAGGCACCTTCTGGAGTCCAGGGGCGAAGTATGGGCTCCTGAAGTCTCCCCATAGATCTATGTCAGGATACCCTAGCTCTGCTCCAGGAGGT
The DNA here is from genome assembly GCA_006408695.1 of Aepyceros melampus. NCBI lineage: Eukaryota > Metazoa > Chordata > Mammalia > Artiodactyla > Bovidae > Aepyceros > Aepyceros melampus. The sequence continues at coordinate 128,174 of SJXQ01005308.1, read as the reverse complement.
ATTAGCAACATGACAATATCAGAACCTTCAACTCGTTCAGCTGGGCCTCCCTCTTGGGATTCTGTGTCACCCTGAGACTAGTGCTCCGAGGGTGGTCAAGGACCAAGGGAAGCTCTCCTGATGGACAGTTCCTCTCTAAGAACACACCTCCTCCTATGCTGTGGAGACTTCCTCCTCTGGGAGCATCTCGGCCCCAGTCTGCTCTGCTTCAGCAGATGCCACACACACTCCAGGGCTCACACTTCCCCTCGTCCTGCTCTTCAGCAGGTCCCCTCTGAGTTTAGGACTCCCCGGCCATTCATTGAGAGACCAACACAAAGAGGAGGGAATCCCTGGACACAACTTTCTGGTGGGGAGGGAAGGTGCCAGGGACAATGTAGAAGGTAAAAGACTGTAAAACTTATTTTATCTACTAAAAAAATATTGGCACAGGTAAGAATTATTAATCAATTTTCATTCATGTTGATGTATGGCAAAATCAATACAATATTGTAAAGTAATTAACCTCCAATTAAAATAAATAAATTTATATAAAAAATAAAATAAAATGATCACTGGCAAAAAAAAAAAGGGTTATTAATCAATTTTCAAAAACCTAACAGGCAAAAGGTGAGAAGGACATTTGTATAATGTCTAAGTGATAGGTTACTTTCTGTTTGAAAGGGGAAATTTGTAAATGTAAGATGGACAGGTCACCCTAATCCAGGGCAGCAACCACAGAGTATGTACCTCCTGGTGTGACGAAGCTGAAGAATAGTGTAGATTTTTAGCCTGAATCCCTGAAGTCTTGGTTCTAATTTCCAGTTTATGGAAGCACAGAAGACAGAGGAGCAATGTAAACAGTTCCAAGAAGAAGTAGCCAGGTAAATCCAGAAGGAGGGACTTCCTGCTGGACCATAACCCAAACTCTACAATTTAGCATCGCGTGGAAGAAAGGGCACTTACTAAAGGACACTTACTAGATTCAAAGACACTTAAGAGACATAATGTTCATGTGTGGGTCTGGCTGGGATCCTGGATTGGACAGAGCAGGCAAATCATAGACTGGGTGTGATAGGACTTGAAAATGTATTAGCAAGAAAAGGAAAGGTCATTCACTGAAAATCTGGCTTAAAAAGAGCATGCACGGTATAAACTCAATTTGGCAAAACTCATTCATATTGTATAAAGGCATGGAAAATATCTGGAAGAACATGTACTGAATTGGAGGATATTGACAATGGAATACCTGGGAGGTAGGAAAATTGCGTTTTCGTTTTCTTGTCTTTACTTGGATTCAGTGCTTTCTACAGACTAAGCGCTTTTGCAAGAAAAGTGGTGAAGGCTGGGACAAGGTAATACCCGTGGCCTCTGTTTATAGAGGGCGCTAGTGGTGCAGGACTCCTCTGCCAGGGCAGGAGACGGAAGAGACACAGGTTCGATCCCTGGGTCAGGAAGGTCCCTGGAGGAGGGCATGGCAAGCTACTCCAGTATTCTTGCCTGGAGAATCCCATGGACACAGGAGCCTGGCGGGCCATATGGTCCACAGGGTTGCAAAGAGTCAGAAATGGCTAAAGCGACAGCACGCACTATATGCCGAGGACCATTATATAAGGTAGTATGTACATAGCACACACTTCATGTATATTATCTCTAATCTTCACAATATCCCTTTGAGGCACATGCTATTATCAGCATTTTACAAATGAGAAACCTTGGGTCAGAGAAGTCGTACATTGCCCCAGGCCACGCCAAGTGATTGGCACTCAACACAGTGACTGACTCCACACCACTGTACTCACTCCACATTACTCGAGTCCTTCCCGAGAAACACGAGAGGGAAGCTGAGAAGGAGAGATGAGGAGAGAGGCTGAAGAGAGGAAAGGAAAGATGGAGGAGAGGAAAGATGCTGACCCTCTGCTCAGATGAGCTTTGTAAACACTTTGTGACAAGCGGCCTCTGAGCCCAGGTGCAGCTGCTTGGTCAGGTACAGCTGGGCCTTTGGGGGAACGCTCCTCCATGGGAACCTGCATTGCTTCAAAGGTGGTTCTAGAAATTGATCCCACTGGGGCTGTCCTTGGGGTATCCTGGAAGAGACCCCTCCCCTCCCCTACTGGCTCTGTGCCAGTGTGATCCACCTCACATTTCTCCTACAATTGGTATGGAAAGTAATTTTTGTAACTTAAGTCATATTTAAATTTAACACTTTTGTTAAATGACTGGCACTCAACACAGTGACTGACTCCACACCACTGTACTCACTCCACATTACTCGAGTCCTTCCCGAGAAACACGAGAGGGAAGCTGAGAAGGAGAGATGAGGAGAGAGGCTGAAGAGAGGAAAGGAAAGATGGAGGAGAGGAAAGATGCTGACCCTCTGCTCAGATGAGCTTTGTAAACACTTTGTGACAAGCGGCCTCTGAGCCCAGGTGCAGCTGCTTGGTCAGGTACAGCTGGGCCTTTGGGGGAACGCTCCTCCATGGGAACCTGCATTGCTTCAAAGGTGGTTCTAGAAATTGATCCCACTGGGGCTGTCCTTGGGGTATCCTGGAAGAGACCCCTCCCCTCCCCTACTGGCTCTGTGCCAGTGTGATCCACCTCACATTTCTCCTACAATTGGTATGGAAAGTAATTTTTGTAACTTAAGTCATATTTAAATTTAACACTTTTGTTAATGTTCATCCAATAGATTTGCTTAAAGTCAATGATGCTGGCTGTATTGTGACTATGCTTATTAGGTATTGTATACAGTAATATGTTACTGTAGTTGTATACAGTAATATGTTAAGGTACATCCTATATACATACAGGTGCTATGTCTCGTAAAAATATCAGAAAGGGCCCACTTTGATTTATCATTGCAAAATAACAGGGCTTCAGAGGCTTCAGATGCAGCCTTGTGTAGGGACTATGGTAACAGTGGTAGAGACCCTGAGGCAGGGGTTCTGGGTCAGAGAATGAGGACTGTGGATCCAGGCTGGGTGGGGGGCAGTGGCCTAAGCATTTGTCCCTCAACCCAGGCTCTTGGGGGCCTCCATGGAGGAGGACAGGGACCTTCTTTAGGAAGCCTCAGAGCCATCTATGTGACAGCCAGACCCTCGCCATTCAGCCCAGCTTCCTCAGGTGGGGCCTCCTTCCATGGCTTCCCCAGAGCCCACCCCTGGGGGCTCCTTGCTGCCCCCTGTTGAATACCCATGGATCCCAGAGTGAGGACTTTGTGACGGTCCCCAGAGCCCCTTCCAGCCCTGGCCCCCACGTCCTGCAGGACTCACCGCACTGGTACAGAGGACAGCAGAGCTCCGTGGTGTTCCTGTCCACAGTGAGCACCTCCCCTTCCTGACACTCGGGGATGGGATCCGGACAGTCTCCACAGGCTGGGGGGAGAGACGGGCCACCCCTGTCACAGGCAGTCCCCGTGCTGGGAAGGGTGGTCCAGAGCAGGTGGTTGTGGGAAGCCCCTAAACCACAGGTGTGACGGGAGCCAGACTCATAGCGTTACCAAACCAAACCTAGGTCTGCACGCCTGCCCACAGTAAAGCCAACCTGCTGCCACCCAGGTGTGGCGAAGGAAAGTGCCGTGATTATTGCAGGCCCCAAGCAAGGAATCTGAGTTTGAGCATTAACTGCCTGTTCTCCTTACGTGCTTCCCTGGTGGCTCAGATGGTAAAGAATCTGCCTGCAATGTGGAAGACCTGGGGTTCGATCCCTGGGTTGGGAAGATCCCCTGGAGAAGGAAAGGGTAACCCACTCCAGTATTCTTGCCTGGGAAATCCCATGGACAGAGAAGCCTGGTGGGCTACACTTCATGGGATCGCCAAGAGTCAGACACAACTGAGCAACTAACTCTTTCTCCTTGCCTGGCACCTGCAATAAAGACTGCACTTTCCTTCACCACTACCTGGAGTCAGTAAGCGGGCTTTACTGCAGGCAGGTGAGCAGACCCAAGTTTGGCTTGGTAACACTTGCAGCGTGCCACAGTCCCACGCAACCCGTCCTGCAGTCAGAGCCGGGGGGCTCTCCCTCACCTCCACCTAAGTTCTTTTACTGAACAAGCACCCATCTTCCTGTGCTCAGTAATGTACGGCTTGAAGCAGTGGTGGTTTCCTCCTACACTTCTTCCTGGACAGGGGTCTCACCCTTCTCCCTGTGCCCCTTCCACCTGAAGATCCCCACCCTTGCCTCCAGCCACCCAGGGAAGCAGGGGTGAGGGAGGCGGTGGCGGTGATCCGGGCAGGCCTGCTGCCATCGGAGGGCACGTCCACCCACCACAGAGGTAGGAGGTGCAACACGAGTCCCCCAGGCGGCCCGCGATCAGGATCTGGTCCTGGCGGCAGCTGGGGACCTGCACTGCCTCGCACAGGTCCGGGTCACACTCTGGGGGAAACAGAATTTCAGGGTTGGGAGCAGATGCTGCGTGGCCATGCCTGGGCCCCCACCCTCGCCCTGCTTTCACTTCCAGCCAGAACCCAGTCATTCCCAGAGCTAGCCATGCTCCCCATCCCTGGGTGATAGGCGCCCCACCCTGGGCCTCTCACCACAGCTGTAGCTGGGGCAGCAGGAGTCCTCCTGGAAGTGGGTGAGGAGCCGGTGGCCGGGGCTGCAGGTGGGGGCGAGGCCCTCACACAGACTCTGGTTACACACTGCCCGGGGGCCACAGGGCCTGTCACCTGGAGGCCGGGGCTCCCCCCTGCCTCCAGCACTGCCCAGCCCCTGGACACCTGGCCCCCAGCACTTCTCTCAGGACCCATGTTCCTGGAGAAGGCTTCCGAGGATCACACAGGGCTCAGGACTGAGACAGAAGAGCCATCAGAGTTAACAGTCATCCAGCGGCCATGCACCGGTTGTAGTTCTACTGGATCAGTGTCAACTTCTATAATTCCCATAACAACCCAGAAGGTGGGTACTATTATCAGCCTCATGTTCCAGGAGAATGGACCTCGTGTTAAATGATCTGCTGGGGCCACAAAGCTGCAAGGTGGTAGAGGAAGCGTCCACCAGGCTGCCTGGCTCCAAGCGTACATCATTAGGTCCTGCCCCAGACTGACTCAGAGGGCACAGCTCCCCTCAACTCTCGTGGTCCTCCACTCTCCCCAACACACTCCCACAAGACACTCTCATTTCCCGAGGCCTTATCCTATCCATCAAGGTAAAGGAGTGGAGCTGGAGTCTTTTAACCATCTAACAATGGAGGTCTAAGGGTGAGCTCACCGCAAACCGTCCCCAGGCAGCAGGGGTCCTCGGTGGGCTGCAGCAGAGCCACCTCCCCGAAGCGTGGGCAACTTTCAGGGCGGGGACCTGGGCAGCCCAGGTCCACTGGGACGATTGTATCTGGAGCTTGGCACTGGTGCTGGCAGCAGCCACTGAAGGAGCTGTTCCAAGTCTCCCCCAGGGCCCGCGGCACGCCCGTGCTGTCTGTGCAGGCTGCAGTGGGCATGGCGAGGTGCCAGGGACTGAGGGGGGTGGGGAGACCCAGACCATCCCAGGCCAGACCCTCCCTGGGAAACTGACCACCCCCAGAGCAGACCTGGAGGGAGGCAGGGGGGCTCAGCCATGGGCATAGGAGGGCAAAGGAGACTCTGGGGTCTACCAGACTCTAGGGTAGGCTCTAGGGCAGACTCCCTCTGCCCAGGGAGGGGAGGGATTTACCGCACTTCTCCTCGGGGATGCAGAGCCCAGAGTGGCGCCGATGCAAGATGGTGCCCTCGGAGCAGACGCAGCCCTCGCCCAGCACCTGGCACTGCTCTGGGTCCAGCGGGCCCAGCATCCCATCCTGGCACGTCTTAGGGGGCTCACAGGCTGACACACATGCCTGGTATGTAGAATCGCTGGAGCACAGGAAGGCTGCAGGGGCACAGCAGCGGGCACCAGGCCCAGCTCAGACCCCAGGAGGGCGAGCAGGGCGCTCATCTGTGCCTCAGCAGAGAGTATTAATTCAAAAAGGTTTAGTGCATTGCCGCCTTCCTCTAGATCAGGAGCCAGCAAAGCACAGCCCACAGCCCAGATCCAGCCTCTGCCTGGTTTTGCAAATAAAGTTTTATTGAAACACAGGTATGCCCATGCCCTTACTATTGTATCTGGCTGCTTCTGTACTATAAGAGGAGAGTTGAGTAATTGTGACAGAGACAATTAAAAGCCTCAACTATTTACTAGCTAGCCCTTTACAGAAAACACTTGCCAACATCTTGCTGTAGATCAGTGCTTCCAAACTTCCTTGATTGTAAAAACAGATCTTATACTGTGTTCCAATATACACTTGCACATAAACAGTGGTCCTTAAGCCTGACTGCCAAAGGGAGCTTTGGCAACATCATGGCTGGGACCCCATCCCAGACCAAATAAATTAGCATTTCTCACTGTGGGGCCCAGGCATGAATACTTTTTGAAGGTCCCTGAGTGATTTCAAAGGGTAGCTGGGATTAAGAATCACTGATGCATTATAACAAAAACCTTTTTTCACAAAACAGTACTTAACCTTTCTAGGTGTAGTACACACTAGGGTTTTGGTTTTTTAAAAAATCCTATTCCATTTTTAAATGCTGATGCCAACCCCCAAATCAGTAGGTATGCTGATTTCATACCCACTGACTTGGGGTCCACAGTCTGAAAAACACTGTGCGTGTATGCTCAGCCTCTCAGTCGCGTCCGACTGTTTGTGACCCCATGTACCGTGTAGCCCACTATACTCCTCAGGCCATGGGATTTCCCAGGCAAGAATACTGGAGTGGACTGCCCTTTCCTCCACCAGGGGATCTCCCCAATCCAGGGATCAAAGCCACATATTCTGCAGCTCCAGCACTGGCAAGCAAATTCTTTACCACTGAGCCACCTGGGAAGCCCCTGAAAAACACTACCCTAGATAAGCTTTTCATCTTTTGCCTGTCATAGTATAGATGTGGTCTTCCTTTGAGCTGTCTCCAGCCTTTCTGGATGTGTTCACATTTACAAATCAAACTATTCTAGGCTTGTCCACCCCGCCTACCCCACCAGTGCAAACATAATGGGGAGTGGGGAGGAATGGCTCTCACATCCATCCTCAACGAAGAAGAGGAAAGATCGAAAGAGAAAGACAACCAAAAACTGAGAGAGAATCTCATGCCACCTTCAAAACAACACTCAAGGGACTGCCCCCATTTTACAGATGAGGCAAGGAAACCAAGAAACTAAATAATAAATAATATTGATTTGATGTGTTCATATAAATTATAACAAAGGTAAAATTTTAAATTTGTTAGTAGTTTATAGATTTATGAGAAAATATTTGTAAATGTATTCATTGATACTCATTAGTGAATGAATGCATAATTGAACCTGGGAAAGCCCAGACCTGCACTCAGGTCTGTGAGCCTTTCTCCCACTCTAACCAGGGTGAGGGGTGAGAGCAACAGAAGGCATGGAGGAGAGCCTGGGGTGCCCGCTTCCGCCGCCTCCCGCCCCTCTCCCTTCCGCGACAACTCACGGCAGTAGTCGGAGCGCCGCCACTCGATGCACACATGAAACTTGTGGCACATGGCCACGTACACGGTCAGTGCCACACAGGGCTGCTGCACGTACTTGGTGTCCCGGATCCACAGGTCACAGAACGACTCCGGGGGGACCTGGGCCGTGCATCAGATGGTGCTGCTACTCTGACCCCCTACATGACAGGGCTCAGCTCCTCCCAGCCCGGCCCAGAAGCAGCAAGGAGCTTCTGCAGGCTCCCAACCCATCCCAAGATCAACACCTCTGGGGAGTTCGCCTTCTGCACACAGGAGCAGAGGAGCTGCCGTTCTCAGCCCGGGAGGTCCCCCCTGCTAGGGCCCAGTGACACCTACAAAGCGGTGGCAGGCACTGAACGTGCGGTTGGACACCATGCGAAGGCAGGGCGAGCAGTCGGCCGTGGCGCAGCTGTCTGGACGGAAGCGGGTCTGGCCAACTGAGGTCAGGGAGCTGGGCACCTGCCAGCTGTCCAAAAAGGGAGCAGGGTCTTCGGCCTCACCCACCACAGAACCGTCCTTCAGGGTGAGGTCATTGGCCACATCCCCATCACAGATACCTGAAAAGGGCAGAATTACCCCCATGGCCACAGTAATCTCTACCACTCCCAGCTCCCCAGCTGTCACTCTGAACATTCCTCGCAATAACTCTTTGAGGCTGGTATTACTGCTATCCCCATTTTATAGATGAGAGAAATACGACACAGAGAAGCCAAGAAACTCCCTGTGGAAGAAACTGTCTTTGTTTAGGAACTATACATCAAAGTACCTAAGGATAAAGGGACCCATGTCTCAAAATTTTTTCAAATGGTTCAAAAAAAAATGCGTTTATATAAACAGCATATGCATACAGAACTGAATATATAAAATGCATATATACATATATAAATGAATAGTTACATATATACATGCATATATATACACACACAGGTACAAGGAGAGAGAAAGAGAGGCAAATGGACAAAATGTGAACACTTGGTAAATCTGGGTAAAAAGTACATGAGAGTTTCTTACACTCGTTTTGCAACTTCTAAGCTTACCATTATATCAAAATTAAAAGTTACTCCAAAAAATCTGCTTTAGTAGAGATTGCTAGCTAATTATAGCACCTGTCTCCTCTTCTTTCTGGAAAGTCCGCTAGCCTGCTTCTCCCAGGCTTTCTTGTGGCTTGAGAGACCACGTGATGAGTCCCCCACCAAGGGAACGTGAATGAAGGTGATGGGTGCCACTTCCAGGCTGGATGCATAAAATTTGCCCAATTCTTTGCCCTACTGTGCAGTTGGAAGCTTGCATTGAAAATGGCAGGGCCACGAGATGGAAGGAATCTCCATTTAGGAATTTACGTGTGCAAGAAAAAAACCTCTGTTGTGTTAAGGCATTGAGATGGGACTCAAGTTCATCTGTCACGGCTTCTAACATGACCTTAACCTCCAGCTTCATCTCTTACAATCTAGGCTCCAAACACACACTTCCCTGCCCTTGTCTTCTCTCTGAAACATGTTCTCTTAAGTCCTTCCTTCACACGCCCTTCAGATGCATGGTCCCTGACCTTCCCAATTCTGTGTGACAGGTTCAGTTTGCAGGTCTGTCTTGCTTTCTGAGTACAAAGATTCATTTTCCTTTATAGTCTCACTCTTTCAATGTTTCCCCAAGTTTTCTAGCAGGTGCCCAAGACACCAAGTGTTAGTTTGGATAAAATAGAGATAAATTAGCTGACTTCTGCTCTGATACCTCTAGCCACTAATTTCATGAATATAAAGCATAATTTAACACAAAATCCTCAGATTTTTATCGACAGTCTCAATGGTCAGATTTTTGGGTCTTGGCATTGAGTGATGGAAGGGTGTCAAAAAGGCATCATAGGGAATAGCTGAGCCACCAAAGATTGACCACAACATCCTTCATCAATCATAAACAGTGGGAGGAAGAAATGGTGAGAAAGGATGGCAGAGGAGGTGCTGATGGTGGTAGAAGGGTGTGTGCCTGTGCGTGCGTGTGTGTGTGTAAGAAGAGATGGTTATATCAGTAGGAATGGAAGCTTCATAAGACACATTTTGCCTGTTTTGCCTACTCCCTCGTGGCTGATACTCGGCACATATGAGGTACACCAGTGGGAGAATGAGCAGGGTGCAGACTGGCATGTGTTAGTGATATGTAGAGGCATTTTGACAGAGTGCGAATGAATAAAATGGGTGCAGACTTATGGATGGAGGGCATGCAAGTATGTGTGTTTAAGTATTCCTGTGTCATCCATCGTTATAACCGTGGCAGTCTGTCATGGAGTGTCCTATGGGGGTCCTTCTGCATCTGCAAGCAGCAGCAGTTCACGCTCACACTCCTGTCCCCCTTTTTCTTATCAAAGTACATCCAGGCTCTTAGGGAAAGCTCTCTGTAATCATGCTATGGTCTGAAGAGCACCCGTTCTGTGTTGTGGCAGCTCTGCTGTGTGATCTTAGGCAAGCCACTTAACTTCTCTGAGTCCCCTTTCTTCCTTAATTCAATGGCTATCCCTCAGGGCTCTTGTGTGAATAACCTGGAATAAGTGAGATCAGTGTGGAAGTGCTTTGTGAAGTGCCCAGGCGTATGCAGACAGGGGGAATTATCTGGTATTAGGAGGCTATCAGGGAAGCTGACAGACCATCTCGGCTGAAGTGACAACTGGCCGAGGCCAGAGCCCTGCACCATCTCCCAGCTGGCAACTTCAGCCTCAGGACACAAGACATTAGGTCTCTGCTACAATGGCTCCGCTGGTCCCACCTCTGGCACGGCACTCTGTCCCAGCTTTCCCTGTTCCAGGGGAACTGGTGTCTGGGAACAGAGGTGGACCCAGGAGTCATCTCCTCCCCTAGCTGGGTCCCCTCTCACCGCACAGGCCACGGCCCTGGGCCTCGCTGGCTCTGCTGGCCTCCACGATCATGAGTCCTGAGCTATGGAGCCACTGGATCTGTATGTGTGAGGGCGTCCGGATCACGTACATGTGGCCCGTATCCTCAATTCTGAACCCGTGCCAGCTCACAGGGGGCCACACAGGCTGCGAGTCCACAGACACCTTGGGAGGAGGCGGGTGTTCAACGTGAGCACAGCTTGTCTGCCTGTTCATTCATCCCTCCACCCATCTATCCAACTAGCAGTTATTAAAAATCTGCTCTGTGACAGGCTCTGTTTCAGGTACATGCAGGCAAGACACAGTCTAAAGTGGCATAGAATAATTCTGAAATCATTTTTATGAGGACAAAACAATGAAACAAATGCAATGGCCAGAGGCAGGCAATTTCTATATGCCCAAATACGCACAAATCCTGAGCCCTTCCACTCACTCTCCTCTTTCCTGATTCTGCCCAGGTCATTTCTTCTGGGACAAAGCTCATATGTTTAGCTGCTCAGTCGTGTCTGACTCTTTGTGATCTCATTGACTGTAGCCCGCCAGGCTCCTCTGTTCATGGGATTTTTTCCCAGGCAAGAATACTGGAGTGGGTTGCCATTTCCTCCTCCAGGGAAGCTTCTTGACCCGGGGATCAAACCTGCATCTCCTATGTCTCCTTCATTGCAGGCATATTCTTTATAAACACTGAGCCATGGGGGAAGTCCTTTTATTCTGGGAGATTTTCCCTAAATCTCCAGCCCCTAGGTTGGATACTCCTTCTCTGGGATCTTCCCAGATCTGTGCTGGCCTTTAAGACAGATTTGTTCCTTCATCATGACTTTCAGTGAACTGTGAGCTCCTTAAAGGCAGAAACTATGTCTAGTCACTCACCTTTGAATCCCCAGCACCTGCCTTGAGGCCTGACATAAACTGGGGGCTTAATGCATGTTTGTTAAATATGCAACACTTTACACTCAAAGCTACAAGCCCTGCTACATACGACAAGGTTAAATTTGTATGCATTATGGATTCTCAGTTTTACTCTGTAAAAATGGGAGATGAAAAGATTAGGATTTTAAAATATTTATAATGACTTTATACCCTCCTACCCAAGCATCACTGTTTTATTAATCACTTGGCAAATTATCCAGTGCATAAACTACTGTGCTGAATAGAGGGAGTCCTAGCCCAGCAGTCAGAAAACTTTAACCTTGGGCAAGTCCCTGGCTCTCTCTTATCCTGAGCCTTCTGAGCTGTGCCAGACGGTGCTGTGGGCTCCATGGTCCTGAACCATGTGGGACAAAACTCAGGGAGTTATGCTGAAGTCTGAGCAGTGGGTTTTTCTGAGAGCCTCACAAGGCGTGGACCTTGTGTTCAGTGTTCATGAGCAGATTCTAATAAGAGGGCGGCAGGTCTTAACCTCAGGAAGAGGTGGGGAGAGTGGGGGCTCCAGGACCTGAGGAGGAGTAAGCCCAGCTCACTCTCCCACTGGGAGGAGCAAAGGCAGGGTCCTTGGGGCGGGTACTCCACACAGCCGGGGGCTGTGGTCAGGCACCGGCCCCCTTGACAGAGGTGGGCTTAATGGAAAGCCGATGCACCTTAAATTCAGGGCTCCTTGCTTAGACAGTCCCCTTCTTGGAAGAGCCCCTAGTAGTGTGTTCACATGGCCTTCTATTTTTGTAAAAATTGCAAAAGTGAGATATTGGGTTGGCCAAAAAGTTTGTTTGGGTCTTTCCATCACATCATCTTACAGAAAAAGCTGAATTTTTTGGCCAATCTAATATTTTAACCAGAATCATTTAAGGCTACTGTCTCTTGCCATTTAGCTTCTTTTCAGTCACAATATTCCTCCTGGCATACTTCCTCCCCTGACATTAGAGTGGTCACAAATATCCTAATGAAAATCACCTCCAAGTATATCTAATTTTGCACTACTTTATCCTAGAGGACCCCTCACCAACTTTACCCCATTATGAATAAGCTTCAAAGCCCCTCCTGCCCCTCACCTGATTGCTGCCGTGACTGTGGGCGGCTCCCTGATGCACTCACCTTGCGGTTGAAGCGGTCAATGGTGACCTCGTGGGTCTTGTGAGTCACATTCAGCATCACTAGACAGAACGGGGGCCAGTTCAGGTGCCCCTACGGAGAGAACCCAGCCCTCATCAACCCAGAGGCCAGTGCTGGTGGCTCCTCCTCCTGGGGAGCAGCTCTCCCCACTCCCCTAGGCCAACACTCCTACAATATGCTAAGAGCACCCATTGCAGCTGTGCAGATGGTGCACAGAATCCCACAGAACGCTCTGGTTCCGCCTGACCTCCCGAAAGCCCCCCGAAAGCTGTCTCCTTCCACCTGGCTCATGGGAGCATCCCGGCAGGTGGCTCACTGCAGCCAGCATCCTTGACCACAGACCACATCCTAGGGATGGCATTCCAGCTCCTCTGCATTTCAGAGCATTTCAGTACCTTTCACAGGGGCCTAGGCTGCTAGGATGAGCAGTGAATGGTGCAGGCCCTAGGAAGGGCCAGGAGGTGGCGCTCCACTCACTCTTTCCTGGAGTGCGGGCTCCAGAAAACACTTGCCTGAGAGAGGAGCTGTGGGCAGGGGCCTCTGATAACCCTCAACAAAGCCAACTCACTGCTTAATCTCCCCTCCAAACCTAGTCAAGTCCCAAGGTCCCAGCAGGAAGGGAAGCAGGGGACAGTCACCAGGTTGGCACTTTTGCAGTCGAGGACGTGGACAGTGACCATTTCTTCCGGTTTCTGGCTGAGGATGTAGATGGCCTCTTTAAACAGGGCCACGTGGCTCCCATCAAAGGTGACAAAGCTCAGATCAGGGAAAATTGAGCACCGGCCTGGGGAGGGGAGAGACGAGAAGAATAAACAGATGCCCCCAGGGCCAAGGCCACTCAGGAGCACCAGGCCTTTTCTGGGGTGATCCAGAGGCCCTGGGGGCTGGCTGGAGGGTCCCACAGACATCAAAGGTCACAGGGGTAGGAAATCTGCCAGGTCAGAGGTCCTACTGTGGGTTCATGTCAAAGTTACCCTAGAGCCGAGAGCACACAGGTGAGGGGCAGAGGTCGGGCTGGGGTAAGGGTAGGAGGGAGACACAGGAGGCGCCGGCAGCCCCCACGACTCACAGGCGCACTCCCAGATGGGGCAGCAGTGGTCGCCACCCACCCTCACGGCGAGGCCCAGGACCCCACAGTGCGGGGGTGCGGCGCTCTGGGGACAGTGCTGGGACTGGTTCACACGGATCAGCTCGCCCTGCAGGCAGATGTGGCGGACGCAGTCCTGCTCGGCGATCGGCTGGGGCACAGGGTGGAGGAACAGCTTGAGTGACCCCTTTGGGGCCGCAGCCACTCACGCCCCGGGCCCTGGTCCACCCCCAGCCGTGAGGGCACAGATCCTTACTCTTGCAGGTTCTGGCAGGCAGGGGACCGTGAGACACAA
>SJXQ01005308.1:96884-114219 GCA_006408695.1 Aepyceros melampus | reverse complement strand
CCTCCCTCCACCCACCCAACACAACACGGAGGGCCTGGGGCTGGGCTGAGCGTGAGACTGGAGTCAGGACTACGCCGAGAGAGGCTACGTAATCGCCTGGCCCTGCAGAGAGCTCTAGGCACAGAGGCGTGCGGACCTCTAGCTCAGACTCAGAGAAGCCCAAAACATGCACTCATACACACTTTATCTTTTCCTACAAACATTCAGACAGATACCATCTTGCAACAACATACATCGCACGCACAAGAGCACACACACGGATAGATGAATGCTCACCTGGGAGGCCCATACATGTAAACACAAAAGAGTTCACACAGAATCCCACGTGGATACACAGACATAAGCACGCTACGCGCACACCGGCACACCATGCTGTCACACTGGCCGTCCCACCACGCCATCCAACAGGCCCCTGGGCCCCAGGCGGGGTATGTGGGACCTGCTATGGCATCAGGGGCCTGAGGAGCCTGGGGCAGGGGCCAGGATGGTGGCTAAATGGCCATCTGGGAGTCTGGAGGCTGGCTAAGAAGCTGCAGCCAGCCGTGAGGATGTGAGAGCATGATGGTGTCCAATCCCCGGGGCACAGGAGGAGGGAAGGCACAGAGGGTCCACAAATGGGGGCAGACCCTGACAAGTCACTCACGACACAGGCGGCGGATGTCTTGGCCTCAGCGGTGGTCGCCAAGGCCTCAGCTGAACTCGCCGAGATGCTCTGGACTGTGGGCGCCGAGCGCCCGGACTGCTGGGTGGTGGCCTCTCCCTCTGGCTCTGCTGGGGGCTGAGGTCCTGCCGAGGCGCCATGGGCCTCAGCCAGCTGGGGGGGCAGAATGAGTGGGCTCTCTCGGGAGGCTGTCCTGGCCGAGACTCGGCTCAACGGGTAGGATGTGGGCACCAGGGGCACCGTGCTGGCCCAGGGGCCCTCGGCCCCCATCACCAAGGTAGCAGCAGTGCGGGCCACTGCAGGCATGAGCTCCGTGGGGCCCCCCTGGGTAGAGCTGGATAGCCGGGTGGGCAGAGACACCTGCTTGGACAGGATGGCCGTCTTCTCCGTGGTGCTCTTTCGTGGGGCAGCAGATACTGTGGCGGCTGCCCCTTCAGCCACGGCCACGACCGCAGGGGTTGGCAGTGTGGCCCCCAGAAGTAGGCTTGGAGCCGTGCCTGTTGCCTGAGGGGCCCGTGACCGGGCGGGTGACTCTGGGCCATGACGGCCGGGGTCAGAGGCGGTGCAGGACCGAGGGTCCTAGCAGGCAGAGTCGTGGCCACAGCGAGAGATGTGGCCTGTTGCTGGAGTGGAGAGGTTAGAGTAGAGCCTTTGGGGCCAGGCGTGGCCACTGGGGCGGACGTTCCCACCTTGGCCAGGGGCAGACTGGTGTCAGGAGGCAGGCCAGAGAGGAGCTGGGCTGGCTGGGTGGACTCCAGAGTGGTGAAGGGTGTGGCTGCCAGCGCGTGAGCAACTGTAGACAGGCTGGCGGCAGCTGCAGTCCCCGAGGGCCGAGCTGGGGGCCTGGCGGCTGTGGTGGCGTGCTGGGTGGGGCGGGCTGGGGCCACGGGGAACGGGCTTGGAAGTGGGGCTGCTGGCAGGCCTGTGGGCTGGCCGGGCCCAGGTTGGACCTTCTCTGGGGAAGGCACGGTCTCCATGCTCTCAGTCACCAGGGGATGGGCAGGAATCTGTTCTGCAGCTGTTCTGGCCTCAGCTGGGGGGCTGCTGGGACTGGAAGGGCCCTGGGCCTGTATGGACTGTGGGACCCCTGTCCCAGTCGTGACCTTCGTCATCGCAGGTGTCAGCGAAGCCTCGCGGGCTGCTGAGGAAGTGGGGGGCCAGGAGGTCACTGCCAGTGAAGCCACAGGCCCAGAGGAAGGACTTGCAGGCAACTCCAGGCTGGGGAAGGGCTGGAGGGGCGTCGTCTTAACAGGTAAGGAGCCAAGGCCTAGGACCGTCACAGCTTTGGTCACGAGGGGGAAGCGAGGAGCAGGGGGTGACAGAGAGGAGACTGTGATGTTGGGGCTCTTGGCCAGGATCACGGTCACCCTGGTCGTCTCCATGGCACCTGACTCCATGCCAGATGTGGGCATGTGCTGTGAAACGGGGAGGGATGAGGGCTCTGGGGCTCCGGGGCTAGCAGGGTGGCCAGTGGTCACTCCCTTGCTGGCCAGGGCCTCTGAGGGGTGCTCGGGGAGGTTAGAGGCTGTGACTCCCGGAGCTGTTGCTGAGTGGCCTGGGCGGGGCCTGGAGACAGCGCTCGCCCCACTGTGGCTGCCGTGGGCGGGTTCAGGGCTGTGGTGAGCTGGGCAGTCGGCGTGAGCGCTGGCCTGTGGGATGCAGCCCCGGGAGCTTCCTGTGCAAACTGTGGCTCCCTGTCACTGGGGGTGGGCAGCGCTTGACCGGGAGGCAGGGTCTCGTTGCCAAGGGCCTCCGTGGGAGCCAAACCCACCGGCTCCACACCTGGGGCAGACGAGAGAAGAGGCTCAGCCGATGGGGCAACTCCTGTGTCCAGGGGTCATCACTGGACAGGGCTGTGATACGAGGCTCCTAGGCTAGCATCCTCGGTGAGGGGGGTAGGCAGCTGCTGACCAGCCCAGGGCCTCTGTTACGTGGTGTCAGATGACTCAAGACATCAGCAGGTCCCTGCCCCACACCTCAAACCCTGAGTCCAGAGCCCAGTGACCTCAGGGCTGAATCTGGCCACATTCTTAGCACAGGACCCCAAGCCAGACTCTTCCCAACACGGGCCTCCTTTTTCCTCTCTGTGAAAAGTGGGGTAATGGACTGGACGGGTCCCTGCCCGCTCTAGAGGATCGTCACCTTCCAGAGGACCCTCTGCTGACTCTGCTTCTCCAGGGACCATGGGGCTTTGGTGAGCATGACTGGTCAGTGAGACCGGGGGATTTATAGGACTTTGGAGAAGGGGTGAGAAGTCCAGGCCACTCACAGTCCTCCAAGTGGACGCATCTCTGTGTGACTTCATCCAGGACCTTGGGGGTGGCACACGCGGGCACACAGCCCTCCACCCTGAGGACAGAGCAGGGCGCTAGTTAATGGTCTGGAGCACATGGGCTGGTTATGCCCACCTGGTGCCCACACTCACACATTTAGGCACATTTTCATGTTTCTTCTCCACACCTGCAGGACTCAAAAACATTCACACAGACACTTATATGTCCACAGTCTGCCAAAACATCAGTGTACACACTCTTATGCACACACACCCAGCTACACCACACCCATATACTTGCAGCTCATATATAATACACAGCTGGTACACCTGTGTACCCACAGCCACCCTTACACCCTCATGAACACACACAGGGCTCAGCTATACGCACACATGCACAAATCCATATTCACATGTGCCCACATCAGTCAGGTTCACCCTGGTTCACACGCATCCCTGTACCCAGTAAACAAAACATATATATACAAGCACATGTGAAAACACACACACGTCAGTACAAGCTCATGCCTAAACTCACAGATGGCACACAAACCCACTCACACAGATGAATGCTCAAACACTGATGTACGCACCTTGACTCCCACGACCCCTTACCTGGGCACATCCCGGCAGCCGGCTGCCCGTGGGTCCCGGCAGGTTTGGAAGCAAGGGCTGGCACAGGCATCATAGTGCCACTCACAAGTGGGATAGGCAGCCCCTGAGGGCTTGGCATCTGGAAAGGTACCCAAACCCAGGGCCCCGAAACTGAGTGACACCAGGCACCAGCTCCCGACCAGGTGCCCGAGCACAGAGGCCATCCCAGCGCAGCCCATGCCCACCCTGCTCCATGGAAGAGATGGATGGACTCATGGAAAAAAAGCAAAGACTGAAATGAAATTCTAAAATAAAATGAAAAGCCAACCTAAGGAGAAACTGTATTCTTGGGAGTTGAGGTCAGTGTCTGGGGGATCCTTGGGTTGGGACCCTGGGACCTTGGTTTTTGTGGGGGCCGAAGTCTCAGCAAAGTGGGGCTATGCAGTTGGGGCTGGACTTTGAGAAGCGACCAAGGAGGCTGGGACCCCTGATCCTTCCATGAGGCTGCCCTGTCACCCTGCCCCTCCGAGACCCTGCTGGCCAGAACTGCCCCCTCTGACCTTGGTGGCTAATGATACCAACAGCCAACTCTTAACAGCAAGCACTACACTCAACATTTCACAAGTATTTACTCACTCACCCTCTCAGGTAGCACTATTTTAAAGATGAGGAGACTGAGCACAGAAGATGCTGGGAATATTAAACTTTCCCAGAGTGATTTCCTCCAAAAAGGCCTTGTAGCCAGTGCCTTGACAAATGGAGGATCTTCAGGGAAAGTCTGGAGACCATGGGGAGTTTCGAGGTAGTGTATTAATCACTCAGTTGTGTCCAGCTCTTTGGGACTCCATGGACTGTAGTCCAACAGACTCCTCTGTCCATGGAATTCTTCAGGCAAGAATACTGGAGTGGGTTGCCATTCCCTTCTCCAGGGGATCTTCCTGACCCAAGGATTGAACCCAGGTCTCCTGCACTGCAGGCAGATTCTTCACCGTCTGAGCCACCAAGACCCCAGAACACATTGGCACAAGTGACCAGTCTCTGAAGCTGTGGCCTGAGCTGGGAGGTGTGGGCAAGCTCCCCAGGCTGCAGGGAGCAGCCCCATCCTGACTCCCCAGTCCCCAACACTGCTGCTGACTGTAAAGAAGCCTGCTTTTCTAAGATCCTTGAGACCAGAACTGGGAACTTACATCTGAGGAGCACCGACTGTGAGCCAGGCCCAGAGCAAAGCCCAGGAGACAGTCAATCCTCACAACCTTCTGAGGCAAATGTCCCCATTGTACAGGTGAAGAAACAGGGAGAGGGGTTCTGGGGCTCTTCCAAGCACCAAGGACCGGGGTCAGGATTCAAACCCAAGGCTGCCTGGTTTCATAGCCTGGGCTTTTTTCACTCTGCCCTGGTGACTTCCAGCAAGGGACACAGTCCTGGCATCATGGCCGGTGATGAATCCATGCTGGGTAGGGTCCCTGGTGGACTTGACAGGTGACCACTGAGTGTAAGAATGAGCTGGCCCCGCCCTGGGCTGGAAAGGGCAGGGGATGGTAAAGGAAAGGCTGACTGGGGACACCTTTACACGCATGTGCATATAAACGCATCCATTCATACAGCACTGGCGCCCACACAAGCGCAAACATACATGTCCACATACAAGAGAGCCTGGAGCTGTCTTGTAAGGACATTATAACCACTGTCTCCAGGGTGTAGGCAGAGAACAACTACTTTGGGAGCAGACCCACCTGCAGGGGTATGGCAAAGCCTTGGAAGCCATTGGTCTCGGCTAGAAAAGGCATGAAGCTGCCCATCACCACCCAGGGTCTGGGACCTCTCAGCGGGGATGGGGGATCTGCAGGCTCCTTGTCTGTGCCCCAGTGGGCAGTCTTTGAGCTCACAGGGCAGGCATGTGCCCCCATCAGCAGGAAACCTGAGCCAGCGGGCTACGCAAGCTGTGGCCAGGATGATCACTTTCCTCCTCGCTTCCACAAAGGCCGCCCTATTTTTAGACCATGTAAATGGCCTGTGGGAGTAGGCAGACCCAGGAGGCTGGCTGGGCACCAAGCCGCACTGCCCAAGGCTCCCTGGCCCACCAACACGGAGGCCAGGCCCCCTTCCCAGCTCAGGGGTGGCACCGTGTGCCCTCCCTGCGACAGGAGAGTGAGGGTCTCATCTCTCAGGGGCAATGGGTAGAGTGAGGTGGGGAGAGGGCAGGGAGGGTGAGGCAGGGTAGACACCTACCCAGAAGGCGGAATAGCATGCCCCGGCGGAAGGCCTCCGTGTGCTCGTACGGCCGCAGGGCCAGCACTGGGCCAGACACATAAAGGAAGGCCCCTGGCTCCGCCAGGGACTCCAGGGCCACCAGGCCTGCCTGCCACGTCCCCCAGTGCAGCGAGAAGGAGGCATGGTGGCGGAAGGCATCGCCGGCCTGCCACTTAGCCAGCTCCAGAGACCTGTTGGCTGTGACGTGGAGGAAGAAGTTGGGTCTGTCCGCTGCCTCCAGGGATACCACATCTGGGTCTGTAAAGAGCCACGGGGGTGAAGTTGGCAGAGAGGCATCCAGATGGGCGGGGGCGGGGCAGACACCCAGGCACCGTCTGCAGCCTCAGTGACCCAGGACTGGGCCCCGCTCCTCCAAGTCTGAGCCACCTCCCCTTGGCCCACCCGTGGCCGCCCTTCCGCACACACCACCTCTGCCTGAGGGGGTGGCGATGGGGGAAGTTACAGTCCCAACTGCAGAGCCTTGTGCAGGTGACCGAACCACCCCCTCCTCCCTTTCTTCCCTTCCCCCTTCCCTTCTTCCTCTCTCTTTCCCTCCCCCACTTTCCCCCTCCCCGCTCCCTTCTGCAAACATCTCTGAGGCCCCTCCTTGTGCCAGGTGCTATTCTAGATGCTGAGAAAACAACAGGGAGCAGGACAGACAGAAACGGCCGTCCCGGCGGAGTTCTGTCCCATGGGACGTACTGGACAAGCTGGGCTTTGCTGATTTGCCAGGCTTCAGCCTCTGTGGTCCTGCCCCTCACAGAATCCCAGAGGGCCAGAGCTGGGGGACCTGGGGACTTGAGTCCAACTCATGGAGGGGAAACTGCTCCAGAGCTGGGCCCTCTGACCTCTCTCCTGTCTCCACAAGGGCCTATTTCTAGAGAGTACATTGTTGCTGGGTGGATCCCCGCCCCCCACCCACAAACCTGTGTGCACGCGCACACACACAGACACACACAGGGCCCTGCAGGGTCAGGACCCAAATCCACAAGCAGGTGTCTGGAGTCCCTGCCCGCCACAGCTGGCATGTTGTGGGCAAGTGAATTAACGCCTCCAGGTTGTGAAGGATGAACAACGTGTGAAAGCCCAGCACCCGGCCTGGTGCATCTCCCCCATCACCACCCCTCCCCTCGTGGCCCCAGGAGTTCCTGTTAGACCTCCCTGGGCAGCTGTGAGAAGACATGAGATAACTGGAGGAAGAATTCATTATTAATGTCAACAACAACGGCAACTGATCAAGGGCTTACTCCGTGCCAGGCGCAATGCTAAGCAAGCAAGCCCTTTGCTTGCTGCTTGTATTAAATTCCAAGAGAGCCCTGTGAGGTAGTGAATTCACTCATTCAGCAGCTAATATTACTGAAGGCCCATCGTGTGCCAGCCGCTGTCCTAGGCACTGGGGACACAAAAGAGAACAAAAGGACAAAACTCCTGTCCTCATGGAGCTGACATTCAAGTGGCGGACGTGGAGGGGCAGGAGGAGTAAACTTAGAGAAGCAGCAAATTCTGTATAATAGCTTAGAAGGTGATGACCTGTTATTCCCATTTTACAGATGAGGGAAGTGAGGCCTAGAGTCACACTGATGGTGGACGAAGGAGGCAGGATTGGAGTCCAGACTCTTAACCACCATGCAGTCAGCCCTAGGGATGGGATCCAGGAGTGGGCCTGGGGCATCCCAGAGGGGTGGAGCGCGAAGTCCCATGCTGTGTGACTTCAGGCAAGTCATTCCCCATCTCTGAGTCTTGGCTTTCTCCTTAGTGAAGACGGGTTGGCCTAAATCAAGTTTCTCAATCATTTGTCCTTAAATCCTCCTAATAGGGGAGAGGCTGAAACCCAAACCTTGGGGGTACAGTCATCCTTCAGTACCCCCAACAGCACCAAAATCTGCAGATGCCCAAGTCTGTTATGTTAAATGTCCTAGCAGTCATCCATCCTGACCTGTAGGTTTCACATCTGAAATTCTGCCTGTAGTTGGTTTTAATTCATAGATGTAGGACCATGGATACAGAAGACTGACTGTACAGAGTCTTGTTTTACCTTAATTAATCAAGTGATTTTCACCTTCCACATTCTAAATTTTATTTCTCTTTTAATTTCTCTGTGTGGGAGGCAGCCTATGAAAAAGTGGGCTTCTGCCACTTTCAAGTGATGTGCCTTTGGGTAAGTTACCTAACCTCTCTGGGCCTCAGTTCTCACATCTGTAAACTAGGAAAATAGTTTAAATGATAGCACCTACTTCCTAAGACTGTTGTGAAGATTAAATGAGTTATTACAGGTGAAACACTTAGAACAGTGCCCAGCACATGGTAGGTACTACAGAAGAGTGAGATGTTATTAATAATAAATCTATTATTAATAATAAATAATAGAATCAATAATGGGTAACCTCCTCTGAAAATCTTGAATGAAAATTGATACTCCACGGAGACATGCTGCGGGATGTGGCAGTGTGTCCTTTCAGTACATTCCACAGCTGGTCAAGACTGCCAGCGAGAGGCTTAGGCCTAAACTTAAATGACTGCTGGGTCCTCCTCTTTGTGACCTTTTCACATCTTGACATTTCTTCCCATCACAGTCTTTCACGTTCTTCAAGGCCAAGTTCAAAGGACACCTCCTCCGTGTAGCCACCCCAGAGCTTACCTGGAAGGGACTTTCTCTTCTGCTATCCAGTACTCTGGGCTCAGCACAGGGAAGGAGCACAGGATGGGGCGGGAGGGGAAGCGGGGTCCTCACTAGGTCCTGCCCCCAGCTGCTCAGGAAATCCAGGTCTGATGGAAATGGAGGCTGGCTTTCACAGCCTCAGGGCATCCCATCCACAGCGACATTCTCCAGGGTCAGGCTACTCTAGGTTCTGCTTAACATGCCATAAAACCACTGGAAAATCAACACCCCCTTCTCCACTAGACCTTACTTACTGGACTAAAATACTGACTAGGGAATAGAAAATTCCCACTAAGCAGATGGCCCATTACATCTGGAAGGTTGTAAGACACCCTTAATTCTTCAAGCAGGACCACACAGATCTGAAGGTCAGGAATGCTAGGAAGGAAGCATTCTCTCTGGGGGATACTGGAGGTGCTTCTGGCCCTCCCATAGCCTAGTCCCTGGCCCCTCATGCCCATGTTTCATCATGCAGTGATGGGATTCCTCCCGGCACTTCCTCCTGTACCCTGACTCATCCCACCATGGACATCACCCTGAGCTGTGCTGGGGTGTCCCTCCTCTCCTTAAAGCCCTTCCATGGCTTCCCACTGCTCTCAGGATAAAGACCCAACTGGATTACAGGTCCCTCCCCAGCTCCTTCCAAACCCTCAAGGAACATATTCTAAGAAGCCTCTCTTGATCCCCCAAGACTGAGTTAGGGGCTCTGCCTTCCCACAGGCACTGAACTGCCTTTGTGTCCCCTGAGTGGGACGGTGGGCTTCTGGTGGGCAGGGATGATGTCTCTGACACCGCTGGTTCCCTGGTGCCCAACTCTGTGCCTGGCATGGGAACAGGGTTCAGTGAAAGGGAGGGAGGCAAGGGAAGCTGCAGAGGAGGAAGAGGAAGGAGGGAGGAGGGGAGAGAAATAGAGAGGGGAGGATGATCCTCAGAACTAGACCAACCACAGATCCTAAGAGCGTGAGAACTTGAATTCTCAGGCTAGAATGAACTCTCTGAGACGTGTCTTGGTCCAAGACTCTAGTCCACGCTGGGATTGGCTGTGTGAACCATCCTTGTGATTAGGAGATACTGACTAGATGGGACCAACAGGATTTGGGGAAGAAACTCTAATCACAGTGACCGCATGCTGGGACATGCAGAAATGGTCACAGAAGAGAAAGCTTCCCAGCACTGGTGAACTGAGGCTTTGGCTGGCCCAGGACCCAGCACAAATACCACCCGGGGGTCACTCCCCACCAGGCAAGGTCCTGCCAACCCTCAGGCACTACTGCACTCTGAAGAGAAGACGGTGCCCCTACAGCTAAGCCTTCAGATCTGCTGACGGTCTGAGACTCAGGAGACGGGCTGTGTGCTTCAGTCTGTGTTCACCCCAAATCCAGAATTCTGAACCACAACCCGAGCAAATCAAGAACCCACTCCTCCATTCACAGGAGAAGTTCTGCTGGAGTCAATACATTAGCCAGCTTCCCTCTGGCATTTGAAGTCTGTCTAATCTTAAAAATAGAGGGGGCAGAGGAGGAGGAAGAGAGAGACAGAGGGGAGGGGCGGGGAAGTCGTAATCATTGCCACTCAGCTTTTCTGGACCATAGCTGTTGTGTGAAGCAGGGTACACAGGTTCATCATCTGGACCCTGGCCTCCCTGATCTCTCAGGAAGAAGACGGACAGTGTCTCTTGAAAGAGGCTGAGAGGCTGACCCAGAACCCTGTCTCAACTAGGAAAGGGGCGCCAGTTGGAATCCCACATTTCTCCAGCTACCAGAGCTGGCTTAGGGCCATAGCATCTGCCTCCCCTTCCACCAAGGGCCAGGGGGTGGGCCTTACCGTGGGCCTTGGCCTTGTACAGCGCAGCTGTCAGCAGGAAGTTCACAATGTCCCCCGGCGCCACGTGCTCTGCCCTCACTAGGACCAGGGCACCGCCTGCCACCTTCATGGCCCCAAGGCACCGCCGGCCGCCAAGCTGGCCAGCTGGTAAGGGCCCTTCCCTAGTGCTGGAGAAAAGGGGCCCACTCATAAGCCTTCTTCCCTGGGCCTCTGCTCACCTCCTGTCTATCCCTACCTGCCCAGCCTCGCTGGGGATGGGGGAGAAGAGAGGCCCAAGAGCTCCGCTGGGTCAGGTCCCTTGCCCCAGGCCCTGGGACGGGAGGCCCAGGCTGCCAGCCACCGAGCAGCTGACCCCCTTCATAGCCCCGGATCACTATGTGGGAAGCCTGGAAGCAAGGCCACCCCTACAGGGGCGGGGGTGCGGGGGTGGACATCTGGGCTCGCAGTGTCTCTCCACGGGCCAGTCTCCCTGCCTGGATTCTACCATCCCAGCTGCTGTGCTACTCAGCGTTGCCCCTGGGAGAAGACATCTGCCTAGGCTCTGCCCACCGAGGTCTGGAGAGTAAAGGCCAGAAAGACTTGGGTTCAGCGTTAGCGTCTATCCACTTCTTTCAAACATGTGTCACTTCTGGGTCTCTTGGGTTCCTGGGGTTGTCAGCACAGGCGGGACAGGGGCACGGGTTTCCCAGACAATCACAACAGCCCTGTAACCAACCTCACAGGCTCTGGTGTGCCCTGCCTTCCAGAGTCATCTTTCCAGTCCCTGCTGTAACTCCTCAACAGCTCCCCTCTGCCCTCAGGAGAGAGTCCAAGAGGCTGGCCTGAATTCAGGGACCCCTGAAGCCCCAACCCCTGCCCCTGCCACACCGAACTTCTCCCGCTCTTCCCTGTAAGAACCCTATGGCGCTCCGCCTTCTGTCTCCACCCGTGCCATCCCACCCACTCAGCACAGTCCTCCCTGTCTGTGCCTGCGACCACCGCCTCCTCCATCTCCGGGCCCAGCTCAAATGCCGCCGCTGTGGTGCAGCTCTCCCCGCACCCTCTCACACGTGAGCACCCTTCCTCCTCTGTGCTCCAGCAGCATCGGTGCATGGTACACGCTGATCACAGCTCTTACGAGGAGGGTCTCAGTTGGGAGTCCACATCTATCTCCCCTACCAGAGGGGACACAGGCACTGCTCTGCTGGGAAATGGTGAACAGTCAGCACTCAAAAAAATGAATACACAAAACCCCATTTGGTAATGTTTGCTGGTTTCCATGGTGTGAACACTCCCACCAGTGGTCAGCTTCAAACACCAACTGAATGTGGAGTGAAGAAGACACAGTGGGCTCTAGAGAGTCGGGGTGGGCTGGCTCCAGAGCTCCACTGGGACAGGTCTCGTTAACCATTGCGTCCTCAGCAACCAGCAAGGGCCTGGACCAGAGAAAATGTTGGCAGAAAAGCCGAGCAAGGAATGGATGGGTGGGTGGGTAGGTGGGTGGAGGATGCTAGAAGCAGCTTGTCCTTTGTCAGCTACTGCCACCCAAAATGCCACAGAAGGGAGAAAACTCTGCTCAGAGCTGTCTTGCTGAAATGTCTTGCCTGGTGTCAGACAGACCCTGCCTGTGAAGGGACCACAGTCCTCCCAGTACAGATTCAGGCCTCCAGGAGTTAAAGGTTGGGGGCTACCAGGAGCCCCTTGAGGCTAATATTTTCAGTCACAGCAGGGACTGTGGCTGGAAAGAAGACCCTGGAAGGCAGGGCACACCAGAGCCTGTGAGGTCGGTTACAGGGCTGTTGTGATTGTCTAGGAAACCCACGCCCCTTGAGCTGCTGCTGCAGCTATTGTGAATGATCATGCTGTACCGGGTCCAACTCTCATCTCATGGACCCCCTACCTGGTATCCTTATCCCTCTAGTTAGGCCCCCACTATTTCACCTGCTATACTCCCTCCAAGGGGACGTTTCACAAACCAAAATCTGATTATGTGGGTAACAAGGGAAAAATCTTGGGCTTGTACCCATATAGACTTGCTCCTGGCAGGATGGTGCCTGGAAGCAGGGGCAGAGGGGACCTCAGAAGTCAAAGGTGAATGGCACCAAGGACCTGATGAGCTTTTAATTCGGCCAACCTGGCCCCACCGCACAAAGATCAGTGCTGAAAACTATTCCTGGGAGCCCTCCAATCCCATCCAACCCCAGTGATTAAACTGACTAATTGGTTCTAACACTGGACATTAACCTCCCTGGAGTCTCTAGTCATGACCTAGTTAATGAGAAGTTGGAGCATATCCCGTTACCCTGTGACCTTGGTTAAAACTGAAGATAAATCTGACAGACCGCGCTGGACCACAGGTTTTGCCCCAACAAAGGAAGAGAGCTTGCATCTTCCTTTGCCAACTCAAAACTTCAGGAAATCCAAGACAAGAATCCATGGGTCTGATGAGCCAGATGATAAAGGCTATGGGGCAGCACGTTGGTGCAAAAGGGGTTTCCATTTCCTGGTGAAGCTGCCACATGAGCACACCCGGGAAGCTAGCCTGCCCTGGGCTCTGGACAGAGGCAGCAGAAGCTGCTGGGCAGAGTGCCAGGGCATCTCTGGGACCTGCACTGTCAGGGCCCTTTCTGCATGATGGAGTCTTCCTGCCCCACATCACTCAGGGCCAGCAGGGCCTCAGGATGGCTGATGCTGTGGCACCAGGGCACAGACGGCAATGCTTACCTTTGTTAAAGAAGTCACAGTCATAGGCTGAAAGACAGAGAACAGAGACCTCTTGAGAAGCCTGGATGGACAGATTGACAGGGCTAAGGGCCCTAGCATCCCAACTCTCCCTCCTTCCCCAAGGGCTGGACCTGGCCTGCCTCCCAAACTCCAAGATTCAGACATGGTCGTTGATCCAGATGTCTTAAAGTGTAGGAAATACAATGGCTCCTCTCTTTGCCCCCAGCATAAAGCTCAAAGGCTGGCCGAGAGTAGGCACTCAGCATGAACTGAATGAATGAATGAATGCTAGGACAGAAGGGTATATTCTGTGTGACCCCAAAGGGCAAGAATAGAGTCAAGAAATGGAAGCTTGGTTCAGGAAAGAGGTGACGTATGTATACCTATGGCTGATTCATGCTGATGTTCGGCAGAAACCAACACAATTCTGTAAAGCAATTATCCTTCAATTAAAAAAATAAAATAATAAAAATTTTTAAAAGAAAGAAATGGAAGCTCCAGTCGAAAATGTGGAAGGTACTGGAGAAATGCAAGCACAAGACAGAAGTTGGTCTTTCAACAGCATGGATAGGGACCCAAAGGCTTCCAGGATCCAAGGCCCTGAGCACAGTTTCCATCAGGCTTTGATGAGCTCCTCCAAGTATGTGCTCCATACGCCCTCTAGTGGCTTAGCACGGCACCACAGCCTGTTCCCTTGGCAAGTCAGCCATGGATTAGTCCATTAGGATAAGCTGGGGACTTTGCAGGGGGCTTCCCCGGTGGCTCAGAAGGTAAAGAATCTGCCTGCAATGCAGGAGACCTGGACTCAATCCCTGGATAAGGGAATGGCCACTCATTCCAGTATTCTTGCTTGGAGAATTCCATGGACAGAGGAGCCTGGTGGGCTACACAGCACATGGGGTCTTGCCCTTTGGCATCTTGCCCCATGGGTCACAAAGGTCACAACTATACAACTATCACTAACACTTTGCAGGGGGCACCTAAACCCAGGAGCAGGACCATGAGAAGTCAGTTGCCCCAGTAGATTTGGAATAAAGGCTGAGGAAGGGCCTCCCTCACTCATAGGCTACCAACTCCACCCCACACCCTACATACCCCATGATGAACACTATTCCTCTGCATTTGGCACTGCCCTCTGGAAAGAGCACTAGGAATAAGTAGACTGACCCACCATGTGGTTATGGGCAAGTATGTGCTTTTCCTCACTTGTGGATTCAGAAGATTGAACTTAAAAATCAGATCTCCAAGTCTCTGTTTTCAAGTGTGTGCCAGGCTGCCCAAAGACATGGTCAAGAGCCAGCTATTTAGAGACCCACAGACCTAGGTTCAAATCCCATCTCTCACTCATCAGCTGTGCATACGGGGGACAAGTTTCTCAACCTATCTGAAATTTAGTGTCTTCCTCTGTAGGATGGGAAGCACCACAAGTACTGCCCCACAGACTGGTAAGGTCTGAACTGGAATAAAGCAAGTGGTCATCTCAGGTGCAAAATTTAAGGAACCTCAAAAAACACTCAGTAATCAGGATATGTCATACTTTAATACAACTTTTAAAATTTCAGAATTAATGAAAAATATCCATGATGAACATATCAAAATTTTAAAGCAAAGATAAAAATCAGTGACAGCACCTTGCTGAGCCATATTGGAGCCTGAGGCAAAAGGAAAAATCAATAATATTGAGCCTGTTATTACTAAAATTGTGGTATTTTATTCACTGAAGATGTTCTTGTATTAGTTTTGATTTTTAAAAAGTATTGCCTGCAAATGTGATTTATCTTGAGTCTTTTGGTACTCATTTAAATCTTAGGCTCCAGGCACTGGCCTCACTTGCATTTCCCTAGTCCTGAATATTAAATGATTTAATGCACAGAAGGCACAGGGCCTGACACACAATGGATCCTCAGTAGACATGTTCCCTTCTCCTTCCAGAAGTGCACGCTCAGTCGCTTCAGTTCTGTCTGATACTTTGTGACCCCATGGACTGTAGCCCACCAGGCTCCTCTGTCCATGAGATTCTCCAGGCAAGAATACTGGAGTGGGTTGCCATGCCCTCCTCCAGGCGATCTTCCTGACCCAGGGATCGAACTTGCATCTGCCTGTGTCTCCTGCATTGCCAGTGGATCCTTTACCTACTGAGTCACCTGGGAAGCCTCCTTCCTGAAGAACTTTTACTGAAGTAGAAGGAGAAGCAGACTGCATAAGGACCTAAGGCATCTGTGGTGGAAGGGCCTCAGGGTAAAACCGGCGAGAAAAGGGAAACCAAAGGTGATTCTGCTCCATCTTCTTCCTGAGGTCATCCTGCCTGGAGCTCCCAGGGCTCAGGACATGCCAAGAAATCTGAGAGCAGAAGAATTGATGCTTTTGAACTGTGGTGTTGTAGAAGACTCTTGAGAGTCCCTTGGATCGCAGGGAGATCCTACCAGTTCATTCTAAAGGAAATCAGTCCTGGGTGTTCATTGGAAGGACTGATTTAAAGCTGAAACTCCAATACCTTGGCCACCTGATGTGAACAGCTGAACATTTGAAAAGACCTTGATGTTCGGAAAGATTGAAGGCAGGAGAAGGGGATGACAGAGGATGAGATGGTTGGATGGCATCACCGACTCAATGGACATGAGTTTAGGTGGACTCTGGGAGTTGGTGATGGACAGGGAGGCCTGGCATGCTGTGGTTCATGGGGTCGCAAAGAGACAGACACAACTGAGCGACTGAATTGAACTGAACCTATATATATATGTGTATATGTGCCTGTGTGTGTGAATGTGCATATGTTTTTACTTGTTAGGAGTGTGCAACCAAAAGCATTTTGTAGACCACCAATGGTCTAAAAAACCCTACTATCTTGTGGTGTCTCTGATGGGCCTTATGTGTCTCAGCTGATGGGCTTTAACACTCACTATCTCCTTTGACTCCTGCAGTAAACCTTGTGGGACAGGTCTATTCCTATTTTTCAGATCAAAAATTGAGCCCCAGAGAGGTTGGAGATGTAGTTTGAGGTCACACAGCTTGCAAATGCAACTCTGAGTCTGGAACCCAGGGCTCCTGACTTATCTGGTGAACTGGTCAGGAGCACAGTCCTGGGTTTGCACCCAGACCATATGGAGATGAGCCCTGGCTCCTCCACCAACCTCTGTGACCTTGAGCATGTTACTGAATCTCTCTCTCTCTCTAACCCATTTCTCCAACTGTAAAACAGGAATAAACAGTCCTGCTTCACAGGGTACATGTGTGCTAAGTTGTTTCAGTCATGTCTGACCCTTTGCCACCCTTTGGACTATAACCCACCAGGCCCCTCTATCCATGGGATTCTCCAGGCAAGGATACTGGAGTGAGTAGCCGTTCCCTTCTCCAGGGGATCTTTTGGACCCAGGGATTGAACTTGCATCTCTTATGTCTCCTGCATTGGCAGGCAGGTTCTTTACCACTAGAGCCACCTGGGTATTTGATAATTTGAGGAATTATACACACAAGCAATGCTGATGCCTGGCATATGGTTAAGTACTCCATAGATGCTCTCCAGAGTGATGGGACCCCACAGGCTGCCCAGAGAGGGGGCCCCACTGTTCCCCTCAGGTGATGGGTCTGGACACTCACGGCAGAGGCGTGGGGTCCTCCAGTCGATGGCCACCCCGTGCTGGCAGCACTGGTGGGCATAGGCAGACACGCTGGCACAGAAGCACTCACAGTCGCCGCCCCGGCTGCACCCACACGTGTCTGTCAGGCAGTTCGAGTAAAACCAACTGACGTCGACCTGGAGGAGGTCATAAGTCACAGGTCAGAGGACAGGCCCTAAATGTTAGCCCTCCAGCTTCTGGGCTGATGCCACTCAGCCCCAAGGAGCAGCACAAGCATGAGGATGGTATGCACTGCCCGTGTTGGGTGAGGGCAGAAGGCAGGCAGCTCAGAGGGAAATGCTAACTCTGTGGCCGGGGCAGACCCCGCTTTTAAGAACTAAGCTCTCTCCTTTCTGGGCCTAGGCTACAGGATCCAGGGCTTCAGGGTGTGGCTGAGAAACAGACGTGGGGTGTGAACCCCCAGCCAGGGCCAGACAGTCAAGACTGATCTGACAGCAGCCTTCGGGGCCCCTGAGGGGCCCGTGCAGAGCTGAGCAGCAGCTGCCGCAGCCTGAGGAGTCTGTGTTCACCATTCAGAAGAACAGCCTGATCGGGGGGAAGAGACACAAGGAGATAGGCTTGAAAAAGGCACAGAAGCTGTGACTGTCTGTCTGTCCTGGGTCATCCGGGGAAACAGGACAGTCATCTGAAAAGACCAGAGGCAGGGGAGTGGCAGAGGTGAGTCTCCCCTCTAGACCAAGGCACGGCGGAGGGTCTGAGGGCAGAAAGGACTTCAGGGTGGTGGTGGTGGCGGG
>SJXQ01005308.1:81140-96571 GCA_006408695.1 Aepyceros melampus | reverse complement strand
TTCTTGGCAAAGGGTTCTCGGAGAGGATTCAGGACACAAGTGTCTCGGGGGTCAAGAGTGTCTGGGCACTGAGGGGGCAAAGGCAGCACGCTTG
Source organism: Aepyceros melampus (assembly GCA_006408695.1). Taxonomy (NCBI): domain Eukaryota; kingdom Metazoa; phylum Chordata; class Mammalia; order Artiodactyla; family Bovidae; genus Aepyceros; species Aepyceros melampus. Next base: position 96,477 of record SJXQ01005308.1, on the reverse strand, counting down.
ACCTCCTGACCCCTCACACGCCCACTGCCTGATGGGGTGGAGGGACTCCTGGAGCGGCTCCCTTGATGCTGGCCTCCTGTGTTCATGTCCTTGGATAATCCCCTGCCCTTGAATGTGGGAGGGACCAAACTGAGAGCCAACAGGAGGTGGGAAAGGTGATGCGTGGATGTGGCTGTGTGTCAGTGACTGCATATGATCATGTTACGTAAGCCTGCAGGGCCCATCTGGCTGGAGTCCCTTTCTCGCCGACTGTGAACGGCACATGGCAGCAATTGTGGGTGGTCTCTAGGAGCTGAGGGTCATCCTGGGCCAACAATGTGCAAAAAAAACGAAGTTCTCAGTTCTCTCAGATGCTGTCAACAGCCACACAAGTGGTCGGGAAAGGAGATCCCTCTCCAGGGGCACCTTCAGACGAGGGCCCAGCCCTGGATGGCACCTTGGCTTGCAGCCTGTGATACTGTATGCAGAGAACCGAGTCTGAACCCTGATTCCTGAGCCACAGGAACTGTGAGATAATCCGAGTGTGTGACTGAATGCTGTTAAGTCTATAGTTATGTTGTTATCCTGCGACAGTGAACGAATACAGATCACCCTAACATCTGCTGAGCCTCCACCCTTGGGCCTACATTGTCACTTGAGCATCCTAGAGTGTGCCCATAGGAATTATTGAGAGAGAAATAACATTAGGGGGTTGGTAAGAGGAGGGAAGTAATGAAAGTTAATCACCCATTCAGCTTTTCTGTTAAGAGCACACTTTTTTGAGCCTTTCAGAAAACATTAGTCCTGCCTCAGGATTTCACTGAGCTCCATGCCATGACTAACTGTTCCCCTGACTCCAGTCTATACAGGCTTCTCTCCATCTACTCTCCAACAGAGATTCAGGAAGGAAAGATCACTCAGTCCAGGAAAGGCAAATATGTAACACTCGATCACCACTCTCTAATGCAGCATCCGTGGCAGACATAACTAATCAATCGCAGTTCTTCCAGATGATCCTGACACAAGAGTTGGCATTTCTCAGCCTGGCTTCCCAGGCAGCCTCATCTGACTGATCAGCTTTGTCACACGAGGTAAAACCTATCCACCATTCCTCTTCCAGCTCCCTCACTTCACAGAAGATCACAGAGAAGCTGGGGCTTATTCAAGGTCACCAAGCCAGTCCCTGGATGGTCTAAGACAAGAGCCCAGGCCTTCTGCTCTCAGTTCAGTGCCGTGTCCCCTTACCACTCACAGCTTGGCAGCCTCAGTCAGACATCTTCCAAACCTCAGAGACATCTCATATAATTTCTGCCTCTGAGAATATTGTCCACCCTCTCAGAGGTCTTCTCTCTGATACATTCAGCCATCCAAATATGGTCTATCTTTTAAGTACCACACTAGTCCTGCCACCTTCAGGAAGTCTTCTCTGATTGCCTCAACCCATGTAGATCTCTCTTGGTCTCTCCTCTGTGCTAGACCTCACAGAGATGGATAAAATGGTCCTGCTTCAACAAGCCTCATCTTCCCTACTAGTGGTCACCTCTCCTAGGGCAGGGACTCTGTCTCCTTTCCAGGCCCAGCTCTCCCACCAGGTCTTGGTCCAGGGACTGACTTGTGAGATGGGATGACGGTGCATGTCCTCAGGTCACAGGGCTGAGGACGCCAGGTCAGAGGCTGACAGTGGGTTGTGGGAGCAGCCTTGCACCGATGCCCTTCTCCCCTGACCTGTGGCCAGGTTCTCTCAGTGCTGACTAGGGTCCATCTGGGTGAGGGGAGTGAGCCAGCTTGGAGAGGCTTTACCTCGACTGCAGCCCAACTGCCACCAAACTCCTGGGGGTTAGTTAACTCTAAGTTCTCTGGGGTCCTCATCTCATTGACGGTCTTTAAGTCAAAATTCCCACAGAGTCCTGCCAGCTGGCCCTGAAAGAAGAGAGAATGATCAGTTTCAGGCATCCCCAGGGTGAACCATAGTGGTGGGGGTCGGGGTCGGGGGGCGGGCTGATCACCATGAGCCTAGGAGTCTGTCATGAGCCTAGAAGCAGCTACTGGGGTCACAGAGTGCAGAGAGATAGGAGAGTCAGAGAGAAGGGGCTCAGGGCAGGGCAGGGCAGAAAGGACAGAGGTATGATGTGCCTGGCTCTTTGGCAAGGGTACAGCTCATGCAAGGACATCCAGGGGCTTCTTGGCTCTAGGAGGAGCACAGCACCGATAAGGGTCACTGCTCACGTGACTACCTGCCACTGTGGCCCGGCCTGAACGTGCACCGTGGTTCTCTGGTCCCATAAGAGGGTGATGTGCTCCCGTGGGAAATGCACCAGCGTGAAAAACCCTGCCCGCCACGTGTGGACCTCCTGCTTCGCATCCAGGAAGCTCTCGGGGCTCTAGGGGGACAGAGATGGGCATTCTTGAGGCCAGAGCATCCCCCAGTAGCTGGGTGAGCTGGGCCTGGCAACAAGTCACTGCTCAGCCCCAGGAGTTCACCAGTTCCTCTGCCTCCCTCATGTCCTGACAGTGACCTCTGGGTTCCTGGCCATGACCAAGAAACTCAATCTGGGCTGATCACTCAGTGGCTCCAAGAGAAAGTGCTGTGATAAGGAAGCCAGTCCTTAACCCTCTTCTGCCCCCTACCAACCAGCAAACTGTTGATACTACCTTCACCTGCCAAAGGCCTTACGGGATTTCCTGAGTCGTCATCGAAGATAATGAGTGAGTTCCCCACGTTGATGGAAATAAATTTCCTGCAGATGATGCCAGAGCTGTAGCAGTTTACATTTTCTACAATCACAGAGAAGCTGAAATCCGATGTGCTCTGGGGAGAAATAAATTAGCGCAATAAACCAGGGCAAGAAGAGATTCTCTTGAGAGGCACGGGGTAGAGGGATGCAGACTCTGAAGTGGTTTTCAACCCACTCCTGCTTCATATGAGTGGTGTGACTCTGGGCAACTTACTTTCGTTCTCAGAAGCTTAGTTTTGTTTTGGGTACCTGGTGCATTAGGGATTCTCCAAAAAGTGTTTGATGAATGAATGAATATATAATAGGGACGACTGGTGCTGGCAGGAGCGTGAGGGAAGGAGCACTGTCTTACAGACATGGATGATGGTAGTGTAAGCCTTTTTGGAGGGCAATCTGCAGGCATCAGACAGCATTCTAAAGGGATAACTTTTATAGAAATTCTACTTCTAAGAGGCTAGGGACACATCTACACAAGTATTCAGTGAGTATTTAAATACTGGTGGATAATAAAACAAACTAGAGCACATCCTTTCTGTGGAATTCTACAGAAAGAAGAGAAATTTACCAACCATATGAGATAATGTCCAAAGTATACTATCGAGTGATGAAAGCAAATTGCGGAATTCTACTCATGTTCCTGCAAGATTCACTCCTGTCTATTAAGAGTGCTTATTCAGCAGGCAACAGGAACAGAAGAGGTGTGAAGAGGGATGTTTGTTTTTAACATATGCCTCTCCATTGTTTTAAATGTTAGCGAAGAGCATGCAAAGCCTTTAAGATTTAACAAATAAAATAAAACAAGCTCTATCATCTTTGTCTTGTGGAATCATTTAAATTATATGAAAAACCCCAGCACAGTGCCTGCGCCAGAGATAGGACTTATTCCATAAAAAGTATTGAAAGTGAAAGTGAAAGTCACTCAGTCATGTCTGACTCTTTCTGACCCCATGGACTATACAGTCTATAGAATTCTCTAGGCCAGAATATTGGAGTGGGTAGCCTTCCCAACCCAGGGATCAAACCCAGGTCTCCCACATTGCAGGGAGATTCTTTACCAGAAGAGCCACAAGGGGAGCCCATAAAAGGTATTACTATTACTATTATTTGATGGGATGGACAGGGCCTTAGCCAAAGGGCCTGAGGCCTCTCCCACCTGCCCTGTTGGTACCCTCTTCTCCTCCTGGAGGGGATCCTGCCTCTAGGATGCTCTCCTACATCACCATTCCTCTTCCTCTGGGTGAGCTGGTGGCTTTAACACATGACTCCTTTGCACACCAACTTCCAGTCAGATTTCTTGGTTCCAGCTTGACCCCAATTCTGTCACTGACTAGCGTGCGACCTGGGTGAGATACCAACCTTCCTCAGCCCAATTTGCTCCATCTCTAACACGGGCTCAAGAAACTCTGTCATTTAGGGTTGCTGTGAGAATTAAGTGAAATAATGCTTTACAAGGGCTTGGTAGACCACCAGGCATCTAATGAGGGCCCCAAAAGTATTTGTTTTCACTATAACAGACAGAAAAACCATTGACACCCAAGAAGGGCAAGGTTATAATGTTGAGTGGACAGGCATTGGGGTATTTATAACTGGTGGGCTCTGTCCAGCCCTGATCTTGCTCCTCAGCACCTCTTTGAGGCTCTGAATTGCCAAACGCCAGGGCTTAGATCGTCCCGCCCCAACCATCCAATTATGCATCAGTCGCTCTGGGGACCCATGGAGCCAAATGTGCAGACATACGCAGAGGCTCACCTTGACCAGGTGCACTTTGCACGCCCCCACGAAGTCAAATGGGAGCCCATCAAACGTGCGGTAATGCCGGTCACCATAGGCCGTGCAGGTGGCGGCACAGGGGTGGAGGGTGCACTGGAACGAGCCGCGCTGGCACACGCTGAAACACACGCACCCAGACCCCTCACAGGGCATGCCCCCCACCCTGAGCACCCACGGTGGGGCCACTGCCCATCGAGTGCCCACTGGGTACCCCTGGGCTGAATGTCAACAAATATCATCGACCTCCAACAAAGGCCCAAAGGATATGAGGGTGGGTCCCCATTTTATGCAAGAGACACTGGGGTTCAGAAGGTTAAATCAATCAATAACAGAGCCAAGACTAACCCGAGATCGATTCAGCTCCAATATCCACACTCTCTTCGCCACGTCAATCATGCATTCAACAAGTAATAAGCATCTACCGTATCCCAGGCATTATTCTAGAAGTCTGAGCTACATCAGTGAACAAAACAGCAAAAAACCTTCTGCCTTTGTGAAGTTTGTATTCTAAAGGAGGAAGATATACACTAAAAATAAAAAATAATAAGTAAGCATGAGTAGGTAATGTGTGTGTGTGCTCAGTCGTTCAGTTGTGTCTGACTCTTTGTGGCCCCATGCACTGTAGCCCACCAGGCTTCTCTGTCCATGAAGTTTTCCAGGCAAGAATGCTGGAGTGGGATCCTCCTCCAAAGGATCTTCCCAACCTATGGATCAAGCCTGCATCTCCTGCATTGCAAATGGATTATTTCATGGCTGAGCTACCTGGGAAGCCCTGAGTGGGTAATAGTTATAAGGTAATGAGTGCTATGTGGGGAAAGGAACAAGATAAAAAGGACTGGGAATGTGTGTGGGGGTGGGATGCAATTTAAATAAGATGAACAGAAGGACAGGTGAGCAGAGATTTAATGGGTGTGAAAAAATTAAGTATATGGACATTTGGAAAAACAGTGTCCTGGGCAGAGGGTAAAGCCTTTGCAAAGGTCCTGAAGAACACTCTGGAAGACAACATGGCTAGAATAGAGACAGTAGGAGGAGAGGAGGAACTCAGGGAGGTAACAGAGATTCCGATCCCGTAGGTCCTAGAAGGCCACTGTCAGAATGGTAGCTTTGCTAGCAGTGAGACAGGGAGCGTTCAGAGGATTTCATCATGGGAATAACATGATCTGAATGCCCATCTTTTTCATACACAAGAATGTGCATATACTCTCACATGTGCAGTCTATGCATTTTGAACATGTACCGACATTTATATACATCTATATAAATCTGCAAACATGTCATCACAGTTACAAATATACATGCACACACATTCAAATACACATATGAACAAACTCACATTGATATTTATAGTCACAAAAACATCCCCTCAAATCCTTTCTGTGCATATATTTGTATATATACACAAACCCCTACAGAGCACACAATCACACAAGATAAATATGAACATGGTTGAAGGGGGAATGCTAGACTGCACTCACAATCATACATCCCATATCCACCCTCAGCCCCAACAAAACGTAGAGCCTGGATGGGGCCCTCACTTACCAGGAATGGAGGGAGACATGACCTGGTCCCCAGGGTAGTACTCCTTCCCTTTCCAAGTGCATGGGCACTCCTCTGGCAGAAAGCATGCATCCCCATGTCTGAGCAGGCTGTAAGGACACAGCAGGCAGACGGTAAGGAGAGCCCCCTTCCATCTCTGCCACCTGTGGACGACCCTGTAGCCACATGGATGCCCTGGGATGGCTCTCAGCATTTACCCTGGAAGAGAGTGACCATGTACCTACCACCATCCTGCTTCTGCCCAGTGAGTTTCAGAGCTACCTCAGCAACTGCAAAATGAGAGGCAGGCTTGGCCCAGCTCAGAAGTCTCTGCCATCCATCGGGAAGTAAGGCTCAGCTCTACCAGCCACAGCCCCCCGGCAGGCTGGATGTCAGCTGTCCCGTGGACACTAGCTGTACACTAGTGAACACAGCATGGGCACGGGCATGGCCCTTCTACCCAGGTGGCTCATGGAGTAACTAGTAGACTTGCCCTGGAAAGAAATGTGAAAGGGAATTTTTCAGGAAGATGGAAACTCAGAGCCACATGAAGGAATGAAGAACTCCAAAAGTGGAAAATATGGTGGTAAATATTTTTTAAAATTATTTCTTTAAGGGATAATTGAGCATTTAGAGCAAGATTGTCAACTGGATGTGAATTGGGCTTCCCTTGTGGCTCAGCTGGTAAAGAATCTGCCTGTAATGCGGGAGACCTGGCTTTGATCCCTGGGTTGGGAAGATCTCCTGGAGAAGGGAAAGCTACACCACAGGATTCTGGCCTGGAGAATTCCAGAGACTGTATAGTCCATGGGGTCACAAAGAGTCAGACACGACTGAGTGACTTTCACTTTCACTTAACGTCAATTAATTGTGGGGTTTCTAACACATGTATGATAATAATAATAAAAAGAACAAGAAGGAAGTAAAGGAAAGTTTACTTCCTGTTGCAAGTAGTCTCCATAAAGTGGGAAAACGTTAATTCATAGTAGATGGTGATAAGTGAAAGATACATATCGTAATCTTTAGAGAACTACAAAATAAAACAAAAAATATCAGAATATAGGAACATCCCTGGCAGTCCAATAGTTAAGACTCTGCACTTTCAATGCAGGAGGCGTAGGTTTGATCCCTGGGTGGGGAACTAAGATTCCACATATCATGCAGTGCAGCCAAAAAAATAATAAATTAAAAATATACAGATTAAAAATACTAATATATATATTTTAAATGAAATAAAGGAGAAAAAATAGAAGACTAAAGTTACTTAACCCAAAAGAAGAAAGAAAAGAAGAAAAAACAAAGACAAATAACAAATAAGATTGTAGTGTTAAATTCAATCCAATTATTAAAGGCAAATGCATAAACTGTCTAATTACAAGGGAAAAACTGTAACACTGGCTAAGAAAGCAAGATTCAAGTGTACTCTGTTTCCCAAAGATATAGTTGAAATATGAATATAATAGCACAAATAAATGAAAAGCAAAATGATGGGAAAAGATATCATGTAAACACTAGTTACAAGAGAGACAAAGTGGCTATATTAAACTTACACAAAGTATACTTCAAGACAAATAACATTAACTCTAATAACAAGGGATATTTCATAATAATAAGAGTCAGAGATTTCCCTGGTGGTGTCCTGTGGCTAAGACTGTGCACTTTCAATGCAGGGGGCCTGGGTTTGATCCCTGGTCAGGGAACTAAATCCCATATGCTGCAACATAAAAAAGAAAAAGAAAAAAAGACTCCCACATGCAGCAATGAAGATCAAAGATCTCATGTCCACAACTAAGTCCTGGCATAGCCAAAAAAAAAAAAAGAATCAGCATGTTGCTGTGTGGCAAAATCATCACAATAAGTTGTAAAGTAATTAGCCTCCAGTTAAAATAAATAAATTAATTTTTAAAAATCAGTTTATCAGCAGAAGATAAGAATCTTAAATGGGCATGCACCAAGTATCAGAGCTTCAAAAACAGAAGCAAAAACTCACAGAACTGAAGGAGGAAAAAAAACAAAAGCACAATTATAGTTGGAGATTTTAACATTCTTCTCCATTATGATAGAACAAACAGGCAAAAAAAATTATCACTGACGTCCCTATAAATTTAACAACTTCTATGGGATGAACAGCAAAAACACAAAATATCTATAAATAATTCAATGACAAATGCGTAAACCTCTGGATGAAAACTAGGAAACACTGCTGAGAGAAATTAAAGAAAGCCCAGGAAGTGGAACAATAGTGACTCACTTGTAGATTAGAGGACCCACTAGTATGAAGATGTCAGTTCTCCCAAATGGATCTATAGGTTCAGCACAATCCCAATCAAAATTTCAATGGCCATTTTGTATAAATTGACAAGTTTATCATAAATTTTGGAAATTCAAAGACCTAGAACAAAGTCAGGGCACTATCAACTTCTGATTTCAGGACTTACTATAAACCTTCAGAAATCAAGACAGAGTGGTAAATAGATCAATGAAACAGAAGAAAGAATCCTGAAATAGACCCACATTTATACAGTCAATTGATTTTTTTTTTAAGGTGCCAAAACAATTCAACAGGAAAAGTCCTTCTTAAATGGGGCTAGAACCACTGGATATCCATCAGAAAAAAATACAATGAAGTGACTCCATCTTATAGCAGATACCAAAATACAATAATTTTAGATTGACTATAGACCCAAATGTAAAAGCAAAATTTATAAAGCTCCTAGAGGGTATATAGAAGAATATCTTTGGTATTGTGGCAAAGATGTCTTAGGACACAGACAGCATCATAAGGAAAAAAATGCCAAGGTAGATATCACCAAAATTTTAAACCTCTGCTCATCAGAACTATTTGGACATATTAACACATTTTATTTTATTTTTTTAATATTAATTTTTATTTTTTAGTTTGTTTTGCTTTACAATACTGTATTCGTTTTGCTATACATTAACATGAATCAGCCACGAGTATACATGAACTCCCAATCCCGACCTCCCCTCCCCTCTCCTGCCCCACACCATCTCTAGTAAAGTTGCAGGATATAAAATCAACACACAGAAATCCCTTGCATTCCTATACACTAATAAGAAAAAGTAGAAAAAGAAATTAAGGAATCAATTCCATTCACCATTGCAATGAAAAGAATAAAATACTTAGGAATATACCTACCTAAAGAAACTAAAGACCTATATATAGGAAATTATAAAATACTGATGAAAGAAATCAAAGAGGACACTAACAGATGGAGAAATATACCATATTCATGGATCGGAAGAATCAATATAGTGATAATGAGTACACTACCCAAAGCAATCTACAGATTCAATGCAATTCCTATCAAGATACCAGCGGTATTTTTCACAGAGCTAGAACAAATAATTTCACAATTTGTATGGAAACACAAAAAACCTCGAATAGCCAAAGCCATCTTGAGAAAGAAGAATGGAACTGGAGGAATCAACCTGCCTGACTTCAGGCTTTACTACAAAGCCACAGTCATCAAGACAGTATGGTACTGGCACAAAGACAGAAATATAGATCAATGGAACAAAATAGAAAGCCCAGAGATAAATCCACACACCTATGGACAGCTTATCTTCGACAAAGGAGGCAAGAATATACAGTGGATTAAAGACAATCTTTTTAACAAGTGGTGCTGGGAAAACTGGTCAACCACTTGTAAAAGAATGAAATTAGATCACTTTCTAACACCATACACAAAAATAAACTCAAAATGGATTAAAGATCTAAACGTAAGACAAGAAACTATAAAACTCTTAGAGGAGAACATAGGCAAAACACTCTCTGACATAAATCACAGCAGGATCCTCTATGATCCACCTCCCAGAATATTGGAAATAAAAGCAAAAATAAACAAATGGGATCTAATTAAAATTAAAAGCTTCTGCACAACAAAGGAAACTATAAGCAAGGTGAAAAGACAGCCTTCTGAATGGGAGAAAATAATAGCAAATGAAACAACTGACAAACAACTAACCTCAAAAATATACAAGCAGCTTATGCAGCTCAATTCCAGAAAAATAAATGACCCAATCAAAAAATGGGCCAAAAAACTAAATAGACACTTCTCCAAAGAAGACATATGGATGCTAACAAACACATGAAAAGATGCTCAACATCACTCATTATCAGAGAAATGCAAATCAAAACCACAATGAGGTATATTAACACATTTTAAATAAATGAACAGGCAAACCATAGACTAGGAGAAAATATTTGCTATACATATATCCGACAAAGGACTTGCATCCAGAATATATAAAGAACTTCTGCAACTCAGTTTTTAAAAAAAATCAGCTAAATAAAAATGAGCAAAAGACTTAACTGGACACTTTACAAATGAAGATATGCAAATGACCAAACAACACGTGAAAAGTACTCATCAGTAGTCACTAGGGAAATACAAATTAAAACCATAATGTTATTTGACTATGTTCTCACTAAAATAACAAAAATGAGAAAGACTGAAAACATCGAGTGTTAGTGAGGATATAGAGCAGCCAGAACTCTCACACAATGAGAGTGTGAAATGGTACAAATTCTTTGGAAAATAGTTTGGCAATTTCTTACATAGTGAAATGTACATCTACCCTACCACTCAATTCCACACTGAAGTGCTCTTCCAAGAGAAAGCAGCCTTATTTAAAATAGCCCAAACTGCAAATAACCTAAATATGTATCAACATTTGAGTGGATGACTTAATTAAAATATATTCATACAATGGAATACTACTGAGCAATAAAAAGAAATGAATGACTGGGAAACGCAACAATGGGTCAGTCAAAGACATATGCTAAGGAGAAGTCAGGCATCAAAGGGTAGGTGCTGTATGACTCTAGTTTCATGATGTTCTAGAACAGGTAGAGCCTATTTATGCCCAAAATAAAGAACTACGGTGAAGGTGTATGGGGAGATACCAACTGGGAAAAGACATGGGGCACAAGAAATGTTTTGAGGGGGAAGAAGTGTTCTATATCTTGACGGAGGTGTGGGTTACAAGGGGGTATAAATTTTCAAAGCTCAGCAAACTGTATGGGGCTTCCCAGGGGGCGCTGGTGGTAAAGAACCTGCCTGCCAATGCAAAGAGACACAAGAGATGCAGCAGCATTGATTCCTGGCTTGGGAAGATCCCCTGGAGAAGGAAATGGCAACCCACTCCGGTATTCTTGCCTGGAGAATCCTACGGGTGGAGGAGCCTGGAGGGCTGCAGTCCACAGGGTCGCAAAGTCGGGCACGACTGAAGCAACCGAGCCCCCACGCACAGCGAACTGCATACTTACGATCTGTGTGTTTTACGTACATATTGTTTGGAAGCTCCATATTAAACAGGGGCCCACCATTTTGTTGAGGATGCCCCAAAATGTCAGTTTCTGGAGGATTTTTTTTTTTTTTTTTTTTGCCCAGCCAATTTTTAGGATTAGAATCCTCTTCCATTTCTGACCTGAGAGGCAAAAACTTTGATGCCACCATCCCAGGAACCAAGCTGGGGAAGCGGGTTGGGCCCCAGTTGGCTTTTACTCATCTCCCTGTCGTCACTCTGCATCTCATCCCTGCCTCTGTCCCCAGGATCAAAGTCTCTGATTTGACTTTTCTAGAAACTCTTCCTGTCTTTCTCCTGCTGGATGGGGTAAGGGAATCTGGACATTTAACTGCTGCTTACACAGACTTGCCACTTATCCCACTGTCTTGCTCCCACCACCGCCTCCTCTGAGATGCCTGCAGCGTCCTGTTCCTGAAGCTGTCTACACCATGTAGCCTGTTTCTCCTTGGCCTTTCCCTCTACAAGCATCAGCGTCAACCTCTGCTCTGCAGGGTCAGTTTCTACACAGCCACCTTGGTTCCTTCTTCAAAAACTATTAGCCCATCTCATGCCACTGTCATCCCATTCTCGTTCCCTTTGTCCCTGGTGATTTATACATTTCTTTTTACTCCATTACCAACATTTCATTGTGGTTGTGAGAGGAGAAAATCAAAAAGCATGTGGTTAATCCACAATGTTCTACCTGAGGCCACTTAATCTTTCTAAGTCTCTGTTTTTTTCATAGGTAAAATGGGGATAATGACACCTTCTTCTGAAGGTCATTAAGAGAATTTAATTATAGACCTGGGCACACTGCCTAGCACTTAGTAGTACACAATAAATATTGGTTTCTTGTCCTTCCTTTCCCCATAATTGAATCATACACCAGTGATGGACTGGCTCATCACCTTCCATCTTTACCCTCAGGCCCTTCCTTGCCACCCACCATCCACCGCTCCCTCTTGGCCTTTTGCAGACCTGTGTGTATCCTCAGCACCTTCTGTGTGCCCACCACAGACAGGAACATGCAGGGAGGAGCTCTGGGCCTCAGTTTGCTCTTTCTCCTTAACTGCTAAGGAGGTCTCTCCTCAGGGGCATTTGCAAATGCATAGGATCCAAGTAAAGGAAGACAGTGCTATCACTCATAGAGAATGCTTACTCTGTGCCATTTTCCAGATGAGGAAACTGAACCTCAGGGAAGTTAATTGGCCCACCCAGTAAGAGGTGGAATCAGGACACAAGCCTGACTCCAGAGTCCATGCTCCTAACCACTATGCTATTTTGCCTTGCGACCCCAGAGCCCTTGGCTCAGCACCAAGATGCAAAAGAATTGGGAGCGGCACAGACAGTGCCAGACGCCTGCAGGGGCCCAGGAGCAATACACTCACATGTGTGCCCACCACAGACAGGAACATGCAGGGAGGAGCTCTGGGCCTCAGTTTGCTCTTTCTCCTTAACTGCTAAGGAGGTCTCTCCTCAGGGGCATTTGCAAATGCATAGGATCCAAGTAAAGGAAGACAGTGCTATCACTCATAGAGAATGCTTACTCTGTGCCATTTTCCAGATGAGGAAACTGAACCTCAGGGAAGTTAATTGGCCCACCCAGTAAGAGGTGGAATCAGGACACAAGCCTGACTCCAGAGTCCATGCTCCTAACCACTATGCTATTTTGCCTTGCGACCCCAGAGCCCTTGGCTCAGCACCAAGATGCAAAAGAATTGGGAGCGGCACAGACAGTGCCAGACGCCTGCAGGGGCCCAGGAGCAATACACTCACCCAGAGATTCTACGAAACACTAAGGAGGGTGGCAGGGGGACCAGGGACCCAGAGGGCCCCAGGCAGAGGTTGTTACTTATCACTGGCAGCCCTATCCCAGCTCCCAGGAGAATGTTCCATGATGCCAGGAAGTACCTGTCCTTCCTTTACAGTTGAGACTGTAACAATTTCCCTTTGACAAGCCCCTGTGGAGTGTGGAAACTCCTCAGAGGGCATTTAACGCAGAGCATGAGTCACTACAGCAAAGATGCCAGGAGCTGATAGGGGTTCAACACTAACAAGGGGAAGAAGACAAGCTTCTCTGGAGAATTTAGTGTGCCCAGCTCCTCACAGCTGTTGTCTTCATCAGATCTCACTAGAGTCCTGCACGGTGGGTGTTACTGCCCTCAAGTCACAGAATGAGCAAACTCAGGCTCATAAACATTAAGTGACTCGTCCAAGATCACATAGCTAGTGACAAACACTAAGCCCTCTGGACTGTGGATGCTCTTGGCACAGCACCAGGGCATGGGTTGAGCTCCGAGAGGCTTGGAGCAGGGGAAGAGGATTCAGGTACCGTCTGCTCAGACTAGTCCCACAAACAGCAGCAGGGCCTCACAGGCAAGAAGACTGTTGCCCAAGTGGTCATGTCACTTGTCAAAGGTCCCCCAGCCCTTGGAAACCTTCACATCTTAGCCTACCCTTCACAGCCTGGGGGTTGAAAAGGGAACCCCACTCTGGTTTCAGGATCTTTTGAGTTAAACTAATCCCTAATGTCAGGCATTGCTTTAGAGGCTTGTTCCTCAATGTACGGTCCCCAGACCTGCAACATCAGCACCTCATGGGAGCTTGTTATTAATAGAAATGCAGAGTCTCAGGTCTAGGATCCTGTGCGAGTTCTCCAGACCTCACAGGGGTCCCTTGCGGATGCCCTTGTCTGGGAAAGGGCAGGCTCATGACCCATATCATGACCTCTGTGAAGGGGACTAGACCTCAGGCCTCCCAGAGCCAGCATGCCCTTTCCAAAGGGTAGGGTTTGGACTAAGCAGAGTTGGATTTGGGTCATGGATTTTTGGGCAGACCACTTCCCTCCATCCAACCCTTGGCCTCAATTTCCTCATCTGCAAAATTGGAATAATGATCCTCCCCCTCCTTTCTCCCAAGGATGCTCTGAGATTGAAAGACATCACTATACCAAAGTGTTTTATAAATAGCAAAACTCCAGCTGGATGTTCCCTCCCCTCTGCACCCTAGAAGGCCTGATCCTCTTCTCACTTTCTCTGGCTGCCTGGACTGGCCTGGGACTCCCAGCTGAGCACTGAGCTCTGCACAGGTGGAAGGACGCAGCCCCACACTGCCAAGTCATGAGACGAGGTACCCAGCTGTCTTCTCAGTCTAGACCTGAAGTAAGACCAGCATCGGGAGTGGGCAGAGTGAGGTGCTGGGTCTTTGCAGTCACCTTGGCAAGCAGAACACCCATGAGGCAACCCATAAAGTCAGTACAGGCAGATCACACAGCTGTGACGGCAGCATCTCAGACACCCAGGAGGGAGATCGCTTCCCCTGGGTGAGGCTTGAGTCCTCAGTGTGGTCAGAAATTTGCAGGGAGGAATGCTGAGAGCTAAACACAGGTTTCCTCTCTCATGGTCTTCAGCCCATGAGACCTCTAGGGCAGGCTCGGCACCCACCCAGTGCGTCCCCTTCAGCACCTCATTTAATTCTCACAACCATTTCTTGAGGTAGCAGGTATTATTATTATAGATGAAAAGCTGAGCCTAAGAGGAGCGAGGCCCCTTCTTGGCCACACACTGGTGAAAGCAGAGGGAGGCAGACACCATTCCGGCTTGGCTCCCCACCCTCCTGTTCTTTCTCTGATTTCTCACTGGTTATGATGCTGTACCTGGGCAGCCCTGTGCTGGCGTCTCCCTGCAAGACTGTGTGAGGTGTTCCCTGCCCCTCACTCCATCTTGTGGTCCCTGGTTCTGCCAGCCTTTCGGGGATAGAAACACAGGGCAACACGGAGACATACCCCTGGGGACAGGCACATCCTGAGAGGCAGGGCCCACGGGCTGGCACGCTCAGGTTCAGCAGCTGCTGCTCACATGTCCTTTCTCTGCTCAGCTCAGGGTCGGCGTGCAGGTCGCTGCAGTTCACAAAGACCTGGCCTGCTGGGCAGGCAGCAGCTGGAAGAGGAGAGGGTGGTGCTGGCCAGAGCCTGGACCCTCAGAAGGATGCTTGTGACA
>SJXQ01005308.1:17650-80837 GCA_006408695.1 Aepyceros melampus | reverse complement strand
GAGACCTGGGGACGAGCCTCTGGGGGAGGCAGGCAGAGATGGGGCTCTGAGGCTTTCTGCTGCCCTGGCTGCCCCTGAGGCACATGACTGTGGGCTGGAGGGGTGTGTTGTGCCACAACAGGACAACCACCACTGGTACCAATCACCGGTGTGTCCGTTCACGGGTACTGCTCCTGGCTCTTCACCTGCATTTTCTTATTTATCCTGCCACAACTCTGCGAAGTATTACTACCCCCCACTCTCCCATATGATGGAGAGAAGCCACTTCTGCTTTCAAAAGACATGATAAAGAAAGAAGCGTCCCAGAGGGACCAGAAGCGGAGCCAGGAAGCAGCAGCCATGCAGTGTGACAAAGTGGCTGGAACGTTTAACAACAGGAAAGTCAACTTCCTGTTCACCTGTATTTCTGTGACATAGACCCACTCTCTCTCCCAGAGCCTTCAGTCAAGTCGGCCTTGTACACTTGTACCATGCGAGTGATCTTTCTCAGGGAAATCAATAAAACGGGGCTGAGTTCTATGCCAAGCCTGGGATGGAACAGAGAGAAAGGGATAGACACAGGAGCTGAGATAAAAGTCCCAAAGAGAAGAAATCTGAGGACAGGAACTACAAAAAGAGGCACACTTTCAGGGATACACAGGAAACGTGGGAAGAACGCAGGCATCCAGGTTATACAGCAAGCGAGGAAGTGAAGGCTCAGAGTGGTGAAGAGAGTTCCTCAGGGCTGCACAGGTGGGGAGGGCTGGGCAGGATGTGGAGCCAGGGCTATCTGAGTCTGGGGGTCCTGCCCTTAGACCCTTGCCATGTGATTACTCTCTGATCTTCTCTGTGCTGGTCTCCATACTTAACAGCATCCTCTGCCCTCCAAGGCCCTCTCTGAGGGTTCCAGCTCCCTGCCCATCCAAGACACTCACCGGCCAATCCACCACTGTCATCCAGCACCCCCACCCCAACTTCCACTGCCTGTGAGGATCTCAAAGACCCAGCCTATCTTCCCACTGCTGTGACCCCCACATCCCACATGGGCTGGATACAGTCAGCCTCAGCAGACACGTGATGGTTCAGATGGAGGAAATCCAGGAGCCAGGGGAGGTCAGAATGCCCAGATATCCCAGCTGGTCACCCCTGAGGGAGACAGAGTCTTGGCATCTCCTTGACAAGCAGGAAGGACAGCCTCTAGAGTGGAGCTGAGGTTGGGACAGGATCTCATGACGCCACGCTCTAAGCTGCAGCCTTTCCCGAGAGGACAAGGACTACAGAAAGCTTGGTTTGGCACGAGACCTGGGGCGGGCTCTCCTCGTCCTGGCCTCTCCTCAAGCTCCCAACATTCCTCTCCCCCATCCCACCACCATGAAGAGCCCCTTCCCTCCCAATCCTCCTTACCCGGGGCTCCGCTATCACAGCTCATGACTCCATCTTTGCAGTGGCTGCAGAGAGAGAGAGAAGCACTGGGGTCAGCCCACCCAGTCCCCGCAGGGCCCAGAGACTCCGAGTCACTAGGTCATTGCAGAGTTCAGACAGACATCCCACTGCTGTCTCTGGCTCCCTGCACAGAGAGGGAGGCTGTCACTTCATGGAAAGTTCCACACAGCTGCATTTTCTTTAGTCAGCAACTTCCATTTAAAGACAGGAATAATAATGCCGCTGCCTAGAAAGCTCACCAGTGACCCAGAGTTGGGACGTTGCTGTCTCCAGGGGGATAATCCATTCCTTGGAAGTGGCAGGAACACTGGTTCCTATAAAAGCCGGGAATGGGGAAAGGTGAGGTGACTCCGGAGTCGGGGCAGGGACCACCACAGGCAGGGACCCCACCCTGCAGCCAGCCAGGGGCATTCACACCCAACATCTGCTCTGATAGCTCAGTGCCTATACCACACCCAGGTATAGGCCCCCCACTGAACATCAGGCTGGCCCCCCCTTCTCTTCCTTACAGGGGGCCTGTAAAGTGGGGATCCTTATGAGACCCTCCTCATAGGTTCCTCTTTGTAGGTCATTTGAGGGCAAAGACTGTGTTTCCTCCTCCCATGCCTCAAACAGCTGGTTACAGCCAAGGGCAGGCCTTGGAGCAGAGCAGTTGTGCTCATCCAACCCCAGTGTTCCTCACCACCTTCTCCCTGCCTAACTCCTCCTCCATCCCACATAACCTTCACAGGCTCCCCTCACTCACAACACTCAACCTCAAGGCGTGGGGCCACGGCACACATCTGGATCTCAAGCGAGGACTCCAGCTCAAAAAGGGCTCCGAGTGAATCAAATATGTCCCCCGTCATTCATGTTGATGTCCCTCCCCCACATTCAGTTGAATGTGATACCATTTTACAAATTAAAAAACAAACAAACAGGCCTGGAGGGGACCAAGGGTCTTGCCAGTCAACCCTAGATCTTGTGAGGTCACCACCTCCCACCTGCCCTTCCACTCTGCCCTCCAGCCGCATGGAGAATGCCCAGAGCCAGGTCTCAGGGTGCTCCCCGAGTCCCCTTCGCCTGGAGTCCTCCTTCCTCAAGTCTCCGCTCACATGCCACTCCTCAGAAAGGCCTTCCTCCCAGGTTCACCTCATGTGACATAGGAGCAACCCCTCCCTCCCCAGGACTCCTTGGGCTCGCTCGGCTGCATTTGGCGTTGTAGCTCTTATTACCACCAGATCCATTAAGTTTTGTTTATTTGCTTATTTTATCTGTCTCACCACCTAGAATGTGAGCTCTTGTAAAGGAAGGATTCCATTTTGCTTGTTGCTGAATTGTCTGGAAATGTCTGGAACATACCAGATCAATCGAGATGTGTGGAAGGAGAAGGGAGATGAGGGTAGAGACCCTCTCGGCTCTGTGGGGTTGTCCTGTCTTGTGGCAAAGTCAGACTGGACCCAAGAGCCAGAGTTGGGGAGAGACTTGGGTGGGAAGTGGGCAGGGCATCCGATAAGCCCAGCTTATCCTCTAAGGCCTGCCCTGCGACTGAGATGAAGCAGGCACAGGAGAGGCCCAGGTGGGTACCCCGTTTCATATGCTCTGGAGACCCCCAGCTTCACTACCCCCTGACACAGAGCTCAAGCCAGCCTCCTCACCTGGGGACACAGAGGTCAGCCTGGGTGTCCAGATAGGTGTCTGGTGGGCAGGCGCAGCCCTCCACACACTCGTCCCTGCTGAGGTCACTGCCACCATCGACCCCACAGGCCTCAGGGTAGGCCAGGTCCTGGCAGGTCTGTCCACATGGAGCCACACACGGGCTGTACTCCTTGGTGGCCTCACAGGACAGCACTGTAGGGAGAAATGTGGCCATGCTTTGCCTCCCTCACACACCCACAAGTTTGTGGAGTGAAAAGAACCCAGAGCCAGAGAAGTCAAGACATTTGCCCAAGGTCACACAGCAGGTCAAGGTTACAGCCGGGATTTGAACCCAGTCTGCTCCCACTGTCCCAGAACGGCAGAGCCCCAGAGGTAGAGCCCATCTCCCAAGTTCAGCCTGGACCCTATCATTGGCATTTCCTTCCCTCTGCAGGGCATTCCTCTTAGGTAGTGATTTTGTGGGGGCAGTGGAGGTCGTCCCCTGATAGTCCTGCACTCACCCCACACATAGACACGTACACAGGTGTGTAAACACACACACACACTCTGCCTCTCTCACTTCTATGGGCTGTGAAGATCAACTGTGCTCCTCCAGCAGCCTCTCAGGGGACTTGACTTGGGGCTGCCCTCTCTATACTAGCCACCGGCCCACTCCCTGGGGTCTCCCACAGCCAGTCGGGGGCGGGGGGTGGGCAGGTGGACACTCAGATCTGGAGCTCCGGCTCCTCCAGTGCCCTCCCAGGGGCACACAAGCATGGGGCACACAAGCATGGGGCGCTCACCGCAGCCTGGCAGGCGGGCACGGAAGTCAATGGGGAGCCCGTGGCGCTGGCACAGGTGGGCGTAGTGAGCCAGTGTGGCACACAGGCAGGCCTGCCCACAACGGCAGGCATCTCGGCGGCACTGCTCAAAGTAGGGCACGGGGCTCAGGTGTGCGGAGCAGGGTGCAAACAGCTCCCCCGTGAGCACACTGCAGGCCTGCAGAGCAAAGGAGGCTGGAGACAGACGAATGGGCAAGGGTCAGGGGTCTGATTTGCCTGGTGCTCTGGGCCCCAGCTTCTCCCTCCCTCCCCACAGCTGCAGGGACTGTACACAGGAGTGTGTGTGCATGCGTGTATGTGTATATATGTGCGGTATATATGTGTGGTATATATGTGCGTGAGCATGTGCAAGACACTCACGCAATGCATTCCTCATGTCAGGAGTCAGGAGTGGACAAAACAGGAAACAGGCAAAAGTCCCTGCTCTCGTGTAGCAGAAATTCTGGGTTGGGGAGACCATCCCTAAACAACTTAAACAGTAAATTCAAGGTAAAGAATCTAAGGAGAGACAGTTGAGAAGGAAAATGGGGATTGCAAGGTGGGACGGAGGGGAATTGTGATTTTAAACCCAGTGGTTCAGAAGGCCTCAGTGGAAAGATGTTGTTAGACTAAAACCTTGAAAGAGATAGAGTCAGGTGTGTGTGAGGAAAGAACATTCCAGGAGAATGGAACAGCAAGTGCAAAGACCTGGAGAGGAGACAGACCAGGCTGGATCAGAAGAAAGCAAGGAGGCCAGTGCTGCTGGGCTAGGTGAAGGGTGGGTGCGGGGAGGAGGTGAGATAACGGGGATGGGAGGAGAGTGCAGGGCCTGGCGGGGCCACTGTGAGGACCTGGACTTTTGCCCTGAGATGGGGTAGCCAGTTCAAGTGTGCATGTAGGTGACGGAGGTAGAACGTGAAGTTGGCTTCTGCCTAATCCTCACCAGAAGGGAAGGCCCGTCCCCTCCCGACAGCTCCTCCTTTCTGATCACTCCTACCCAATGTGGTCAACCTCCTCACGCCCAGGTTCCCAGCTCATCTCTCTCAAACCAATCCTACCCACCCACCCCCAACCACCTCACCGGCTTGCGGATGCACGTCGCAGGGGTCCAGCGGGGAGCCAGAGACCAGCGGGGAGCAGGCGGACAGTGTTTTCCAAGAATTGCCAAAGAGCTGTGGCGTGCTCTCAGGCACACCCACTGGGGACCTGCAGGCATGGCAGAGCCACATTCACACACTGGCCCATGTGCACCCAAGTGAACACACAGCATACACCCAGGTAAGCGTCCACCTGCTCGTGTACACAAGCATGTGCACACACACACACACACACAGGCAAACATGAAGCATGAGCACCCATATTCCGATGCATACGTATCCTCCCAAATATATTACATTCATAGGTTCACATATACCACCAGCACACACCCACACCCACACACACACACAGAGCACAAATATATACAGACATGCAATAAAAAGGAGATCGATGCAGACACATTCAAACACATACAATTACAAATGTGCAGGCATACATATACACATCACATTTAACAGGCTCCATCGGAGAAGGCAATGGCACCCCCTCCAGGACTCTTGCCTGGAAAATCCCATGGACGGAGGAGCCTGGTGGGCCGCAGTCCATGGGGTCGCTAAGAGTCAGACACAACTGAGCGACTTCACTTTCACTTTTCACTTTCATGCACTGGAGAAGGAAATGGCACCCCACTCCAGTGTTCTTGCCTGGAGAATCCCAGGGACAGAGGAGCCTCATGGGCTGCTGTCTATGGGGTCGCACAGAGTTGGACACGACTGAAGCGACTTAGCAGCAGCATATGGGTTTGGGGCCATACACTAGCTCACACTCCCTACCCACCCTTGGGTCTTCATGTCAGAAAGAGATAAACAGGGACACCATGAACCAAACTTCACCGAGTAAGGACTTCCTTCACCCTCCTCCATGGACAGTTCCCCCAAACTCCTTTTCCCTCTCTCTCTCTCCAGGTGGGAAACAGTCACATGATGGGCAACAAAGGGCAGGGGAGACTCAAGTTTCCTAGATATCATCAGTCTCCAAGGGTTACTGAACTGGTGTAGATGGTACAATGGCCAGAGGTCATAGGTCCAAGAGGGGCAAGTTCCGCCTAGCACCCACCTGCTCCAAAACAGTGAGGACACAAGTTACACAGAGCACTATTTCCACCCAGGATTCACAGCTAGGCGTATGGCAAGCAGCACACACACTAAACAAACAGGGTCTGCTCCCCTCATTCTGACCAGGTGCCCTGACATCAAGCAAGGAGCTGTCCACCAGGCAAGGCAGAGTAGGATGCTACATTTTAAAATGTACCTGCATGGAAAAGCTCTCAAGTTTTTTGTATTCTTGATTTTCCAAACAAATTCTCATTTCTGGCTGAAGAAAGTCTCTCACGTTTCTTTCTACATCACCCAATGCATGTAACTTGAAGGACTGACCAGAACTCCAGCCATCAAGATCAATCATTTGTTTTCCTTTCTGGAAAGTCTGACTCTGTCCCCTCCCAAATTCCCAAACTGTGTCCATGCCAAGGAGTCTGCACTTTAACAAGCTCTTGGGATGATTCTTTGCACAAGAAAGACTGTGAACTCCTGCCTTAAAGAAACACGTGCTGTGCCTAATCGCTCAGTCCTGCATGGCTCTTTGCGACATCATGGACTGCAAACCCACAGTCCATGTCCACTGTCCATAGGGATTCTCCAGGCAAGAATATTGAAGTGGGTTGCCATGCCCTTCTCCAGGGGATCTTCCTAACCCACGGATCAAACCCAGGTGTGCCGCATTGCAGGCGGATTTTTAACTGACTGCACCTCCGGGGAAGCCCAAGAATACTGGAGGGGGTAGTCTATCCCTTCTCCAGAGGATCTTCCAGACCCAGGAATCGAATCAGAGTCTCCTGCATTGCAGGTGGATTCTTTACCAGCTGAGCTACCAGGGACGCCCTAAAGAAACATACTTAAATTTAAATGTAGAGGAATAAACAACCAATGATGCACGTTTTGCACAGGGAGAACCCACGGGGGTTCTGGAAAAATATTAGACAGTGTCCAGGTGCAGTCTTTAGGGCCCCGCCTCCCCCTCTCCTTCCGGTTCCGGGGCACGGCACATACAGGAAATCGTCCTGCGTGTTGCCGTTGAAGGTGCCGCAGAGGCCCACGGTGTCCTCCACCCATCGCTGGTCCACCTGCAGGTAGAGCCGAAGTCCTTCACGGTCGTAGAGCACCCGCACGCCCACGTTGGTCCTCACGCGCAGGAACACCGAGGACAGCCTCCGGATCTCAAAGGCATCTAGGCACAGAAGGAGATGGGATGTAGGAAGTTCGGACAAGATCACCCCATCCACCGCTATCACCTGCATAGCCCACACTCACCCCATACCCAGACCAGCCTAAACACACAGTAAAGCTCTGCCACACAGAACTGAAGGTCTGTTTTGGTTGGGGAGCCCTGAAGAAATCCTGGTCAATGATGAAATCAGGACCCAGGGATAAGCTACCGCAGCAGCCCCAGATGAGAAATTTCTTCTAGCATTCAGTGCCAATTAAAGGCTTGCCTCCCTAAGCAATTGGTATGTTTCCTTCTCTAGCAAAAATAATTCTGTAACTACCCGTTTTTGGTTTTGTTTTTTTCACAGTGGCCACCAGGAAGGTGAACATATGATTTCAGATTCAATTGTAGCAATTTTAAAATTTAGATTTAGTTGTAGTGAATTTTACATCTTTTGTGACTTGCTTTTTTTAAAACCCCTTTACAGCCTTGCATCTTTACTCTTCTCAGCCTTGAGCCCTTATTCTTTACTTTTTCTTTTTAGTTTTTTTTGATGCTATTTTATTTCTTAATTGTTCTGCCATTTTTGTTAGATTTTGTGCTTCCTACAAGCTATCACAAAGCCCTTGTGAAATCAGAAAGGATAATAATAGAGTGGAGATGGAAGAGAGCTCCATTAATATCCTTAAGATAGGAGAAGCCATCATACTGCCATGAAACCCACTGCAGTGGGGGCAGAGACAATTCTACAAGTCCAGAGTCCATGTTCCTGGGACCAAGGTGTCGCCTGGCCTGATTCACCCAGTGCTAGAATGTGAGCTCTTGCCCATACATCAGTGCTTTTGCCAGAAGAGCCTGGGCTGCTAACTTTCAGCTAGCTCTTGTCCACCAGGGCCGTACCGTCTGTGTAGGGTGGGGTGACCTTGTACTGGTCAAACAGAAGAACATCCCCTGCTTGGGTCAAGGTCACCTGCCTCCGAGGGTCCTGATGCAGAATCACTGACACTGACTGGACACAGACTCCATCCTGGTTCTAGTGAGAGAGGAAGGCCAAATGGGAAGGATTAGTCTGTCTCCCTGCTGAGCCCAACAGAGCCCTCCAAAGGCAGGGATTTCAGCATGGTTTGAGGCCAGGGGCAGGCTCCTCACAGTGTCAGAGACCCAAGGGACATTAGGGGTCCTCTAACCAAATGCTCTGATCTGGGGAATGAGAAGGCAGAGGCCCAGGCTGGAGAAGCTTAGTGGCAGAACTAGGATAACACAAATAAAAATGGTAGTCAACCCTCAGGCCATGACACAGAGCAGAGCTGGGCCCTAGATGGCTCAGAGTCCAGTCTCGGAAACACTGCCTCCCCACTTGACTGCAACCCAGGACTTTAATTTCATCCTTTTATTGGTGTTTGTGTAGCTCTTTCCATGTGTCACACCCTGCGGAATATCAAGCTCCTCTCTTAAGCAGGCAGGAAATGAGCTAATATTCTCTGGGCCTCAGGGTCTCATCCCCGAAATGGGCAGTACACATTGGGTCCATTTATACTTCCCTTCCACACAATCGTATATGATGAAAGTGATAGATATAGTCCCTGACCTCATGAAGAATACACACTCGTGAGGTATACAGATTTTAAATAAGGGATTACAAAGTTGGTTAATTGTTGTGATCAGTGCTGAAAACAGGTGTAGGGTGCTAACGAGACTTAGCCTGCAGAGATAGGAAGGGGCATCCTGGGGAATGATAATAATTAAAAATAATCACAACAATAATATAACACGTAATACTATCGATAAAATACTATTATAGGGCTTCCCCGGTGGCTCAGTGGTAAAGAATCTGCCTGCCAATGCCAGAGACATGGGTTTGATCCCTGGTCCGGGAAGACCCCACGTGCACAGAGCAACTGAGCCCATGCCCCACAACTATTGCACCTGTGCTCTAAGGCCCGGGAACTGCAACCCTTGAAGCCCATGTGTCCTAGGGCCTGTGCACAGCAACAAAAGAAGCCGCTGCAATGAGAAGCCCGTGCCCCACAACTAGAGAGTAGCCCCTGCTCACCACAACCAGAGAAAAAGCCCATGCATGCAGCAACGAAGACCCAGCACGGCCACACATTAAAAAAAATGCTCTAAGTCTACAAAGAGTAAACGCTGGAGAGGGTGTGAGAAAAGGGAGCCCTCCTACACTGTTAGTGGGAACGTAAATTGATACAGCCACTGTGGAGAACAGTATGAAGGTTCCTTACAAAAACTAAAAATAGAACTACCATATGATCCAGCCATCCCACTCATGGGCACAGCCCGGGAGAAAACCATAATTTGAAAAGATACAAGCCTGTCAATGTTCATTGCAGCCCTATGTACAATAGCCAGGACGTGGAAGCAATATAAGTGTCCACTGACAGAGGAATGGATAAAGAAAATGTAATACATATATACAAGGAATATTACTCAGTGATAAAAAAGAATGAAATAATGCAAGTTGCAGCAACACTGGATGGACCTAGAGATATGTTAGTGGGAACGTAAATTGATACAGCCACTGTGGAGAACAGTATGAAGGTTCCTTACAAAAACTAAAAATAGAACTACCATATGATCCAGCCATCCCACTCATGGGCACAGCCCGGGAGAAAACCATAATTTGAAAAGATACAAGCCTGTCAATGGTCATTGCAGCCCTATGTACAATAGCCAGGACGTGGAAGCAATATAAGTGTCCACTGACAGAGGAATGGATAAAGAAGATGTAATACATATATACAAGGAATATTACTCAGTGATAAAAAAGAATGAAATAATGCAAGTTGCAGCAACACTGGATGGACCTAGAGATTATCATTCTAAGTGAGTCGGACAGTGAAAGACAAATATGATATCACTCATACGTGGAATCTAATTTTTAAAAAATCATATAAATGAAATTAATTACAAAACAGAAACAGATTTTGAAAACAAGCTTATGGTTAGCCAAGAGGAAACGTGGCATAGAAGGAGGGATATATTAGGAGCTTGGGATTAATATACACACACTACTGCAGATAAAATAGCTAACCAACAAGGACCTACCGTGTAGCACAGGGAACTCTACTCAATAATCTGTAATAACCTATATGGGAAAGGAATCTGAAAAAGAATGACTATATGTATATGTATAACTGGATCACTATGCTGTACCCCTGAACCTACCATAACATTGTGTATCAACTATACTCCAGTAAAATTTAGACAACAAAACCAGAAAGAATGACTCACTGTGCTGTACAGCAGAAATTTACACAACATTGTAAATCAAATGTATTTCAATAAATCAAAAAAAATAAAAAACAACAGCGATGGCCAGGACAGGGAAGTGACTCAGCCAACAGATGCTCTGGAGCCAGAACCCAGTCTGCTGTGCCCTGGCTCTGCCCAGAAACAACAGACAGCAGGGTGGGGCTGTGGGAGGACCTGAGGCCTTGCCCTAAAGCCCCAGCTTCTCTAGGAGGCGGCAGTCAGGGGCGGCTGGCTGGCTGGAGCCTGGGGTCCCAGCCCTTACCAGGCCACACGGGGCGTTCTGCAGCGTCACTGTGAAGGTGCCCGAGGAGCGGCTCTTGGCCAGGATGTACTGACACGTGGCGGGGAATGTGTAGCGGCGGCCGTCAAAGGTCGTGAAGTGGATGTCACCAGTCACTGAACACTCAGCTGAGGGGCAGAGACAGGCAGCTGAGCCGGGGGGCTGCCCCACAGGGTGTGCCTCTGCCCTGCGGCTCTGAGCGCCCAGAGAAGACGGCACCTCATCCTCAGGAATCAGGGGGGTGCCTGGAGCCCTGGCCCTCCCTTTGAGAGCCCTGGTTACTGGGGAGAAGTCCCCCAGGTCTGTCTGAAGAGAGCGCAGCTCACCCCTCCTCTCCCTCTGACCGGAGACCAGGCCCTGAGCATGGAGGCCAGTCTCAGTCCAAGCCCCCTACACTCAGGGGGGACCCCATGAAAAACCCTTCCTGCCAGGACAGAACAAAACCCTTCATCAGTCTGAGCAGTTCTGAGAACACAAAGAGGGGCAGGTGGAGCCAATGGAACTGAGTGAGTGCCCCACCCCAGCAGCAGGCCCTGCCCTCTGAGCTCCCAGGCCCTAAAAGCTGAGGGGCTGAGAGAAGGGGTGGAGTCCCAGTGGGGCAGACGTACCTGGGCAGACAGACGTGCTGCACACCCACTTGCCCGCAGTGCATGTGCTGAAACACAGAGACCAAGGGAGTAGGGACTCACCCCTTCAGGGCTAGGATAGATGCTAGAGGGTTGCAGAGCTCCTTCCCAGCCCTCAGTCTTCCCAGCTCTAAAATGGGTGGAGATTCCACCCACAGAGTGGATCTGATGAGATCTGTGACTCAGAGGTGCTGAGTGACTGCCCCATGTGGTCAGGCTCCTAGACCGTGGAGGGGTAGCCCTGATGGAAAGCCCCAGAAGTCACCGTTCCCCTCCCCAGCAGTGGACACGGACCAGGAATTGCAGTCTTCTTTCACCACAGAGCCTGTCAGGTACAGGGTTCCATGGAATTCACAGGGACATTCAGCCGGTGCCACACAGCCCCCATCCTCGAAGATCAGCCCTAGGGTGACAGCAAAGGCCCACTTAATTCACCTCCACTCCTGTTCACAAACCTTTCATGGCTCTCCAGGGCCTGTGATAAAAATCAACTCATCTACACTCTTTCACCACCCAGCTCACTTTCAAACTTTCTCCGGTATAAATGCATGGCTCAGGCCAGATCTGAAACCCCTTTGAGCAAATAATCCCACCTCCAGACCTTTGCTCTGAGAACAACTCACCCCACACAAAGTGCATGCTGACTAGCTTCTCCTCTCCATCTCTCAGAAGCCTGTCACTGTATCTAGAATCAGCTAAGGGGCCACCTCCTCAGGAAGCCTTCCCTGATAATCTCTCCCCACAAATGAATTCCTGTATCTTTTCCTGTCTGAACTCCTGAGCTGGTCCTTATTATGCCTTATTAAGACTGGAGTTATATGTGTAAGTGTCATCACTGCAACCAGACTCAGATTCCTAAAGTCAACAACTGTATCTTTATATTTTTTTATCTCGTCCTCACCAAGCAAGCTCCGCACCATTAGATGTGCTGCAGATTTATACTCCATGAAAAACGTAACATGGATGAAAGTTTAAACAAATACATGTGTGATAAATGAATAAGTGAATGACTGAATAACTTGTCCCCATCTACACACCTTAAAAAGCTCAGTCTCAATGAAATTAAATATCCTGATGAATCTTCAAGAGCCACGGCTCTGCCCCTACCCTTACCTCCCTTAAACCATTCATTCACTCATTCATGTATTGTTTTTCCTTCCTTCCTTCCTTCTACAAACAGACATGCTCTGACCCCTGGCTTCATGCTCATCTATGCCAGGCCAGAGAAATGCTACCAGGCACCCACTGAACCGCTAGCATACCGTCAGGGCAGTAGCAGCCATCCACACAGGCTATCTCGCTGTCCACACAGGATGCCCGCGGCTGGCAGGAGGCCGGGCAGCAGGCGACGCACTCGTTGTAGACAAAGGCCTTCTCCTTGCAGAGCACCGCTTGGAAGGAAGGCAGCATAGTACGGCCTGCCCGCTCCCTCCTGGCCCCAGCTCTGCCAGGACCCAACCAGGGCCTACCCAAGCCCTGGGGTGGGGGTAGGAGGGCTTTCTTGGTCCCGGTTGGAGCACCGGGTGACCAGGAAATAAGTGAGAACCTGGGAGACCCTGAGAGTCACTTTCATCACACTTGGTGGCCCCAGGTCAGTCCCTCCCTCTCTGAGCCTCAGTTTTCCCATCTGTCTCATGGGGATGGAACCTCAGGGCTTAACACTCTTGATCACTGTGGTTCTCAGCAGGACAGGACATTGACTTGAGGCCTGGGAATGCCACCCACAGCCTCAGGACAGAGCTTGTCTGTATCCCTCCCTGCCCACAATCAGGCTGCACCTACTGCATGACCGGAGCTGGTTCCTCCACCCCTGCAGTGGCCGACCTGCCTGGGCACACGCCCGGGCATACTCTGCCAGTGCCCGGCACCAGGTGGCTTCATCACCCGCTGATCTGTGCAGGGAAGCCGAGGATATAAGATTCAACCTGCAACCAGCTCCCCAGCACCCAATAGAGTCTGCCAGGGCTCAGACTCTACAGCTGGGAAAGGGAGCCATGGGAGGCAGCTAGGTATACAGAAACAGAGCTTGTCTGTATCCCTCCCTGCCCACAATCAGGCTGCACCTACTGCATGACCGGAGCTGGTTCCTCCACCCCTGCAGCGGCCGACCTGCCTGGGCACACGCCCGGGCATACTCTGCCAGTGCCCGGCACCAGGTGGCTTCATCGCCTGCTGATCTGTGCAGGGAAGCCGAGGATATAAGATTCAACCTGCAACCAGCCCCCCAGCACCCAATAGGGTCTGCCAGAGCTCAGACTCTACAGCTGGGAAAGGGAGCCAGGGGAGGCAGCTAGGTATACAGACCCCTAGACTGGGGTCGGAAAATCTGGGCTCTTGTCTCAGCATTGCCCCTGACTGATGAGACCCGGGGGTGGTCAGGCCCCATTTCTGGGCCTCGATTGAATGAGGATGGTCTGTCCCACCCATGCAGATATGTAAGCATTTCAGAACTTTGGGAAGCATATCTGTTACTGCCTGGGATCATCAAGCTCAGTGGCCCACGTGCTGCGCCCCCACCCACTGCTGGGAGAGGTCTCCCCACAGCCCAGTACCACCCTCGCTCCTGGGTCCCCACTCACTGGCAGAGATCGCTGGTACAGCTGGCCATGAAGGGCAGAGGGCTGACGTAGGCATGGCAGGTGTCAAAGGGGGGTCGCAGCAGTGCCTCGCAGCGGTCATACACACCCTGGGGTGTGGGCCAAGAGCCAGAGCTGGAGGCCGGCAGGGCCACACACAGCCCTCTGACTTCACCAGTCCCATGCAGCACCCCAACGTGGGCCCGAGGGAGAGAAAGAGGAGGATGGAGAGGAGACAGAAGGGGTGTGGACACCAACAACCTTGGTCCCCTGCAGCCAGTGACTTTTCAAGAAGTAGACAGGAAACCAACCTAAGCCAGACACTAGGGTTGGGGGTAGGGGGCCGGAGTAGGGGGTCAGCCCAGGAGCCATACCTGCATGGTTACCGGGCTCTGCTGCAGGCATGGAGGGCGGGGCAGGGAGGAGGTCGTGGGACCTGGAGGCTGGTTGGGGGACTGCTCCTGCCAGCTGTGCACGAACTCCGCCACATCGTCCGTCAGCTTCCCTGTAGGGCAGAGCAAGCGTGACCGCAGGTGGGGGCCAGAGGGGAGGCAGGTGGAGCTGAGGAGATGCCAAGAGAAAGGCAAGGCGTGGAAAAACCAGCCTCCTGAGCTGCCATCCCAGTCTGCATCCCCCCACAGAGCCTTCTCCTGAAAGAGTTGCTTGGTAAGCATAGTCAAGAACAGTGACTTTTCAAGAAGTAGACAGGAAACCAACCTAAGCCAGACACTAGGGTTGGGGGTAGGGGGCCGGAGTAGGGGGTCAGCCCAGGAGCCATACCTGCATGGTTACCGGGCTCTGCTGCAGGCATGGAGGGCGGGGCAGGGAGGAGGTCGTGGGACCTGGAGGCTGGTTGGGGGACTGCTCCTGCCAGCTGTGCACGAACTCCGCCACATCGTCCGTCGGCTTCCCTGTAGGGCAGAGCAAGCGTGACCGCAGGTGGGGGCCAGAGGGGAGGCAGGTGGAGCTGAGGAGAGGCCAAGAGAAAGGCAAGGCGTTGAAAAACCAGCCTCCTGAGCTGCCATCCCAGTCTGCATTCCCCCACAGAGCCATCTCCTGAAGAGTTGCTTGGTAAGCATAGTCAAGAATCTCAAGACCCTCAAGGTTCCAGGGAGCGGCTCCCTGCTGCTCTAAACTCAGAAAAGCAGCACCATGCCATCGGGAAGGAATGAACGTGTGAGTCTGAACAAGCTCCCATGCCTCTCTGAGCATGAGGTTCCCACGTGTGAATAGGGCAAACCATCCCCTTGTGAATTTATCGCAAGGGCTACATGAGACGCTATGGGTAAAGTGTTGAGTGTGCTGTGGCTGCTTATAGGTGTCACTTTCTCTCTGGCCAG
Organism: Aepyceros melampus; assembly: GCA_006408695.1. Lineage (NCBI taxonomy): Eukaryota > Metazoa > Chordata > Mammalia > Artiodactyla > Bovidae > Aepyceros > Aepyceros melampus. The sequence goes on along the minus strand of SJXQ01005308.1, from coordinate 65,582 downwards.
AGTTGCTATGATTTGGTCTAAACTCTTCACTTTAACTTCCTGCCTCTTCAGCTGGAGCCTTTATCTCCCTGGCTCCCTCTGGCCCCTGTACCCTGCAGTCCCCTCAGCCCCTCCAGCCCCCAGACACCTTGCAGGGCCAGCGCCACCTGGCAAAGTGTCCATTAGATCCTCACGCAACCTAAGTAGAAATTCTCATTACAGCTATTTTACAAATGAGGAAACTGAGGTCCAGAGTGGTTAAAACACAATTGGAAGAGGCCTCTGACCTCCCCCCAGGTCTTTATACCATGGCTCCAGGGTTCTGTGCAAGTCCCTTCCCACTCCTCCCAGCCCAGCCTATCCCCCACCCCAACCAAAACCCCTTTGGGGGCCACCTGGCCTGCGCCTCACCATAGCTGGTCACCAGATCATCCTGGGGGTCGGCATTGTTGTTCCCACACAGCCCATGGGTCCAGCCTAGGAACTCTGGACTCATTTTAATGTAAACAGCTGAGGTGCCATCCCAGGCAAGCGTGAAGGCCGACTGATGCCGCACGAGGACATAGCCAGCAAGCTGTTGTAGACGCAGGTTCCCCATCACGTGAGGCAGCTGGAGCCTGCAGGATACAGCCCAGAGCTTCAGGGCAGCCACATCACCTCCGCCAGCCCAGGCCCTTCACCAGGGGACCACCATCCTCTACCCGCAGGGCCCACCGTGTGCACAGGGTCAGCCTCACCCCCTGGCCACCGACACCACAGGGTCTAGGTCCCTATTTTCCTTCCCCCTGACTTCTTGGGTGCTTGGAATTCCGTAGTTAGAAAGGGGTTCCTTGGTTTTCAGAGTTCTAAAGTTGCTGTTCAAAACTACAATTTCCCTTGATATCTGGTATCACAGTGAGGACAATCATGGGATTTTGAGCACTAATAGTGGTGACTTTTTAATACAAAAATTATTAACATATATTTTATTGATGGTATTTCAATAAATAGAGGGCAGTTAGTTAAGCAGAAAATAATACTTAGAAAATAAAACTGCAGTTTCCGTGGCAGGAATAAATCTTAGAGTGACTGAAATTGCCCGTTCCTTTCCCTAGACAAGAGTGATGGTATAAACAGACATCCACTTTGCTTATATTTTTGGTGGGAAGCCAGAAAGGAGTTGGAAGAGAGAAAGGAAAAGCCAAGACAGAAGACAAACAGGACATGAAGGAAAGAGTTCAGGGCTCCAGCAATCTTGATATCCTCCCCTGTTTTACTGGCACAGACTCTCTTAGCCAATCTGGAATTTAGCAACATTAACGCAGGTGAAAATCAGGAGGAAAGCAAAAAGAGTGTCTAACCAGTCAACTACTACTACTACTATTACTACTACTAAGTCGCTTCAGTCGTGTCCGACTCTGTGTGACCCCACAGACGGCAGCCCACCAGGCTCCGCCGTCCCTGGGATTCTCCAGGCAAGAACACTGGAGTGGGTTGCCATTTCCTTCTCCAGTGCATGAAAGTGAAAAGTGAAAGTGAAGTCGCTCAGTCGTGTCCGACTCTTAGCGACCCCATGGACTGCGGCCCACCAGGCTCCTCCGTCCATGGGATTTTCCAGGCAAGAGGACTGGAGTGGGGTGCCATTGCCTTCTCCAGTCAAAGCCAGAACCAAAAAAGCCATCTACCAAGGCTTCATTCACAGGGAAACACTTTGGATCTTCAGTTCTACACTGAGCACCAGAAAGCTTGGCTACCCGGTTTCCAGGTCTGAAGCAGGAAATGAGAAGGGGATAAGGGTCAGTGCAGGGGGTCCCCCTGACAGCAAGGTGAAGTGGCAGTGGACAGTCAGGGAAGGAGAGGCCAGTGAAGAAGAGGTGCAAGAAAGATTTCCGAAAGGACCACAGTCTGGGGCCTTTTGATGTAGGAAGCTGGGACTTCACCCCTTAAATAGTCCCTCAGTCATCCTTGAGGTCCCAACAAGGTAAGTGACAGTCAAATGACCCCATGCCATCAGAAAAGGGTGAAAGTGTGCTCAAAGTCTGCTCTGATGAGGCTTGAACTATGTAAGATACATTCAGGAAGATTTCCTTCAACTTGTGAAAGCAAAAACCTGTTAATAATGCCTATACAGCTCTCTGGGAAACTTTGCTTATTGCCTGAGAATGCATTGTCTGGAAACCCACAGGGCCTGAGAGTTCCAGAAAATCATGAGGGACTCGTCTTTCTGTAAGCCCAGCTGACCTGCCAGTATGTTTCTGCCATAGTGGTGGAGATTCTGTTTGCCCCCAGAAAACAACTCAAGGGCAGATGCTCAGCCATCTCCCACCACCCATGCCAGGGAGTAGAGGAGCTCAGGGCAGGTGTTGGAGTTACCTCACGCCTCCACGGGTGACCTCCTTGGCCAGATGGATCTCCTGCTCACCCGCAAAGAAGAGGCTGATGGACCTGGAGCAGGCGTAGGGGAAGGAGCTGCACTGCGGGTCGTTGTGCACCTGGGGGGGATTTCAGAGGCCACTGTGCAAGCTCCTGCCACTCACCTGGCCCCCAGCTTCGGCTATGGGCCCAGAGGCACCCTGTTGGGCTCCCACTAATGCTCGGACTGCCTGCCCGCTGCATGCCAAGCACCTGTCCTCTGTCATCTCTCCCAGTCCCCGCTGCACCACAGGGAGGTCAGAGCTATCTTTACCTGCACCTCAGAGAGGAGGTGGCTCGTGCTCAGAGAGGTGAAGTGACACAGGTAACACACACACAGCCAGGATTCCAATCCAACGGTGCTGTCTCCCTATTTCTGGACTTTTTGTTTATCCACCCCAGCTTATCCCATCAGATGAAAGCCCAGTTATACACTCACACCATCTCACACTCATAAGGAACACAACGCACATCTCAAATAGGTACATTACAGGGCACTCTCAATGCTCACACTATAAACACACACTCCTACCACTACCCTGGTAGAGGCGGCTTAGCTGTCCCCCACACACACATATCACTCCTGTGTTGCCTGATACATGCGCATCTCCTCTGCCCCTGCTCCGACAAAACCTACACCTCCAAAGCCACAGGACCCAAGGAAAGCAGGCAGGGGCTCGCAGAGTTTAGGGAAAAGTCTGAAATGTACCTCTGTCAAATGTGAAAATCCATCCCATGAGTGAACAACCTTCTACTAGATTGTTGTAGAACATGGTTAGGCAGGCTGGAGCCATTTCAACTAAAAGTAGGACCTGGGAAAGCCATTCCATAGCCTAAATATTTTTTAAACTTTTGCAACCATGACCCATAGTGAGAAATACATACACATGTAAATTAAATAAAACAAAATGTTTTACAAAATAATATTCACCACTATTAATGTACAAAGCATTCCTACAATGTTTTCTATTTATATTCTCTTTTGTCTTTTTTTATGCTGGTTATGACTTATTACTTATTCATTTCATAACTCATGAATGTGTGGCACCCCACTGGTCTAGGTAATCATAACGGGTGGGTGTTAGTCACTCATTCATGTCCAACTCTTCTTGACCCCATGAACTGTAGCCCACCAGGTTCCTCTGTCCATGGAATTCCCCAGGCAAGACTACTGGAGTAGGTTGCCGTTCCCTTCTCCAGGGGGTCTTTCCAACCTAGAAATCAAACCTGGGTCTCATTCATTGCAGGCGGATTTTTTTTTTAACCATCTAGCCACCATGAAATGATACAGTCATGATGTGTGATACCCATGATACTCTGAGATGAAGAGGGTCAGGGTCCCCAGTCCATCCAGGGCCTGGCCCCCAGACAGTCCCTTGGCAGGGCTATGCCTGAGACAGAAGGGGCACACCCACTGGCAGAGGGGCGACACTGAGCACATGCTCTCCCCCATCTCCCAATCTCTCAGCCTAACTCCCTGCTGGCCAAGGTGCCCTCCAGCAGAGCAGCCTCCCCAGCTAGACTCTTCTCCAGGTAGAGACTATACCTGCAGGTGACTGCCCGCTTGATACAAAGGGTAAATGTGAAAGTCAAATCTGTCTGACCATGAGACTGTGACTCCCACACGTGTTCATACACAAGACAAGCTTTTACTGAGCATTAATCCAGGTACTGGAAACAGCAATGGAAAAGACATGGTCCCTGCCTAGAAAACTTACATCTGAAGAGGAGACCAACCCAGAAACAGATTTTTGTAAGAGAAACCCAATGACAGGGCAATGGGGTGGAACTCTGGTTCCACAGAAAGGAGCCCCTGAGCCCACTCAGGAGGTCAGAGCATGCAAAAAGTCTTCTTAGAAGAGGTCACCCTAAGCTGAGTCACTCAGGACCTCTACCATTTCCCCTGTGGCACCACGCTCTTTCTTATCTAAGGTTCATACCATAGCATCCAATGTTCTTTTGACCTAGAGTGTTCTCCTGTCTGTCCCTACCCCTTCACTTGTCCAGCTCTAATTCATTCTTCAAATACCAACGTAAATATCACTTCCTACAGCAGGAAACCCTCCCTGATCACCATCTTTCCCAATAGGCAAGGTTAGGTTTCCGTCACATGCTTTTCTAACCGTTTGACATTCTCCTGTACTGCACTCAGTGGCACTTGAAATGATTCATTTGACTCGATGTCTGTTTTCCCATTAGAATGTAAGTTACATGAGGACAGAGACCGCATCTGTGGTGTTGTCCACAGGGCCAGCACCAGGCCTTATGCCAGGAAAAGAGTACAACTATGCACTTAACAAATACTTGGTGAATGAGAGACTAAGTGAATGAATGGCCAGGGGCAACCGGAAGTAAGTGGATGAGTGAGAACCCTGGAGCCTGCAGCGGCCTCCAGGTGCAGAAGCCCTGGGCAGGAGCTGGAAGGGTGAAGGAAAGTGCCAGCCTCTTTAACTCTGCCGAGAGAGCCCAGGCCAATCAAGGCTTCAGGGCCTAGAGGAACCTTCCCGGACAGGCAGGGGGCAGTGAATACCTCACCTGGACTGAGAAGATCTGCCCCTCAGGTTCATGGCGCCCCACCAGAGTGTAGCTGCCCTTCCCAGACAGGTAGTAGTAGAGGCCATCAAACGTCTCCACGTGATGCTGTCCCCACGCCCGGCAGATGCTGTCTCTCTCAGGGCCGGCATTGTACACTGAGCCAGGGACAAAAATGGCATCTCTGTGCAGCAGCAGTGGACACTGAGCCCAAGGCTAGTGGGTTCCGTGCCCACCCCCTCTAGCCCAGACCCCTGAGTCCCAGGTCCACAGATTTTCTTAAACCTGTGGCCCCTCCCAGAGGCAGAATGGAGTCCAGACTCACCCATCTGGCAGCGCGGCCCAGTAGCATTGAAGCGCCTGCAGTCACAGAAGGCCGGGTGCACACATTCGCCCCCGTTAAAGCAGGAGAACAAGTCTGCAAGAGGGACGCAAGGCATCGCCCCATCAAGCTGAGAATGGCAAAATCCGTTGACGCGGCACCTCCATCACAATGGGACCCCAGGCCCCCGCCCTCCCAGAACGACATAGGAACTCAGATCCCTATCACAGCGGGCCCCAACTTTTCTCAGGAGCTGGCTTTGATGGGGGCAGGAGCAGGGTGCCTCAGACAGCTGCCCCACCCTCTCCCTAATAGGCCGTGAAGTCTGAGTACTGACCTTCAGTATGTATCAATGGCCCCAGGCCAGCCCCACCTAGGCCTTCAGTTTCCTAAGCTAAAAGTTCTTGGCCACCAGGCAAGGCATCAAAGCTGTGAATACGGAGCAGGAGCCTACCCAGAGCTTTTCATGGACTGTTCTTCCTCATCGCTCCATAAGCTTAGGGGAAGAGTCCATAGCGTAAACCAAGGGAAGCGGAGGGGCCTCGCACTTGGAAGGTAGTAGAAAGGAAGGCCGCCGAGGATGAGAGGACAAAGCAGGGAGCCATAATGTGAGAAGAGGGACCACAGACGAGACCAGGTGAGGGGAGAGGCCACAAAATAGGAGAGAGAGGCTACAGACACAGAGTGATATCCAGGCGGAAAACCACCACTAAACAAGCAGCTCAACCTTCCTGGAGTCAGACAGTGTTGGGGCGGGGGACAGCCGCAGGGGCATGGTCGTGAGAACAGGACACTCCTCAGGCAGGAAGGAGAAAGGAGATAGAGCTGGACGCTGGGGCTGGGGATGGTGGAAAGAGAACCCATGCAGGGAAAAGAGGTCCCAGGAGGCCCCAAGACAAGCCCCAGGCTTTCCTCACGGGCCTTTCTGCAGGCAAGGGCCTCCCATGAGCCCCCGGGAAGGAGGGGCACTTACAAGATGGTGCACATTTGGCCCGATGGAGCCGCCTTTCCCAGGAAGACATGGCCAAGGAGTCTAGGACTTCAGCTTCCTCCTTTTACAGAGAGGAGATGGAAAAGAATTCAGTCAAGGGCTGACCTCAGGGATGGCAGGCTTCCTGGAGGTCACAGCCCTTGCTGTTCACTACCTGGAGGGAGGCAGGCCCTCTGCTGCTGGGTGCCCCAGTTACCCAGCCCAACTCTGAGAAGCCTGGAGGCAGGATTTTCAGGTGGCGTGAGGCCCACTTTACACCCTCCCGAGTGGCATCTCACTGGCAGGCTGGGGAGGCCTGTAGCCTGAACACAACCCCCTCCCCTCCACGCTCCAGTGTCCCAGGACTTCCCCCGACTCCCTCCCTAGTAAACCTTCGTATGCTCCACAGCCCAGCACAAAACCCTCTTGTCTGGAGAACAAACACAACACCTCCTCACCACAGAAACCATACAGGGCAGAGCTGAGAAACAAAGGCAGCCCCTCAATCCAGGGCTGGGGAACATCCCCCACCCCAACTCAGCCTTTTGGGCTCTATTAGCAAAACAATGCCTCACAGATCACAACACGCCTTCTCAGAACTCGTCTGAGTCAGAACTCTCCCCAATACCATACATCTGAGGACAAAGGCAAAGTCCCGTTGAGATCCTGTTTTCCAGACCAAAACCCCATCCCATGGTCTCGTGAGATATGAGCATCTGCAATCAGGACTTCCCCAAACATCATTTGTTCAGTCCCTCTGAGAACTCCAGCCTGAGGGTCTAATGTCACCTAGGACTGGGACCCTTGGCACAGCAGGATCCTCACTCTCAGGCCTAAGTCCTTTCATTTGTACAGCTTTTGGGACTCAGGGTCCAGCCTGGCCCAGGTACAGGGAACAAGCGCACGTGATCTTGCCCACAGGGCTGACAAGGCATGACCCACACTGAGGGTGTTTATCTCATGTATTTTCTCCCTCACTGTCACCTCCTCACCCCTGGGCTAAGTCCCCAGTGTCTAGAAAAGACTAGAAACACTGAAGTATTCAGAACCCTTGGTCCCTGGAGTCCAATCCCAGCTCTTTGTCCCTCCTGTGGGTTGTTATCTCTCCACCTCCTGCCTGGCCTGTGCTGCAATGAATCGAGGCCATTTCTGGAGAAGAATTTAAATCCTTTCCAAATGATTCATCTTCAGTATAGATGGGGAGTTCTTAATCATTTTTATGCCATGAATCCCTCTGACAATCTAGTGACGATTATGGGCCCCTTCTTGCAACAGATGTTTCTAAATACATAAAATAAAACATAAGGTTATGAAGGAAATCAAACATATTGCAATGCAGTGATCAAATATTTTATAAAAATGAGTAATGGTAAATATTTGTGCTTCTTTATTAATACATTAAATCACAGGACCAAGTGACAGGCCACACCACTGCCAGTATGCAGGAGCAGTGAGCATAGATGCGATCTGGAGACAGTGACAATTGCAAGCTGGTAGTAAAATACCTGTGATTTCTATTAGAGTTGCAGACACTGCTAATATTCTGTGGTCTGTAATGTCTAGCAGTAATTAAAGGAAAAACTAAATTTCAGTTCCATTGAGGTTTCCATAAATAACAATGCACAGGGAGTTCTTAATCATTTTTATGCCATGAATCCCTCTGACAATCTAGTGACGATTATGGGCCCCTTCTTGCAACAGATGTTTCTAAATACATAAAATAAAACATAAGGTTATGAAGGAAATCAAACATATTGCAATGCAGTGATCAAATATTTTATAAAAATGAGTAATGGTAAATATTTGTGCTTCTTTATTAATACATTAAATCACAGGACCAAGTGACAGGCCACACCACTGCCAGTATGCCGGAGCAGTGAGCATAGATGCGATCTGGAGACAGCGACAATTGCAAGCTGATAGTAAAATACCTGTGATTGCTATTAGAGTTGCAGACACTGCTAATATTCTGTGGTCTGTAATGTCTAGCAGTAATTAAAGGGAAAACTAAATTTCAGTTCCATTGAGGTTTCCATAAATAACAATGCATTTTTCCCCCCATCCAAGTTCATGGACTTCTGGTCTACACTAGCAATTCTCTGGAGAATGGCTGAGCTCTATAGAGTGAGGCAGCACAGAAATGAAGCGTGGTGAGCTACTGGTCTGAGACCTCCCCTTCCCTTACTTAAGAGGGCATTCCAGGCAGAAGCCTTTGAGGGATCCCCAGGTTCACTTTTTAAGTAGCCTTATTCCTGCCCAGCCTCCTCCAACTCCAGTTGCCTTCAAGGAGGGCCATTCTAACCCCTTGTTTGTTCTAAGGAGTAATGTGAGAAACCTTCTAAGGGGGTTGCCTGGTCTGGATGCTTCCCCAAGGAAAAGAAGGGGAGGCCTACCCTGGAATCCAGCAAGGAAAGAAGCCCTCTAGGGGAATGAAGTGCTTGGGTAGGAGGATCATTACCACACTAAAATACAGGGATCCCTGGAGTCCAGGGGGGGTGCATTTATGATGCAGTAGAACATGCTAGCTAGAAGACCTTGCTCTGCCTGTGCCCTGAGGGCCCAGCAAACCATCCACCTGCCTCAGTATCCCCATCCATAAAAAGAATCATGAAAACATTTTTAAAATAAAATAAAAACTAAATTAAAAAATGATGACATTATCTTTCAGTTCAACTGGGGCCTGGAGAAATGGGAAAAAAAGATACAAAACCCCCACATGATCCAGACATTCAAAAGTAAGCATGCCCCCTCCTTCCTTGGGATCTTCATATCTATTTCAAAAGGACAGGTATTTGGGACACACTGTTCTCTATTATGAAGATGCTTCTATACTGCTGGCACAAGGAGCTCCCCAGAGAGGATCCCAAGGGCCAGGGTGTGTGAACTGAGGCTCAAGATTCTCTGGGGGACCTGATATCAGGTGGGCTGTATTTGTATCATGTTTGTGGTTGTAGAAAGGAGACAGACGCAAGCCAGGACTAGAAAAGGAACCTGAGTCACTTGATCCAGAGACCGACCAAAGTTTGGCAAATAGAGAAAAGCGCCACCTCTTCCTAAAGTACAGAAGATCTAATGTATGACAGAAAACCACAAAATTCTGTAAAGCAATCATCCTTCAATCAAAAACATTTTAAAAAAATAATAAAGCACAGAGGACCTGGAGAGGGTGGGCAACAGGGAATGGTCAGGACTTGGAGGATGGCTCTGCTTCTTAACCAACCCTTCCTTGCAGGCCCCACCAGGCGACCCAGTTTTGTCTCTCCCCTCAAAGCATCATTGCTGGATCACTGCTCAGGGGATGAAGAGGGACCTCTGACGGGGTTTAGGCCAGGCAGGGAATAGAGAGCTCCACTCTCCCAAACCCTCATCTTCCCGCTTTCACCCAGGAAAGGAAAGAGCTCAGCTGTCTCCCGATGGCGACTCTGTGCCCTCTTCCTCTAAAACATTATTTATAAATAAACACAAGCTGGCTATAGGGCCCCAAGAGATTAGGAAAGTGAAAGTAGAAATATCCTATGAATTTGCATTCTTCAGACACATACTAAGAATCTTGTTGGTTCCTTTTGAATAACTGTAGAAACATACTTCCTGCCACCTACAAAGCTCCCAGACAGCCTCAAAACAGACAGAAATAAGGCCCTGCCCAGTGAAGTGCCCCCTTCCCCAGGCCTCCCCTTACCTGGCCTCTCATCACCTGGTAGCATCCCCTATGGCAAGGACTGCCTCCTGATGGCTGTGGCTAGGTGAGAAACAAGCCTGGTGTGGGTGAAGGGAGATGAGTGGGCCATGCCCCCCTACCACCCCCAGGCCCATCCCGTCCCCTGTGCTAACTCCTGAGGTCAGGAATGAGGATGGAACCAGTGAGCAGGGTAGCTACCAGTTCTTGCCTACTCACCTGGGATCCTGGGCTGGCTCAGGCTGCAGCTCTGCATTGCCCTGAAGTGTGGGTGCTGCAGCTAGGGGGTGGGGGGATTACTCTCCACTCAGGTTATGCTTCCCACCCCTTCTCACCCCGTTCCCCACCTGCTGGGAAGCCTCTTTCATACCTGGCATCACCCCCATTCTCTCTCCCTGCAGTCTTCTCAAATCCTTTCTCCCCCTCCCTGGGGACTCTTTTCCGACAAGGGTCTCCCTCCTCCTTCCTACTCTCTGTGCCCCAGTTCTCTCTGGTTCCCTCTCCTTGGACCTCTTCCACGCTGCCCAGTTTGAGAGCCATTCCCCTGACTGCGGCTGGCCTTTCTTTCCTTCTGCGGTCCCGCTCCCTGGACCCACTCCCTGGCTGTCCCCCTGCCTTCCCTCAAACCTTCTTTCTTTCCCCTCTCTCCAGCTGGCCCAAGTCTGTCCCTCTAAACGTTCTCCCAGGTTTCTGGCCTCCCCTAGTCCACACCCCTCTCACCGAGAGACTGCAGTGGCAGAAACTCCCCTGCCGGACCCCGGGGCAGCCAGACGCAAGCTAGGAGCAGGCAGAACACTGGCGCCGGGGCCCCCATAGGGGCGCGCGGGGACTGGGAAGCCTGAGCGCAGGACCGAGTCCGAGTGCCTCTCCCGCGAAGGTAGAGTTACACTTGCACTGGTTGGAAGCCGCCGGGCCTCTTGCTCTCTTGCTCCAGGATACCCTTGGCTCCGCCTCCCAGGCACTTGGCTCCGCCCCGAGCTAGAGAGACAGGACCGCCCAACTTATTACCATAATTAAGGAGCCTGACGGGTGTTGTGGGGTGTGAGGCGGCCGCCTTTGTTCTTCTTGGCCTGTGGCTGCCCCTCCCCAAGGGAGGTTGGATTCAGCTCACACTCAGCGCTAAGTCCCTTGGGGGAGCAAGGAGGCAGGCATCTGTGCAGCTTCCAACATCCCTTGCTCCTCAGAGATCCCAGGCTCAGGAACCTGGGTTCTGGAAGCCCCTTACTGGGTTCTTAGAGACCCAAGATGCTGGTATAAGTCTGGTCCTATGCACTCCTTTTACAGAGGTCCCAGGAGGTGCAACTCAGTGGTCAGTGGCAGAACCATGGCTCAGGCCTGCAGAGTCCTAGCCTGTGCTTACACCATTTCCCACTACAGCCTCACTCTACCCCTAGTTTTGAGCTAGGGATCCAACATCTAGAAGTTGAGTCATGCCTTAGTCCTCTGTGTGTCCAGCACTAGCTCAGGCCCCAGTTCAGGATATGTTCACTAAAAGAAATGCCTTACACTCAGATATTATTGGTCCCATTGAGGCCTGACTTTGACAAAAACAGTTTTAGTTTTGTGAATAAGATACACTCTGCACAGGAAAAATTTTGGAATGGTAGAAATGTGGGCCTGAGAGCCTTGGGAACCTGCATCTTTCACTTGGCCAACTAAGTGTTAGAACACCAACCAGATGCCAGGCCTTGTAGATGGTGATGATGATAGTGTCAGCACTCATAGGCCCCTGGGCAGAGGTGTATATTTGGGATGCCTTTATTCATTCATCCTGTCAACAAGTTTATTGAGCATCTACTCCTCGCCACACACTGTTCTGGAAATACAGTGGTAAATAAAGCATGCATAGCTATCTCCACACAGTGTATTTGAAGCCATGAGCTTAGGTGGGACGATGAAGAGGAAAAAGCCAAGGATGGACCTTAAAGAACACCAGTTAAGGAATGGGTGAAAGCAAGATTGTCTTAGAGAAAGCTTGAAAAGGAATCTGTTTCCTTTACTTTAACCTTTGTATTCTGTTGCTTTTACTGTAAGTCAAAAATGTAGCCAATGGCGTGAAATATCAGGATAACCCATTTTCAGGGCTCTGACCATTAAAGGTCTAATACTTTCCCACTTATATAGAGATAAAAGTTTCAGAACAGAGAATAACATTTGTCTTGTTTGATGCTTACAGGAAGACCCAAGCTATGTGAACAGCTATAAGAACAAAGGATTCCAGCATTAAGAAGTTTGCAACATCCAACCACACTCCCTCCCCCTTTAGTGTAAAAGATGCCTTCCTCCTCTTTCAGTATAAAAGAAGCCTGAATTCTAACTCAGGGAAGATGGTTCTTTGGAACTCTAGTCCACCATCTTCTTGATCTGCTGGCTTTACAAATAAAGTCCCCAACAAGTCATCTCTCAATTTATTGGTCTGTTGTACAGCAAGTAGTATGAGCTTGGGCCCGGTATCAATGGGAAAGGAGAACCAGGACTCAGTTTTGTCCCTAAAACCAAGAGGGAGGCATTTAGAGAAGAGCATCTGTGTGGGCAGTGTTCAGGTAAAAGAAGGACTGGGGTGTCAATGGATGCCATTCACCCTCATAAGAGCATTTGCTGCTCTGCCTGAAATCTATACATGAAATAAACAGCCATATGACATAGTTATGAAATGCAGAAAGTCAAAAAGGTCAGTTGGAGGGGAATTTATTTTGTGCACGTTTCCTAGACCTTTGAAAATCCCACAAGTCTTTTATCTCTGATATAACTAATTAATACTAAAGGAAGAATATGGATGCTATTTTAAGGTTCTTTTCCAGAAAGGATTTACATCTCAAATTAGGTCATAATTTAGACAAATAAAAACAGTCTGCTGGCAAAACTTCAGCTATTGCGGGTGGGCTGCAAAGGATGGGGTCTCTAGGTGCCTCTGAAATTACAGTAATTTGCTGATTTGGGCTGCAGTCCATCTCCTGTCCCCTCCCCTTTGACATGGTGCAAACAAGGCAGGCCCTTGCCCTGGGTGGAATGCAGAAACAAGTAAACAAATCTGTAATTAAAGGTACCTACTCTTTCCATCACAACTGCCTTTACATCCTCACCCCTCTGCGCTCTCAGTCCATCTCAGGTGTGGTGCATCACTATCTTTGCACCCCAGCACTAGACCTGATCTGGGGGGTGCAGCAGAGACTGGTGGCCTGAAACAAGAGCTTTATTCCCTGCCCAGGAATTGAATCTGGGTAGCCTGGGTGAAAACCAGGACTTCTAGCCACCAGACCAGCAAGGGCTAGAGGCTAGAAGCTAGTTTTCCCTGGATCTTTGCCCCCAGTGAAAAGTTCATTTATCACCTGCATCAATGCAGGTGCAAAGTTTATTTTAGAGACATAGCACAACAACAAGTGGGAGAGCGCACAGAGAAACAGTTTGTTTAGTTGAGATAGAAGCAAGGCTGAGATGCACACCCAGAGAGAAAGGGTATGGGCGTCCCCCCATTGAAGAGGAGCACAGTAAAGAGGCAGTTAAATCATTTATATAGGTCGGTATTTCCCGGCCTTTGTCTTCTTTCAGGCCAATTGTCTGATTTCTTTTTCCATACCTGGCCTACCCTGGGACCCTCCCCTGGGGTGTGCACACACCCCATCAGCCAAGATGGATCTCTAAGCGAAGGCTTCTGGGAGGAGCAAGACTCATATGGTCTGAGTTTTAACTCTCTGACTTTTAACTCCAAGGAGCCTTTCCGCACACGTGTAGTGTCTCCCGTATCCTCTACTCAGACTGGACTTTTGCCTTATTCCCTTGAGATGTTTACAGGGGACAAAGACTTTCTATTTACCCTGTTTCTGTTGTTGCTTCCATTTGTGAGAGCAGGCAGGGGGCTGGTGGTCTGTTCCTCAACTGCAGCCCACCTATGTCTTGCCTCAGGAAATGCAAAGAGGAGGCAGGCTGGCTGATTGTAAATGTCCAACCTGGAGCCCATCTCTCCTACCTCAGATCTTAGTTGAATTGAATCTAATGAACCAGACAGGGCCTCATCCCCGGGTAAAGGTCGGCTGTAAATCAGGATGTCATTTCCAGGCCCTTCCATGCTTGTGCGTTTGCGTGTGTGTGTGTGTGTGTGTGTGTGTGTGAGTGAGTGGAGGGGAGCTAGGGAACTGAGGAGAGGAAGTCAGTGGAGAAGGGGCCCTCCTACCCACTGTTCAGGTTCCTGTGGGAACCTGCCCCAAGGAGTTCACAAGCAGGTTTCTTCCAAGTTGGAAAAGTCCAAGGAAGCGACTACTATAGAATGTACACTGAAGGTGAGATGCTTGGCGAGGGGTGACAGACAGCTTCCAAGGACAGGTGCCTCCCGCCGCCCCGCCCCGTCCGCCCCAGGCCCCACCCTCTCCTTCCCAGGCTCCGCCTGTCACGGTCGCCGCCTCTGCGGGCTGGGGCAGCCCGTCACCCAGCAGCCGGCACCCGAAGGAGCGGAACTGTGTAGCAAGCGACTCGATCCAACTCAGCCATGGATCGGAAGGTGGCCCGAGAATTCCGGCACAAGGTCAGAGCCATTAGCGGCCCTCCAGCGCCCCCGCGGAGTCCGGGGGCGGAGTGGGTGGGCGGTGGAGACCCAGGGCACCACCCCTCCCTTTGCCAGCCGGTCCTGGGGCTCTGGGTGGGCTGGGACCCTGAGAGTCCTTTGGTTGCCAGCAGGAATCCCCAGTAAAATGAGGGAGGAGCACTGGGACTCTAGGTGTAGAAGCCACTAAACCGATTTCCTTCCTGAAAGTGTCCTTTATCTTAATACGCTGCGGGGTTGGGGGTGGGGGGTGGGTTAGAATTCCTTCCGATCTTGGCTTGAGATGGGATATTTCTGAGATGCCTCATAGTGGGCAACGCCCACCCCCGCTGCCCTGCTTCCTCCTAGCGCCCCCAGCTCTGGGGTGTTGGAGCTTGTGGAGAGGCTCTGGGATAGTGTCTGAGAGGTGAGGACTGGGAGGGAAGGCAAGCAGATGCCTCCATCTGTCTTCTGACCTGAAAATTTGAGTTGGAGGCATGTCAGGCAGCCCACTCCCCACCTAAGGGCATTTCTCAGGACCTGAGAAATAGTGGAGGAACTGGCCAGGGGGCCGTGGGAGTCAGCCAGACCCTTTAGGCTCTCCACCAGTGAGGGGCCTCATTGGTGGCCCAGAACTGGCAGAGACCATCGCTGGAGACCACTGGGTTTGACCCAGGCTTCCCAGAACTGTTTCCAGAGCTGTGCAGGAGTTGCTGAGGCCCTGAGGTCAGAGAGGACCCTTTGAAGGGATCCAGTGGACCTCCCCACTAGGCCTGAGGATACCTCAGAGCCCAAGGGTGTCTGGAGCTACCCACAGGCCCTGCCTGAGGGAAGGGTGACTGGCCTTGAGACCCACCCAGAGAGGCAGTGTCTTTAGACCCAGCCAACCCCCTTCCCAGCCTGAGCGGGCAGAGCTCAGGTAGACAAGGTCTGGGGGCTTGGCTCCTCTCTCACCACGAGAGGCCAGGGGAGCTCAAGGAGCCAGCCAGTATGGAGGCCACAGGGGCTAAGGGTTGTGGCCTGGGACTAGGGACCAACGGTCAGCTGTTCATTTAAGAAACGTGTTTTGAGCACCCAGTCTGTGCCTTCAAGTTGCTGGTCATGTGGGTGGGAGACAGACCCTACACCAATAACTACCCACACCTGGGTGTTGAGTGTTGGAATCAAGGTTTGGTGGAGGCACAAAGGGGACAGCTTCTGCTGGCCAGAGTCTTCTAAAACTGAGGCCTTGGGATCCCAGAGATGGGAGATAACCGGAAGTTCACACAGGAGTATGGCGGCTGGGAAATAACAAGGGGAGTGTGAGACAGTGTTCATCAGCGCATCCTGTTGCAAAGGGACCCGAGGGGAGAAATTTCAGCCACCGGGGACATTTGGTGAGTGTAGATTTCAGGCAACCCACTTGCCCGTCCCCTACCCCAAGATGACTCCTGCTTGAATTTCACTTTCCTGCCCCAGGGTTGAAAGTAACGTCGAGTCCTCTTTTGTCTTCTCCTCATGAGGTACTTTTCTTTTCCTCTTTGAGAGAGTGGTTTCTGGGGTCCCCGGTGTCTGGGTTAGCCCCTGTTTCTCTTCCCCAGGCCCCATGGGCCCCAAAGGGCCCCAGGCCTCTGCGTTTCCACCACCCTGCTCTTCCTCATCTCGAGAGTCATTACCTATTAATGCCCTGAGTGCGCAGGCGGGGCGTGCTGGGCAAGGCTGGGGCTGGACTTTGTGCCCTGTTGCTTCGGAAGCCGTAGCAGCCTTCCCCTCCCAGGTTGGAGATCATCTGGGAACTGGGGAGAGAGGATGAGGCAGCCGAGGAGAGACCTTGCTGTTGATTGCTTTCTAGATGCCCCTTCCTTATTGTTTCAGAGCAAATTTACCCCTTGAGAATGACTTGTAATCTAAATGAATCCTTAGTCGTTGGAAGTAGCATTAAAGTAGTGTGTTGTCACGGAAAGTGCTGTGTGACCTGGAGAAAGTCATTAACTTCTCTGTGCCTCCATTCTCTAACTTGGTGAATGAGGATCACAGTAATACTTAACGAGTAAGTTTATTGTGAGAGATAGATGAGGCCTACACAAGTGCAGAGAGTTTAAACAGAGCCTGTTACATAGTGAAGCCTCAGTAAAGGTCTATTGTTGTCTGTTGTCTGTTTTCTGGAGTTAGGTAGTTCTTGTTTGGTCGCTAAGTTGTGTCCGACTCTTTTCAACTCCATGGACTGTAGCCTGCCAGGGTCCTCTATCCTTCACTATCTCCCAGAGTTTGCTCAGATTCATGTCCATTGAGTCAGTCATGCTATCTAAACATCTCATCCTTGGCTGCCCCCTTCTCCTTTAGCCTTCAGTCTTTCCCAGCATCAGGGTCTTTTCCAATAAGGTAGTCAGTGTATGTGTTAGTTGCTCAGTTGTGTCTGACTCTTTGCAACCCCGTGGACTGCAGCCCACCAGGCTCCTCTGTCTGTGGGATTTTCCAGTCAAGAATACTGGAGTGGTTTGCCATTCCCTTCTCCAGGAGATCTTCCCCACCCAGGGATGGAACCTGGGTCTCCTGCACTGCAGGCAGACTCTTCACCAACTGAGTTACCAGCTGTTCTACACAATGAGGTAGAAATCGGCTCAAATCTCAGTCCTGTCCCTCACTGCAGTGAGACCTTGGGCAAGCCGCTTAACCTCACTGAGCTTTAGTTTCCTTCACTGTGAGATGGAATTCATTGTGCTCACCTCACAGGATGGTTAGGATGAAATAGGTGTTCAAATACTGGCTGCTCTGGTTGTGCAGCAGCCATTTGATAAATGGCCTCACTATTCTCCACTGATGCCTACAGAGCATCCTAATGGATGACCCAACAGTCTCCAGACCATTGAGCAGGGACTGTTGGGCTTGTACAGTTTCCCCAAGGCCTGAGCAGCACTTGCATGCCCTTCCTGGTCACAGCCTTCAGCCAGGACACCAAGGCAAGGGGAGGAGGTTATCAGAGACTAAAGCTTACCCCCAGGAGAACCAGCTTTTCAAAAGAAACCTGCTCTTGCACACTGCACCCGCAGGTTGCAGGAACTTGGTTACTCATTTGCTTAGAAAGTATTTATTGACTGTTCAGCAATCACATATTCATGGGCATCTGTAGTGTACCCTGCCCAAAGCTAGGCATCTGGCTTGGGGGGTTTGGGGGATAAATAAGGTCAAGAAGAGCCTCTGCCTTCTAGGGATTTGCTAAATGTTCATTCATTCATGCATGCATACAATAAATATTGACTCAGTTGCTGATACATGCCAGGCAGTACTCTAACCATTGAATAACAAAACAAAGTCTCTGCCCTCTTAGAGAGTACATTCTAATAGGGAAGACAGACAGTTAACATGCAGACCAATGGAAGTGTCATAAAATGCCAAGTAATAATGAACGCTATGAAAAAAATAAACTGAAGTGAAGGGATAAAGAGCGACAAAATAGTACTTTTTATAGGATAGTGAGGAAAACCTCTCTGAAAAAAGTGATATTTCAGCAAAGACATAAAGATATAAAAGAAATGAGGGAAGGAGTCATGCAGATATATCAGCATGCAGTCATTTCTACCTCATGAGCCGATTTCTATGTCATTGGGTAGAACACCTGGTGTCTCAGGTGGTAAGAACATTCCAGGAAGAGGGAACAGCAACTGCAAAGGCCCCAAGGCAAGCATCTGATTGCCTTCTTTAGGAACAGCAAGTAGGACGATGTTTCTGAGAGGACTTATGGGATGAAGAGTGGTGGGAGACGGATCAGACGGGTGGTGGAGTCTTAATGGGCCATACTCAGGATTTGGGGTTTTGTTCTAAATGAAAGAAGCCAGCAGGAGAGTGATATGATTGACTTACATTCTAAGAGGATTGCTCTGACTGCTGGTAGAGAACAGACTGAGAGGGCAAAGGGGAGAAGTGGGACCTCCCTTAGGAGGCTCCTGCAGTGGACTAGATGGAGTACCAGACCCAGGATACATGTTCAGGGTAGATCTGACAGGCTTTGCTGATGGGATGGTTGCAGGTGTGGAGAGAAAGGTATCAAGGGTGAGACTGTGTTGGGAGGAGGAGGTTGGAGGAGACAGAGCCAGAGGTGGTGGAAACCAAGAGTTCCATTTTGAATGTTTTATCTTTGAAATACTTTTTAGATCTCCAAGTACAAAAGCAGCTGAGATCAGTAGAGGTAGGAGTGTGAAAATCAGAAAAGTTCTGTGCTGGGGATAAGCCTCAGTGAATTCTTATGGTGTAAATAGTATTTAAACCCCAGAGACTGGTGAAGTCACTTAGGGAGACAGTGCTGATGGAGAGAAAACTCAGGACAGAGCCTGGGGCACCCAAACCTGTAGAGGAGACGAAGAAGAGAAGGAACTTCAAGCAAGGCAAGAGAACCAACAGAAGGAGGGTGTGATCTGCTGAGCCCAGCACTGGGTCAAATGCTACTAACTAATAAGCATGACACAAGTCTCTTGAAAAGATGGAGGATAATAAAACATGAGTCAGATAAACCCAGTGCTCTCTGGGATGCCCACAGTGGTCATGTATGGATGTGACAGTTGGACTATAAAGAAAGCTGGGCACTGAAAAATTGATCCTTTTGAACTGTGGTGTTGGAGAAGACTCTTGAGAGTTCCTTGGACTGCAAGGAGATCCAACCAGTCAATCCTAAAGGAAGTCAGTCCTGAATATTCATTGGAAGGACTGATGCTGAAGCTGAGACTCCAATACTTTGGCCACCTGATGGGAAGAACTGACTCACTGGAAAAGGCCCTGATGCTGGGAAAGACTGAAGGCAGGAGGAGAAGGGGAGGACAGAGGACAAGATGGTTGGATGGCATCACCGACTTGATGGACATGAGTTTGAGTAAGCTCCGGGAGTTGGTGACAGGGAAGCCTGACATGCTGCAGTCCATGGGGTCCTGGCGTGCTGCAGTCCAGAGTCTGACACGACGAGCGACTGAGCTGAAGTCCGGGATATACACTGTGCAGGCCTGGGTGGAAGTGGAACTAGAACCCAACATCCCAACAACACTTATGGAGGTCCACTTGATGCCAGCTGCTGAGAACACGGAACTTATATTTATTCTTAGTTTAACTAACAAACACTTAGAACTTGCTATTTTCCAGACACTGTTCAAAGTAACAACTATTCACTCAAGGAAGAATTTTTTTTTAAAGCCATTTTTAATCTCTCACAAAAGGGTGGAATCATACTGAGAGATACTTTTATTCCCATTTTACGAAGGAAGAAACTGAAAGTGCGGAGATATGCAGACCCACGTGGGGAAGGGGGCATGGCCTCACTGCCTGCCTTCCTTCCCCTAGGCCTTGTTGGGACCACAGACGTATTAGTGAGGAGACAGGCAGGTGAAGAAACTCACACAGCTTGGTGAGTCCTATGGCAATGGTGGGGACAAAGTGTCATCCTGTGCAGAGAGAATGACAGGGCAGGCTTTGTTGGGGAGCCTGAAGAAAGGCTTGACCAAGGGGAGCTGGCATTTGAAGAGACTTGGGCTTTCTTGGTGGTTCAGATGGTAAAGAATCTGCCTGCCATGCAGGAGACCCAGGTTTGATCCCTGGGTCAGGAAGATCCCCTGAAGGAGGGAAATGGCTCCCCAGTCCAGTATTCTTGCCTGGAGAATTCTACGGACAGAGGAGCCTGGTGGGCTACAGTCCTTGGGGTCGCAAACAGTCAGACACGACTGAGTAACTTTTATAGGTAGAGGAAGAGCTCACAGAGAAGAAAGACTGCTGGTACCACCAGTGCTTATAGCTAAGCAGGTGGCTCACTCAAATGGGAGACTGAAGAGTTTTATGAAGGGACTGCTTACAGGAAAGGGCGGGGACAGCTGAGCTGCCAAGGTGTGGTGACACAGCCTGGGAGCAGCAGCAGCTGGAGGCCAGGGGCTCCCCAAGGGGCAAGGGAAGGGGGTTCCAGAACAAAGGAGAGAGCGGCTGCAGAGAGACGCCCCACAGATGCTGAAGCCTCAGGTGGGGGCACCTGCCCCATGGTGGTCTGGCACAGAGAGAGCCGGGGAATCAGAACTCCACTCCCTTTCTCCCCAAGTGTCTTACCGCCCTCCTTGGCTGAACCCAGAAGGAAGTAGAGGGCAGGGAGCCCAGCAAAGCTTCCTGGGACCTTCCTCTAGGTGGAGGAGGCTGGGTTGTGGGTCTGGAGGCAAAGGGAAGCGATGCAGCACACATTTTAGAGCCCTTTCGGTTTCGGAGCCCTGGGCACTGTCTCAAGCACTTTCCAGGTATTCACTCATTTAATCCCAACACAGCCCTAGGAGGGCAAATGTCACCCAGTGGTACAACATGCATTATTTAATCTGCTTCTTGCTCTCTTTCTCCGTCTTTGGCTGAGTGCATACATGAATTTTCATGAGCGGAAGGTTGTGTGCTTCCCCTGTGAGGCCAATCTGAAAGGGCAGTCCGTATGGAGGAAGGCAGGGAGGTGAAGTTGGAGACACCTGAGGCCAAACCGAGAGTCTACTTCCAGTGCCCTAGAAAAGGGCTTGCACCTTGTGAGGAGGGAGATATCCCTTACCATGCAGGCCGATAGCACTGAGCCAGCTGAATATCGGCCAGAGAAGGCTCGTGCTGGACAGAGGGGGCCAGACACAAGATAAGTGGGCACAAGATGAGTGGCCATAGGGTACTGATGTGATAAAGAGACCCCCACACAGTTACTTGTACATGGTGGTCTCCTTAGGGCTTCTGTGTCCATCATCAAGAGGGATCCAAGAAAGGGAAAGGCTTTTTATATCTAGAGAAAGAAGACATGGTGTCTTGCACACAGTAGGTGCTCAATTAATGTGTATTAGACAAATGCAAATAAGGAGGTTCTACCTGGTAAGTGGATACCATGTGGTAGTTTGGAAAAAAGCAAGTGTTTTGGAGCCAGCAGTCATCTCATCTCTACTACTTCTGAGCCTTGATTTCCTCATCTGTCAAATGGGGATAATATCCATCCACCTCAGAGGATTGTTAAAACAATACAAGTAAAGAACTTCAGACATGGTGACCTGTTTGTAAGCAGAGTCTGGCCCAAATGAGGGAGCCAGTCAAGGGCCTCAGTCTGGGAGGCTGGTAAGGAGGCTCTGGGGTGAGCATGGTCAGGAAAGACTCTAGAGGAGGGGGCTTGGACTCCCCTTAAATGAAAACAGAGGTCAGTGGGAAGAGTCATCTTGTGTGGGTCTGAGACTGGAACTGAGCTAAGAGGAGACAGATCCAGGAGTCTGTGTACTGAGGAGTGATGGGAAGGTGACTCCGGACTGGTGGAAAGGATAGAAGGAAGGCTCTAGACTAAGGCTGCTGGAGTTCATTCATCATTCAGCAGACACCACTGAGCACTGAGCACCTGTCTGCATGGCATGGTACTTTAAGACCTACTGTGTACTAGGTGTATTACAGGTAGCTGAGCACAAGCTTTTGGGAGAATGGCACACAGCCATTCTGACACACATCCCATTCAGGGACAGGATCCCTGAAGCTGCCCCTTGGACTGGTATGGGGGAGACTCTCCTTGGTAGTTTGCTTGAACCTAGATTCCAGGAGGAAGAGACATCATATAAGTTTTTTAAATACTTACAAGCAAAATTTGAATTATAGTGGTGATGTTTCTGCACGTTCAGGCTTCCAGAGAAAGTTCCATCCTTCTCAGCTGTCTTTCTTGGCATGTGTGTTTTCACTCAGGTGTGGTCAGAGAACAAAGTGATGCTGTTATCTCTGAGTCTTTTTGGAGACATTCCTGGGTGGGAAATGGTCAGGGTCATGAGACTCCCACCATTTTTATTTATCCCTTACATTGGTGTTTAAAGAATATTCTACATAAGCCAGATATGATTTCCCAGATATTATGGTAAATGGATAATTTTTTAAATGGACAAGTTGAATTGCTGGGGATAGATGGGACAATTCTGAATGAGGTTGAGGTGGTTCCAGTGTGTTAGGGGAAGGTCTGTTTGGCTGCAGTCTGAGTCACATTTGGGAGGTGATAGAGATGACCCTGGAGGATAGGGAAGAGTAGAATTGAAAGTCAGGGTTGGAGTCACCTAGGCTCTGAGAATGAATGGAGCTAAAGAGATGAACTTTGCAGGCTGCCTCAGAAGGAGACTGATAGGATGTAGTTTCTGGGTGGAGACCTCTGGATGCAGGGGTCAGCATTGGAGGGCTGCCCACAAGGACCAGGAGCCTGGGACTCCCAGGAATAGCCTCTTTCCTCAAAGAGCATCTCCAGGTGATCTGTGCTTTGGATGCAGAAAAGCAGAACCTTAGACTCTAATATTGGAAATTGCCTTTGTCTTCTGTTTCTACTTTCCACCCAGTGCATAAACGCTGTCTGCCGAGGACAGTGCCTCACTTCTTACATTTAATGATGCAGCAGGAGGCGTTTCTGCAAGGAGGGGTTGCAGAGAGCTTCAGTCATAAGGCCTCAGTCAAGAAGAGATTTCCCTCTCTTCTACTTTGTCTTATGTCACCGCCCATGGCTGGAATTGAGCTAGAAGCCCTTTGGTTGGGTTCTACTCACTGCAATAAGAGCAGATGGGCTTTTTATGCTTTCATAGAAAGCAGAACGTCCGCAGTTCCAGGAGTCATCCACAAGAGATATTTTCTTGCTTGTTATAGACCAAACCCAAAGGGATTTTTTAAGAGTGTAAAGGACAGAGATGGGGATTTGAGATAAGGGGAACCTGCTTGAGAGCAAAAGTTTTGAAATTTTGGCCTGAAGAGGCCCTGAAGTTTTTTCCCTGGAAGTTCTGACTCACACAGGCAGTGGTGTAGCAGGGAGAGCATAGGCTTTGGAATCAGATAGCATTGCGTGCGTGCTCAGTCAAGCCCGCCAGGTTTCTCTGTCCATGGGATTCTCCAGGCAAGAATACTGAAGTGGGTTGCCATGCCCTACTCCAGGGGATCTTTCTGACTCAGGGATTGAACCCATGTCTCCTGTGTCTCCTGCCTTGCAGACAGATTCTTGACCGCTAAGCCACTGGAGAAGCCCCAGAATCAGATAGACTGAGGTTCAAATGTTAGCTCGTCTCTGATTAGCTGTGGGACCTTGTGTGACATGCTGTAACCTCTCTAGTCTTCAGTTTCCTCATCTGCAAAATTGGCCTTGTAGAGCGAGTGAGATAAACAAGTGGAGTGAAGCCCAGAGAAGTTCCTGATGCCATCCCATGATGCAAATGCTATTTCCCTTCCCCTTCTGCTCCCATGATTCCTTTCCTCCCATCTGACTGTGCAGGGACCAGGAGGCAGGGGGATGGAGAAACCCCTCTGATACTTCTTTAATGACCACATTCTATGCATTAGGCTCAAGAGACTTAGAAAAAACAGACTTCATCTTTCCTTTGTGAGGTTTTTCAGTCTGATGAAGGAAACAAACCAGTTCATAAAAAAAGCAAGCCTTTAAATAATTGCAAATTGTGACTGTTGTAATGAAGGAAGTGAAGCATCTTTGGGGTAGGGAGTGGGTTCTGTTTAGGTTGGTGAGCAGGAAGACCTCCCTGGGGCAGAGGCCAGCCATGCAGGGAAGGAGGGAAACCATCCAGGCAGAGGGAACAGCATATGTGATGGCCCTGAGGCTACCGTAGCCTGTGAGAAACACTGAAAACAGGCTTGTGTAGCTAGGAAGAGTGGCAAGAGCTAAAGCTGGGCCTTGATAAGGTAAGGAATTTAGCTGCGCCGGGTCTGCAGCATGCAGGATCTAGTTCCCTGATCAGGGATTGAACCAGGGCCCCTGCACTGGGAACCTGGAATCTTAATCATCAGACCACCAGGGAAGTTCTTGAATTTTGTTTTAAGTACAATGAGAAGCTATTAAGCACGAAAGTGATATGATCCAATTTATTTAAATATTTCTGAACCTGATCCTAGAGAAATTCAGAATTTTTCTATGCTCAGACTCCTGCACCGCAGCCATATGTGGGCAGTCCAGGTCTCGGTGTGGCTCCTCACCCCTCTCATGCAAGCCCAGGCAGAGTGCGGAGAGAGTCCAGACTGGGTCCTCACAGATGTGGGCTTTTTGAGGTGCCCACTTCTGTGGTATGTGGAAAAGCAAGGCTACCACCTGAGATTCAGTGCTGCCCACTCTAGCACGTGCTTCTGTCCCCCATCTACTGGCCTGGAGGAAAGTGGCACTGAAGCAGGAGAAAGTAGGAATGCCCTCCTTGGAGTGGGTAGGATAAATTTCTGAAGCCCAGCTGTGAGTCAGTGCAGGGCAAGCCTCCTAGCTTATTCTCATCTGTAATCAAATATTCAGCTTGATTCTAAGAGGGAAGAAGGTACTGCTAGGTGAAGACCAGAAGTCTGCATTCTGTACCCATCTGCTCAGGCCAGAAATCCCAAGGGCTGGGGCTCGTATGTCCTCTCCAGGTTGGGACAGACAGATTTCCCCCCAACTTCCCAGAATCCTTAAGATACCCACAGAAAAGGCAAAGGTGCTCTGACTTTCCTCTGAGCACCAATCAGGTGGGAGCTTGCAGCTTCCAGCAGCATCTTCTCCCTTATGTGGGCTGAGGCCCTGGACCATGCTGCTGGGCCTGGAGAAGGGAGGGACCCAAGGACCCCTCAAGCCCTCACCACGTCCTCTCACTTAGTCCTGGGCTGAAGAGAGAGCTCGGGACATAGTGCAGAGACACACACTGAGCTGTCCCCAGGAGTGGAAGCCGGGGCTCCTGCTCTTGACCCTGACCCTGGCCTCCCAGCCATTGACGTCAGGGAAGCTGAAAAAACGTAACCTGATTCTCCCCCTCCAGTGGCAGGGGAGGCACACAGGGACGTGGGAAGGGGAAAGCGTGACCAGAAGTCAGGGCCGACCCAGCTTAGGCCAGGACTGGACAAGGGAGAATTCAGTGCTAGGGGGCTCCGGCGGGGGTGGGGGATGTGCTATCTGAGTGCATGGCCTAAATCCTTTCTGACAGCAGTCATCCGGCACTACAGCCACCATCAGGTAGGACAGTGGGCTTCTTCCAGAGGGAGGAGTGACACTCCAGTGGCCAGCCTGGACACAGGTGACATAGCCGTGGAGGTGATCGGCAGTACGGCTGCCATGGGGGAGCGTCACCGTCACGAGGGGTTCCAGGTGTGATGGTATGCAGAGCATATCCATTGCTCTGTGCATCACCGCCCTGGGGACGAGGCTCAGCCTGACCACATCCAGATGCGAGGCAGAGGGACTCCTGTGGCCAAGTCAGGGTGGCTTCCCTCCTCTTCTCACAACCCTGAAGAGATGCGGAGGAGGGTCACCCCCTGCCGCCACCG
Organism: Aepyceros melampus; assembly: GCA_006408695.1. Lineage (NCBI taxonomy): Eukaryota > Metazoa > Chordata > Mammalia > Artiodactyla > Bovidae > Aepyceros > Aepyceros melampus. Next base: position 39,952 of record SJXQ01005308.1, on the reverse strand, counting down.
TCAGTGACCTCCCTGTCCCCGGATCTGCTGTGAGGGTGCTGGGCCTGGAGATATAATTCTGCCTTGGGGTTTTCCAGGTGGATTTTCTGATTGAAAATGATGCAGAAAAGGACTATCTCTATGATGTGCTGCGGATGTACCACCAGTAAGTGTGCAGGGTTCCGTGGACCAGCCCGGGTACCTCTATCTTCAGGAAGCCCTGGATGGGTCATTCTGAGACAGGACGACTTCCCTCTTGAATCCTGGGGTGGCTCAGGGAGACCAATGCTCAGTGTTCCTGGGAATCAGATAGACACGCCATTCACTTGTGTCAGCAATCATTTACACAGCCCAGGCAGGTCCACAGAGACAGGTCATGGAGACCCTGAACCTGCCAAAGAGGATGGACTGCATCCTTTGGGCAGTGGGGAGCCGTCAAAGAGTTTTGAGAAGGGAGCAACTTATATTTTTAAAAGTAGGTGATGGACTGAGAATAAGCAAGTCAGCTGGTAGCCAGAAAAGTGTCGGCCCTAGACGCTGAGGGTCTGAACGGTATGAGGTAGAGGCTCGTGCGATATACTGTGATTTCAGGATTTACAGAGCTCAGCTGCAGCTTGGAGGTGAAAGCAGGGGTGTGAGAGGGCTGGCCACCACCTCACAGACGTTTCCTGTCTGGAAGGACCCTGGGCTTTGGAACTAGGCAGAGACGAGTGAGAATCCTGCCTTGATTTCATCTGCCTGATGGCCTAGCAACCCCTACCTGGACCGTTTCCTTGGGATACTTAGATGGGAGAACAAACTCTTCTGAGGCACCTGGCCCAGGGTTAGGAGCTCTAAGCTTTTATCCACCCAAGGTCTGGGCCAGGGCTGGGGATCCAGCCCAAGACTGCTTCCTCTGGGAATCCTTGGGTCTCAGAGGCCATGGCTATGGATGAGGCTCCAGGGCCCCCATGTCACTGCAGGACCATGGACGTGGCCGTGCTTGTGGGGGACCTGAAGCTGGTCATCAACGAGCCCAGCCGTCTGCCCCTGTTCGATGCCATCAGGCCTCTGATTCCACTGAAACACCAGGTGGAGTACGACCAGCTGACCCCCCGGCGCTCCAGGTGTGGAACAGAGGGAGCTGCAGGCTGGAGGCAGGGGTGGGAGAGGTTACCCTGGGATGGACAGGGTCGCTGACAAGTGGATGGGGCAGTGCTGGCCATCGGACCAGAGCTGGGCTGTCATCGGCCCCTCCTCCCATGGCAGGAAGCTGAAGGAGGTACGTCTGGACCGGCTGCACCCCGAAGGCCTCGGCCTCAGCGTGCGTGGCGGCCTCGAGTTTGGCTGTGGACTCTTCATCTCCCACCTCATCAAAGGTGGCCAGGCCGACAGCGTCGGGCTCCAGGTGAGTGAGCAGGGCCCAGGGATCATGAGCACCAGGCCTCGGGCTTCCTGTCTCCCCACACTAGGCTGTGTGGTCTGACGTGGTCACCTCACGCTTCTGAGCCTTTGGGAGAGGAAAAGGCCTCTGTATCCCGACAGATTATCCTCAGGCCCATAGAAATCTGGCTGCAGGTACTTGTCTGTTTTCAGTTATCTTCCCTGGTGGCTCAGAGGTTAAAGTGTCTGCCTCCAATGCCGGAGACCCGGGTTCGATGCCTGGGTCGGGAAGAGTCCCTGGAGAAGGAAATGGCAATCCACTCCAGTATTCTTGCCTGGAGAATCCCGTGGACAGAGAAGCCTAGTAGGTTACAGTCCACGGGGTCGCAAAGAGTCAGATTCGACTGAGTGACTTTACCTTACCTATAGTTGATTTACAATGTTGTGTTAGTTTCAGGTGTACAGATAAGTGAATCGGTTATACATATAGATATATCCACTCTTTCTTAGATTGCCTTCCCTATAGACCATTACAGAGTATTGAGTAGCATTCCCTGTGCTATACACTAAGTCCTTATTATCCACTTGATATCTAACAGTGTGTTGCCTGTTTTCTTGAGGGGAGCAGGGAACATGGCTCCCAGCTGCTGCTGCCTCTGCTGCTCCTGCTGCTCTGCACCCACCTCCCTTATGTCTGAAGGAAGAGCATAGTTATGCCCTGACACCTGAAGTCCTGGATACATAGCCTTCTCCCTGGAAGGGAAAAGGAAATCCTGGCATAGTGCAGTGCTTCAAGTATAGACTCTGGAGCCAGAATATCCTGGCTTTGCTATTCATTAGCTGGATGCCTTTGGTGAAATTACTGCCTCAGTTTCCTCATCTGTAAAATGGGATGACGAACAACCTACCTCATCAGGTTGTTCTGACGGAATAAATGAATTCATATTACAAAGTACTTGTATCAGTACCTGGCACATAAATGCTATGTGCCTGTATTTTATGCTCCTAGAATAGTGTGACTTCTATTTGTATTTGTGTGCAGGAACACACACCCCCCCCACCAGTGAAAGGCCGTCACTTGGAGGAGGAACTGGAGTGGATAGGGAGTAAAGTGAGAGTGAGTTTTTTACGGCTATACCTTCTAGACTTTTTGGCTTTTGAGTCATATGAATGTATTATTTTTTTCTAAATGGATTTTTTATTGAAGTTTAGTTGATTTACAGTGCTGTACTAATTACTGCTGTACAGCAAAGTGACTCAGTTATAAATGTTATACTTTTTTTTTTCATATTCTTTTCCATTAGGGCTTATCACTGGATGTTGAATATAGTTCCCTGTGCTATACAGCAGAATCTTGTTTATCCATCCTTTCTATACCAGTAAATGCCGGGTGCTTGTTAAACATTCAGAGAGGGAGATTTAATGAGCACCTGTAATGTGCCAGATAACATGCTGACAACCAGTTCTTTTCATATGCCTCGGCTGGATCATCCCCATTTTACAGAGTTGATCGAAGATCAGGGGCTTGACTAGAATCACACAGCATTAAGTGGCAGAGCCAGGATTTGAACCTGGGTCTCCTTATTGCCAAGCCCAGGGATTTCTCTTCAGCACCCCAGGGTCCCTCCCTTGGGGTCTCCACACCTCAGTGTCCGAGCAGAGTCGGGAAGACCTTCAGGTCTTGCTGCTGTCAGAGCCCAGAGCTGTGTTTTCATGTGTCCAGCTAAAAGAGACCCTCCCACACCCTCCACAGAGCTTCCAGCACGTTTGTTATCAGCACCCCAATCTGGGCTGCCAAGCCAGGGGCTTCAGGGGGCCCGAAGGCGGGTATAAGACACTGTGGAGCGGGAGGGAGAAACTGGGCCCTGACAGGCAGCGCTTTGTTCTAAATCCCCGTCTCACGGTTCGCCGGGAGCGTCTGAAATTTCAGCCCCTTCATTATCCCTCTCCTGTGCCACACATTTTCCAGCCCAGAAACGCAGCCAGAGAAAAAGCATAATGAGCTCCTCTCTGGGCGTCAGCTGAGCCCTTTCTTTTCTCCCAGGGTGAGCTCTCCTCCTAGGACAAGCCATTTCTCAACAACACTTCCGTGCCTAGGGACTTCGGGGCATTTTAATGAATCTTAGAGTTTTACCTCCCTGCCATTTCTCAGGCTTATGAATTATCGACCCTTTCTCAGGTTGATGGGCTCATCTCTCCTTTGTGCCGCTCTCCCTCAGATCGTCATTTCACCGTGGCCCTCGCACAAAGGGCCTTTTGCAGGGCTTCATGCAGGGGCGGGAAGGAGAGGAAAGCTGATCCTGCAAATTGAGCTGGGGATTGTGTGGGAATCATCCCGCTGGGGTCCCACAAGTTCCCTTTAGGAACAAGACAGGGAGCTTCACTCAGAGGAGCTTGGGGAAAATGGTCTGCCTCCACTCACCTGTCTGGGGTTCATGTTTCTGGAGAGATCCCATGCCTCAGGGTGGCTGGGGGGATTCCAGAAGGCAGGGGAGGGGCATGTTCAGACAAGCCTGGCGGAACCAGAGGCTCTGCTGATTTGACCTATGAGTCTGAACTCCAAATGGGTCCTGGACCCTGCCCTGGAACTCCATCTCCGCTCTAGTCTCCCTATTGCTGCTGCTACTGCTAAGTCGGGTCAGTCATGTCCGATTCTGTGCAACCCCATAGACGGCAGCCAACAGGCTTCTCCGTCCCAGGGATTCTCCAGGCAAGAATACTGGAGTGGGTTGCCATTGCCTTCTCCAACGCATGAAATTGAAAAGTGTAAGTGAAGTTGCTCAGTCATGTCCAATTCTTAGTGACCCCCTGGACTGTAGCCTACCAGGCTCCTCCGTCCATGGGATTCTCCAGGCAAGAGTACCGGAGTGGGTTGCCATTGCCTTCTCCAGTCTCCCTACTGGAGGTATTTTAGGTTTTTATCCACATGTATCCTGTCTGAACCTGCATCCTCTGCCCTGCACAGCTCACTGTAGAGTCCAGGGCTGGAGAATGATTCTGTGTGCCTTGGCTGTCCCAGCTGTAAAATGGACGGAGTAATCCCTGCCTTTCCTATGGTCCTCGGGGGCTCTGTCAGGTGGCAAAGATCCAGAGAAGACAGGACGCAGGGAACTGCAGCCCAGCTTGGCCAGGCGCCCTTCTTTCCTGCTTCCAGACAACCAGCGTTTGCTGTCTGTCAGGGAGACCTGACTTCAAATCTCAGCAACACTCTTTACTAGCTGGATGACCTTGAGCAAGTCTCCTCACCTCTCTGAGCCTCAGTTCCCTCACCTTATTAGCCGAAACGCAGGTTGTTGTGAAGAATGGGTGCAGGGAGATCAACCAGCTGTTCTCCTTCCTTGAGACATCCCCAGAAACACAGTGAGTTCTTTTTCAAGCCCCTCCCTTGCTCCGTGTCACCTTTTTGAGTGGCTTGCCACTCCTCCCAGGCCCCTGAGAAGACTGGGGTCTATGTCCGGTTGGAAGTGTTTGGGTGACAAAAGGAAGAAGGTGACTCTGGGGCAGGGATGTTGTAGGGGGTAGGAGTTGGCCTGGGGGACCCCTGAGAGGCTGTATGCCTGCCCAGTCGTTGACCCTCCAAGGAGTCAGCTGCGCACCCCACATGCCCCGACAAGCCTCCAGAAGGTCAGCAAATGTGGTGTGAGTTAAGCCTCCAGCTGACCCGTGCTGGTCTCAGACTGGGGAGGGCCTCCACCAACCAGTCCCTGTTCTGCAGCTCAGGACCGTGACCCTGCGCAAACCATCACCTCCTGGGCCTCCGTTTCAACTGATGTCTGGGCATCCTTCCAGCCTGTGTTTGTTAAATGAGGAACTTCAGGACTGACCCCCAGAGCCAAGGTGCTCAGGGGAGCCCACAGCTGTGTCCAGCTTGGAACCGACTGATGTCACCAGGGATCTGTATCCAGGGCTGGCCCTGCAGGTCCCTCAGCCCCCATCTCTCCCAGTTAATGAGACTAAAGTCCTGAGAAGAGGGATCTGAGCAGAGATCTTACAGTTGAAGCCCAACTAATGGTAACAGCAGCTATTTATTGGTTATTTACAGTGTGCTGGGCACTAGCTGGCTTTACACACTCTCTTAATTCTCATGGCAGCCACAGTATTTCCACATTTTACAAATGAGGGAAACTGAGGTTTAAAAAGCTCAAGAGACTTGCCTAAGGTCACACAGCTAATAAAAATAAAAGCAGGGTGTTGAACCCAGGGCTTCTGATGCTAGAGCCTTGTATTCATTCAGTGTTCATTGCTTTCTTCCAGAAGAGCAATTCAGAGGTCAGGGCCAGGGCAGAGTTAAAATGTTCATTGAGTTTCCATCAAATGGAACAGAAGAGATTGTGTGTGTCCGTGATGTGAGCTTGAGTCAGGAGCCATGGAAGTTCCTACCCCAACTCAGTTGTGGAGTTGTGATGCAAGCCTGCTCCTTGGGGTTGGGGGAACAAAGGCCAGGGAAGAAGCACTTGTATCTGGGTGAAAGGTCACCTTTTGCATGGGTTCCAGAATCTGATGGTGCCCCCTGGATGGAAGTGACATGGGGTGAGGGCAGCGAGTTCTGACTTTTACCCCCAGTTCTGCTTCCTGCTCTCTGTGCCGCTCACCTCCATCTTGGTTCCCCATCTGCGAAATGGGCAGAAAGACTGCCGGGAAGTGCTGCCTGCCCTGGGGGTCCTCCAGCTGATGGAGGGGGTGTGGCTGGTGACAAGGCGCTGGCCATGAGCCTGCCCAGCTGCCCGATGGGTGTTCTCTCTGTCTATGGCCAAGGTAGGGGATGAGATCGTCCGGATCAATGGGTATTCCATCTCCTCCTGCACCCACGAGGAGGTCATCAACCTCATCCGCACCAAGAAGACTGTGTCCATCAAAGTGAGACGTGAGTGAGGCCAGGACAAAGGGCTGCTGACGGTGGGGTGGGGTCCAGCAGCTGGTGGTGCCCAGCTGTGATGGGAGGAAGGAAGGGCAGAGAAGCCATCATAACCCACCTCCCCTTTCTCCCACAGATATCGGCCTGATCCCTGTGAAGAGGTGAGCAGGACCCTCCTCCACAGGCAAACTCTCCCCTGTGCCCTCAGGGTCCTGGGGTCGGCCTGGGGTCTGGCGGGCTCTGCCCCTGGGCCAGTGACAGTGGAGGCTTCAGAGAGGGCACACTTGGATTCCAGGTCTGGTGCCTTAACCCTCTCTCCCTAAGGACCCCTCTTCTACATTCCCATCCTATCAGCTCTCCCGACGAGCCCCTCAAATGGCAGTACGTGGACCAGTTTGTGTCAGAATCTGGGGTAAGGTCCGGACCACAGTGGTGGGTCTGGATGGGGTGGTCTTCCAGGAGGGGCAGCCTGCCTGCAGGAGGGCTTGCTCTGGGGAGGTGCTCTCGGGGGCTTCACACAGGCTGCCAGCGCATCCAGAACGGCCCTGTGGGCGGTGGCCCAGCCAGTGCAGACTCACACCCCGAGGGCCAGAACGGCAGTCAGGCTTGCATGGGCACAGCAGTGCTCTCCCTGGAGGCCTTGAGCACGGAGGCCGCTTGCACAGTGTGGACACCTGGTGACCTCAGCCTCTCCCTCCGCCAGGGCGGGCGGAGCAGCCTGGGCTCTCCCGGCAGCCAGGAAAACAAGGAGAAGAAAGTCTTCATCAGCCTGGTGGCTCCCGGGGCCTTGGCTGCAGGTGGGTGGCAGGCGCACCCTGGGGCTCACTCATGGCCAGCTGGCCTCTCTCACCACTCCCCTTTCTCACTGCTGCTGCTGAGATTTTTGTCCACTAGTAATGATACTTCTTAGTGCTTGACTTCCCCTCTGAGCTTCACAACAGTCCTGTAGGGCCAGAGGGACAGCTCTATCAGGCTCATTTTACAGAGGAGGAAACTGAGGCCCAAAAGCAGAGCCATGTTCCTTTGGTGGGCCCTCAAGTCACACAAAAGGAGCCTGTCGGGTTGGGCACCTCTGACACAGTTCTCTTGTCACTTGTTACTTTGTGACTTCCTTAAGAGGCAACCAGGGAATTGCCAACAGACAGAGGGGCTCATGGGACGGTCTTGTTAAGCACACAAGTGCAACAGTTAAGAGATCTAGGTTCTGGGCCCTGCTCTGCCTCCTATGAGCTCTAGAACCCTGGACTAATTACTTAAGCACTCCAAGCCTCAGTTTTCTCTATAAATCAGAGGTCATAGTCCTCACCTCACAAGGTTGTTGTGAGAAAGAATGAGATGACAGAGTGAAGCACCAAGCTTAGTGCCTGGCAGGTAGGAAGCATTTTGTAAATATTAGCTATTATTACTTAAGGTATTCTTTATTTTTTCTTTTTTTGGCATCCCTACTATGCTTGTGCGATCCTAGTTCCCTGACCTCAGCCCCTTGGTAGTGAAAGTGCAGAGTCCTAACCACTGGACTTCCAGGGAATTCCCTAAGTGATTCTCCTTATTTCCTTTCTGTCACATTTATTTAACACTTTTCTGCCAAGCGTAAGTGATTAAAAAAAAAAGTCCCTCCTTTCTAAGCAATTATAGCTTAATATAGAAGCCAACCACATAAATAGTTACAGTACTAAGGGGCTCTCGTGCAGGCATGGCAAACAGAGTGTCTACTCTGTGCTATCTCTGATCAATTAGTGGTAGCTGCCACCATGGCAACCTACTCCAGTGTTCTTGCCTGGAGAATCCCAGGGACGGCGAGCCTGGTGGGCTGCCATCTATGGGGTCACACAGAGTCGGACACGACTGAAGCGACTTAGCAGCAGCAGCAGCAGCCACCCTGGAGTACTCTTTTGAAAAGAACTTTAAGGCTGTATCTAGGCTCAGGTAGAAAAGAATGTTTGATTGATTAGTGATGTCTGCCACAGACCTGGGAGGGGAGGCTAACAGTACAAACGCCATCCTAGCTGTAGGTGTTTTAGGCACACTGGGAAGGGAGCAACCAGCTTAGTCTTGAGAGAGAATGAGGAGTTTGGTTAAAACCATGAAGAGAAGATAGCATTTGAGTTTTAAAGAAAGCATTGGCAAATGCTAGAAAAAGAGAAGAAACAGCATCTGCACGTGTTGGATGAGAGGTTGGGTGTGGGGAGTTAGAAGTAGCTTCCTGTGGTTATTGCCCCAGGGGGATGAATCTGGACTGGTAGACAGAGGCTGAGGAGCTAGATGGCAGAGGACTTGGGTGCTGAGCTCACAGGTGGTCTGGACACACAGGCAGATGGGGCAGGACATTGAATGAGCAAGCACTTTGGAGCCGGTGCTCACCTACACCTCCCATCTCTCCCACAGCATTTCCAGCGGCCCCATCCAGAAACCCGGCATCTTCATCAGCCACGTGAAGCCTGGCTCCCTGTCTGCTGAGGTGGGGTTGGAGGTGAGTGACCCTGGGCCTGCTCCAGGGGGGCCCCATGGGGTGCCAGATCGGACTGTGACCTCCTAGGGATAGAGCACGTGCTTTCCCACAGAGTGCTCTCTCAGCACTCACTGGCTGATGATTCCTGTTAATCCCTCGAAGGGAAGGCTTCAGGGAGGGGGTGACGTTTGACCCTTTCTATAGCCCTTCTGCAGCTCTGGGATCCTTTGGTCCTGAGCTTGGGAATGTAGTAACAATAATCTGAATTAACATTCATTGAGTGATTACTGGATTGGACATTGTTCTAAGCCCTTTAAAACATATGAGAACTCTGAGAATTAGGTACTATCATTAGCCTCATTTTGCAGATGGGAAACCGAGCCCCAGAGAAAGTATGTGATTTTTTCCAAGACCATGTGCTTGGGAAGGCAGGGCTGGGATTCAGCCCTGAGTGGTCTGATGCTAAAGCAAGAGCTTTTAACCTCTACTTCTGACAAATTACTTCCTTTTTCTGTGCTTCAGTTTCCTATCCTGTAAAATGAGGGTAATAGTCTTCCTTCTAGGGTCATTGTGTAGATTAAATGAACTAACACATATACTTCAAACTGTGTCTGACATGTAGGGAGGGATCAGTTAATATTAGCTATTATACTAATTATGATTCCACACAGAATCTACTGTATGAGAATCTTAAAGGCTCCTATGTCTACAAACTGAGATTTTGAAGCAAATGCATAAATTCAACCAAAGGAATGAACCTCTATTGGTGTAATATTTGAAAGAGATACAGAATGGAGGGGTCCTGGGAGGACCCCATTGGAACGCTGCTCATTGGAAAGAGTTGAGATGCTGCTACTTGAAGAGCCAGTGTCCGATACTGGCCTCCAGGGGGAGCCCTTCCAACAGAAAAAGTGTCCAGTTGTACAAGTACGCTGATGCCTCTCCGCTTCTCCCCCAGACAGGGGACCAGATTGTTGAAGTCAATGGCATCGACTTCTCCAACCTGGACCACAAGGAGGTGAGATGTGGGGTTTTCACCTGCTGGCCACGAGCCTCTCTGCGCTCCTCTTTCCACCCTCCTCTCCCTTGCCACAGTGTCTGAACCCTTCTGTGCTTCCAGAGGCCTCGATTGCTCTGGTCTGTCAGGCCTCTGCTGACTGTCTGTCTGTCCCCTGTAGGCCGTGAACATACTGAAGAGTAGCCGCAGCCTGACCATCTCCATCGTAGCTGGAGCTGTAAGTCCAGAATGAGCTGGTGGGGGCCCCACGACCCCTACCTGCAGCCCAGCTGCTCAGACCCCTGGCCTCCGCCACACTCTCCTGGCCCAGGGGTCTCCATCCCGGAAGCTCTGAGAGCTGATGGGAAGACCCCTGCCCAGCCAGAAATTAGGGTCCAGAGAGCAGGAGCCACATGCCTGACATGGGGGGCCATGGTGATGAGAAGACAGCCCACATCTTCCCCCCCACACAAAGCTCTGGCTCTGTACTTCTAGGCTCCCCGGGGACTGAGCAAGGGGCCTATTTTCTCTCCACAAGGGCCGGGAGCTGTTCATGACAGACCGGGAGCGGCTGGCGGAGGTCCGGCAGCGTGAGCTGCAGCGGCAGGAGCTCCTGATGCAGAAGCGGCTGGCGATGGAATCCAACAAGATCCTCCAGGAGCAGCAGGAGATGGAGAGGCAGTGAGTGTGGCCAGCCAGAGAGCCCCCGCCCAGCCCTCCCAGGCCCTGTACCATCCCACCTGCATTGCTTCCTGTCGGCTGCGTCCTGAACTGACTTCATTCTCTCCCCTTGAGGCCTGTCCTCACACCAGATGGGTTCAGTGATGCTCAGCACGAGTATCCCCTGCCTCCAGACCCCTGGGCTCCACCCTCTTTAACAAGGAAACCCCCTGATTTCCAAGACTCAGAAATATGGAAAATGAGGATGCTACTAGCAGTAGCTAATGTTTGTCAACTACCAACCATGCGGCTGGCATTGCATGGGGGCCTTGTTTATGTTCCTTAACTGAATTCCCATAATAACTGTGAAAGATACGTGGTTATTAACCCATTTTACAGTTGAGGACACTGAGACTCAGAGAGGTTACACCACTCATGTACCAAGTCAGATATGGCCATGCTGTGGAATTCACACCCTGGCAGTTTGGCTACTCCATCTGTGGTGATTAAGAACTGTCCCCCACCAACCCCAGAGTGGCTGGGATGATGACTGAGAATAAATGGAGCTAGCAATTCATAACTCAAAAACCATTGTCAAAATTCCAATCTAGCTGCATTCTACAAGCATAGTAAGAATTTGGGAAAGAAGGTGGACAGGATCTTTCCATCTTTCCCATCACAGAATTAGCCTGGAGAACCACCCTGGCCTTGGTTAGCAGCCCCAGCATTGCTTCTGAGTTCTGGGGCCCTCCTCTGGGGGACCTCACTCAGTCACTTCCTCTTGGTGTTTAGTGGTGGCTGCATTGCATGTGGCCCTCCCTGAATGGCCTCCAGTCCCCTGCAGAGGAGCATCTCTGCTCAACAGTGCCAAGCGAAACCACACAGACTTTTTTGGGACCCAGACTTTTTTGGACCCACTTCCCCAGCATCCAAATTTGGTCCAGGCATCCTTGGAAAGGAGCCTGGAAGAAATATTTAAAGCTTTTTCTCAAATCAGAGATTAGCTGCAAGGAAGATTTAACTTCTCTTACGTCGACTCCAGCATGTCAACCTGCATTTGTGTTTCAGAAGGAAAAAGGAAATTGCCCAGAAAGCAGCAGAGGAGAATGAGAGATACCGGAAGGAGATGGAACAGTGAGTGCCTTGGCCCCACATGTCTGCACGCACACATCTGTGTGTGGAGGTGGGTGTGCTTGCAGGAGTGTGGCTCCAGAGGCCACTTCCAGGCCCAGTTTACCTGGCCCTGGACGGAAGAGCCTGGCAGGTTACAGTGCATGGGGTCGCGAAGAGTCAGACATGACTGAAGCGGCTTAGCAGCAGCAGCTTGTCTCCTGGTGGAGCGTCCTTTATTTGCAGCCATTCCATAATCCTAGTAAGGGGTCTTCCTAGGTTGGGGTGACTGGAACATGGTTTTGTTTGCCAGGGTGGCCTTCCCACCTGATTTAGAATACAAGTGCCAGGGACTTGGTTCCTTCACCACAACTGGAACCACATGGCTACTCCCCAGGGTGGTTGGGGTTCTCCAGTAGGCAGAAGGCTGGCCTGTGAAGGATGTGACTCCAGTCACAGGCATGGGAATCTTATTTCAGGATTGTGGAGGAGGAAGAGAAGTTCAGGAAGCAATGGGAAGAAGACTGGGGCTCAAAGGAACAGCTGCGGTCACCGAAAACCATCACCGCCGAGGTGCACCCAATACCCCTTCGCAAGCCAAAGTGTATGTATCATGTGCTGGCAGGGAGAGGGCTTCTTCCAGGGGCCTGGGGGTGTCTCGACACAAGTAAGGTCTCCCTACACCTACCACCACCTTCCCTCTTCATGGAGGGGCAGCCATGTGCAGGGGTTGTCTGCCAGGGTGTTGGCATGGGCAGAGTCTTCCTGCCCACTTTGTCCTGGGGCCTGCTGCCAGGCTCTGCCCCATGACACAGACTCCGGCATGTGCCCTGGACCTCTGAAGAGGGACTGGAGAGCAGTGGCAGAAGCGGGGACTGCTCAGGGATGGTCATCTTCGTTTGTCGGGTGTCACGTCCTCTTTTTCCTGGGTTCTAAACTGGGGCTGTGGCGAAACAGCGGTAAGAAAGGGGGGAAGGGAGTCACGTGAGAGAAGGACTCTGTGATCCACGGCTGATGGGTAGCCATGGGAGGAGCTTCCTGGGAGCACCCCTGCCTCCTGCACCCCTGTGCGTGGACCGCAGTCACTCCCCTCCAAGGGTGGAGCTGGGGAGAGAACTGTGCGACCCTCCGAAGCACCAAGCTTCAGCCATCCTGGGGCGTCAGCAACCTCTACCCTTCCCATCTTTCCTCATCTGTCTTATGATCCCACGTCCACTTTGAGTCCAGGCCCCCACCAACTGCTCGCCTGTCCACCTGCTGTCCACCTCAGCTCCCAGGATGTCATGTCTCTTCAAGGGGCAGAGGAGGGGGTTCCGTCTCAGCACTTCTTCCGGGGGCTAGTGGTGGGGAGTCAGGAGCAAAGCAGTGTGGGGGCCGTGGCAGTCACAGGTCCAGGATTCCTGGTCGGGCCTTTACTCTGACTTTCCAGCTGTTTTGATTTGTACCTAACATGGGGCAGAATCTATTCCAGCTGACTGTGCTCAGCTGACCTAGGATCTTCCAGATATGGAGTTGAATCTGCATCCAAGAACCAAGGTTCCCCCACTTCTGCTGTGCAACAGCTGTATAGGATCCTGTGATGGGGTCCGGACAGCTGTGGCCCCAAGTGTGGATCATACTGAGCCCTGGAGGGACATCAGCTTGCCAGCACAGGCCACTTGAGTCAACAAGAGGTGCAGGGCATCTGGGTAGTCCACGTCACCCCTCCCTGGAGCAGGGCAAACAGCCCCCAGCACATTCCTTGCGGGCACCAGGGCAGTGTCATCTCGGGTCCTCTCCCAAGGACAAAGCCCGCTGTCATCAGCTACCCTATGACATTTGGTGTTAGTTGAGCTAAATTCTCAGTGAATAATCAGTGTTTTAGACAGGGAGCTAATTTGCTCTTAGGAGTGAAATAGGAGCTTCCAAAGGAGAGGAATCAATTTTAATTGCTTCTTATGAAAGTAATCCTAGTCAATTTAGTACCTTCCTAGAAACTGGATCTGGGCTTCAGAGCAAACACACCCTTTCAGGAACTGTAGAAAATAAAAACCCTTTCTCTAGCTATTTATTCACTGCTTTTAACCCAAATCAATCTTCTTGAATAAAAGGAGCAGGAACTTTCCCTTTGCTCGAGATATAAGTGTCTTCTCAGGGGACCCTGGGAAGCATGTGACTGATGACCAGGGCCTGCCAGCCAAGCTGAAGTGGCTACACCTCCATCCACCTCTGTCTGCATTGGCAGTTTAATTCTGCTTTGCAGATTGGTCAGGAAATATATTAAGGCCTCTGAGCCAGCCCAATTCCTGCCTCTTGCCCATTGCTGGGAGGCTGGAATGCTCTCTTCTTGAGCTGATAGAACTAGGCTGCAGCCTGCCCCTCCCTGACCATTCTTCAATTTGGGGGACCAGTCAGCTGACTATTTATTTGACTCAAGTTTCTGCCTATGTGGACCCTGCATTTCTGAACAGACAGGAAAGAGCGAGGAACATCTCTTGGCCTGGAAAATAAAGCAGTTCATCCTAATGATCCACCCTGATTTTCTCCCTACCCCTTGTCCCAGGGATCTGGCTGCCTACCCATGACTGACCCAGCAGAACCCCAACATCATATGGAGCCCTCAAAGCCAGGACACGCCATCACAGAGGCCCCAAAATAGCTTTCCTTAGCAAAAGCAACAGAGAGCAGAGGGGTATTTAAGGATCCCAGAGCTGGAAGAAGGCTTGAGAGATAAAAAGTTTAAATAAGAGCTTTCTAGCCATCTCTCCCCAACAAGGACCCCATCTGGTAGCCTCCACCCCATTAGACCCCATGGTTTAGAAGCTGAGTTTTATTTCCTACCAAACTATTAAGTCATCTTTTTGTGTTCATTGTTTCATTAAGTAATCCCTCTCATTAGCAAGAAAGCAAGTGTTTCACTGTGGAGTAAATATAAACTGAGCCCAAAGCAAAGGAACTTATTAATACTTATAACCTTTTCCTTTGTTAATGGGAAAGTTCTTCTCATTAATATTTTGGAATATTAATAAGCAGCTCATAACAGACTCAAATATTCCAGGGCCCCAGGGAGGCCGGAGTCCGGGTTAGAAACCACTGGAGCAGATGGTTTGGTGTTCTCCACATTAGGTCAAAATCCATGTCTTCCTAACTACTTTTACTCTGTGGTGTCTCCTCACCTCCTTAAGATCCCAGCTTCCATCTGCTGCCCATCCACACAGTTCTGACATCCCACGGGGACCCAGAGCTCCCAGGGTGATCAGAAGAAGCAGGGAGGATCTGTTCTCCCCTTGCAGGCCCTTGGTAAATACTCACGTGTTCCCGTCATCAGCACCACCCGTCCCATGTCAACCAAATCCCTTGCAAAATCCTTTCCATGCTTCTGTCAGGTCAGATGAGCCCAATACGGACAGAGAAATGAGAGCTTCTAAGGCTGAAAGTGCTGTATGCACCATCCCACAGCAAGAAACCTTTCCTCTGGACTTCTGAGCCGTGTTCCTGCCCCTGACCTCCCAGCTCTCCCACGCAATAAGCTGGTCACAGGCCCCCAGGCTCCCCCAACCCCCTCTGGCCCCTTGGTCTTCCGAGTCCCTCTTGGTTCACCAGCTTCCTCCTCTTTTCCTGGGTAGACGATCTGGGCGTGGACCCCGAGTTTGACCCAGCAGATGACTTGGACGGAGGCACGGACAAGCGGGGAGAGCAGGTTTGCAGCCCCTGCTTCGCTCCCTGGCCTTGCTGCTCTGCTTGCCCTGCCTGCTTCTCCTGCCAAACCTGCACACTCTCAGCTCTGCGGTGCCAGTATATGGTGGGGACTCCTGAAATCTGGGAAGCTCCTTCAAGTCCCCGACTTGGTCCAAGCACTGCCCACAAAACCTTGCGGAAAAGTCTTGTGCCTGGGCTGAAATGTTAGCTGGAACCGCTGATTCCAATATTTAATAACCCACAGGCCCAGGTTCCTCCTCTGGTGCCCTGGCCTCTCCCCTACGGCCCTCTGCTGCTGTTGCTGCTGCTAAGTTGCTTCAGTCATGTCCGACTCCGTGCGACCCCATAGACGGCAGCCCATGAGGCTCCCCCGTCCCTGGGATTCTCCAGGCAAGAACATTGGAGTGTGTTGCCATTTTCTTCTCCAGTGCATGAAAGTGAAAAGTGAAAGTGAAGTAGCTCAGTCGTGTCCGACTCTTAGCGACCCCATGGACTGTGGCCCACCAGGCTTCTCCGTCCATGGGATTTTCCAGGCAAGAGTGCTGGAGTGGGGTGCCATTGCCTTCTCTGAGACCTCCCCAAAATCCAGCAACTAAGAGGGAAGTACTGGCTCCAGCAGGGGACTTTCAAATCCTGTTCCAGAATTCAAGCTGGTCAAGGGTGGGTCGTTAAGCCATCACCACAGGCCCGGGAGATTTAGCCTTGTGATATTAGCCCGTCCTTCATGCTGCTGTTGGGGAAGGCAGGGCTGAGGATCTGGCCTGGATGGGAATATGCTTTTCTGGGGGCAGTTCTGCCCACTGCTGCCTGAGCATCCTTCCCAGGGCTGA
Organism: Aepyceros melampus; assembly: GCA_006408695.1. Classification (NCBI taxonomy): domain Eukaryota; kingdom Metazoa; phylum Chordata; class Mammalia; order Artiodactyla; family Bovidae; genus Aepyceros; species Aepyceros melampus. The sequence goes on along the minus strand of SJXQ01005308.1, from coordinate 24,032 downwards.
CACCCTCCCCCCACCCTGCAGGGTCTCCTCTTTCAACGTTAAAACCTGAGGACATGGACCACACTGTGAGGCAAGACAGTTTTGTCCTGACAGTCGTTCTAGGCAGAGACCCAGGCTCCCTTTTGTTTTGAATTGTTTCTTGGATGGAGGGACCCGGCACCGGTTAGGAGAGGCCTCATTCAATGGGGCTTTGTGTTCGCAGACTGTGGCTGTGATGGGGGAAATCTCATGCTTCTACAAGGGGCTTTGTTTGGACTTTCTGGCACTGACTTCTGAAGCCAGTGTCCAGGGGGAGGCAGTTGACAGCGGCCCAGGGCCTGGGAATCGAGCCGTTCCTCGGGGTGTCTTGGGCCTGCTTTACAACCTGGTGAGGCCAGGTAAGTGGAGAGTCAGGCAGAGGGTGCGGTTTGGCTGTTGGATTTGCCCGGGCTGCGTTCAGTTCACAAAGCCGCACGTCCCTTGGGAACCCAGCCCCCGGCTGCTGCCTATGGATGCCCTGGTTACGCTGATCAGCATCTCATCACTTTGTTCTCTGTGTTCTTATAGCCTTTGGCTGGTTTTATCGATACGATGGCAAATTCCCAACCATCCGGAAGGTAGGCCAGGACTGAGTGCTGTTGGCAGCTGAGTTTGCTGTGGGTTTTGACCTTTTCCATTGTTTCTTTTCCTGTTGCCTCTCAACAGTGTGACCACCTGTTTACTGGGGGGCTAACCCCCTCTGTGCCTCTCTGATGCCTGATGTCACAGGACAGGGTGCTATCACAGGGGCACCGTGGGGGAAGTATTCACAGGTGGAGACCTTCTCAGGTACCATCAGGCTCTGCTAGGTCGGCACCAGGCCCGCTGGTCACAGGGCAGGGCAGAGCCATGGCAGGAATCTTCTGCTTTGTTTCTCTGTCAAGTAGAACCGGAGGCTAAAAGCAGAAGCCAAGGTCAGTTCAGTTCAGTTCAGTCGCGCAGTCGTGTCCGACTCTTTGCGACCCCATGAATCGCAGTACGCCAGGCTTCCCTGTCCTTCACCAACTCCCGGAGTTCACTCAGACTCACTTCCATTGAGTCTGTGATGCCATCCAGCCATCTCATCCTCTGTCGTCCCTTTCTCCTCCTGCCCCTAATCCCTCCCAGCATCAGGGTCTTTTCCAATGAGTCAACTCTTCGCATAAGGCAAGGTCAGAGAGAGTGAAAAAGCCAATTGGGTGCACGCAGGACAGGTTATGAGGCTGACTGCACCAGACACAGACTGGCTCCAGGGTGGGGATTTTTCTGCCTCAGCTGGATTCAAAGCCGCACCAATCCTAGCTCTATCCTAGAAATTTCCCTGCATGTGCCCAGGATAATGCATTTTTCTGGCCTCTGGGGCCTTGAGTTTTCTTTCTAAATCTTATTCCTATATCTCCAGACCCCATAAAGCTTCCTCTTTTTTTTTTTTCCTAAGTCACTTTGGTATTTGATTATGAAAATGCTGCTGTTAATATTTGTAGATTGGACATTCAGAATGACTTGGTATTTGGAAATCGGGCATCAGCATAAATCTGGGTGAACTAATTTAGGTGTTATCATTAGACTGGCTCTTTCTGGCAGGATGTCAGTTCCCCAGAAACCAAAGCACTGGCAGCTGGGTAACCTTGATGATATGTAACGTCTCCCTGTCTGGAAAATGGGAATATCTGATGTGCTGGAAACAACCACCCCCTTCCTGTAACATGGTACTATTAAGATAATAGATGGCAGTATTACTCTTGACAGGGGTAAATGTCTTTACCTAGGAGCACAGATAATGATCTGTGTGGCATTGAATAAGCACAACAGAGCATCTCAGGGGATCCCTTTCTACACTGCCCCTCTCTCAGAGAGGTCTTGGTCTCATGGGCTGTCCTTTTCATCTTACAGGCTGACTCTATGGCTTATGATATTTCACTGGGTTCAGTTTCTAATTCTTCTCCATATACATACTATCTCTACTAGACAGGGTAACACACACACACACACACACATGCCCCCCCATACAGAGGATTTTACTTTAAAAAATAATAGAAGGAGATGTACAGGTAAATGCTTTTCCAAGCACTAATAACTAGGTAAACCTAAAAGAACTAGCATCAGAAATTGCAGCACTTGAGAATCGCTGTTGGTAAAGAGGAAAGACTGTTTTCTTCTACTCAATAGTATAGTCATTCCAGAAATCACTTGTGTTTTGGTTTTCATTTCATTTCCAAAAGAGAGAAAAATTACGTGACGGTAGAAGCAAGAGCATCCCCCGCCCCCATCTGCCTGTCCTCTCAGTCTGGACCAGAGGAACATTTGCAGTGAGTTTAACTGACCGCTAAAGGACAACAGAATTATGTCCCTCATGCTGACTCTGAAAATCCACTGACATTTTTTTTTCTAGAGTTATATAAGATGCTTTGTCTCCAAGCAGCTGGAACCAAGTCCCCAGGTATTACAAGTGGCCTTCGATGGTCGTGATCAGCAATGTACAAAATTCCCCTTATTTGAAAAGATTCAGAGTCTTCCTGGGCCCTCTGGGGCTCAAGAAGCCCAGGCATGTGGCCTCACAAAGTCTATTCTGGTGCCTGAAGGCTTTGTGGTCCTGACTGAGTCCTTTCCCCAGAACTGCTTGAGTTAATTATGCAGACCAACCCTACTGGTAGGAGCCTGCCATCTGGCAGGAGAGGCAGATTCACACACAGCTAAGTAACCCATACGGAGAAGGCTACTATGAGATCACTATGCAATGCTATGGGGCAGCTTGCCTTTCTGCATCAGTAAGCAGGTGTTCTTTTCTTGGAGATGGGACAGAAACTGTCACAGCTCCCTCCCCATCCAGGAGCCCTAGTGCTAAAATCTTATCACTGGTGTTTTTTAGTAGAATGGCCATGCCTATTATGATGGTCCTTGTGGGAGGTCATGCCCTTGGTCTAGCAAGCTGCTATTGGGCAGAATGGTTCTGACTCCTCTTGGGGAGTTGTCTGAATCAATAATGCGATGGTTGAGAGTCATCTATCAACTGAGCCAAGAGTCTAGTGAACAAGGTGAGAAGGAACCAAGCAGGGCTCTGAAGCAGTGAAAACCATTTTCTCAAGTGGCTCATAGACTGCTCTGAGAGTGGGGCCCCCATCTGCTAGATGGGGGACCATCTCCAAAGCACCTGTGTACAGAGGTGGTTGCTGTCTTTAGGAAGGGAGAGAGAATGACTCCGTCACAGGTCCGTAATGATCCATCAGGCCCCTCTAGCTGTGAACAAAGTTGTGTGTCCATTGCTGGGAAACTCAGTTTCTCATTCCTGGCCTTGAATGATGGGATGATTCAGGAGTTCGAGAGCAGGCCCCACCCAGGAAGGCCTGGGAGGGTGGGGGCAAGTTCAGCGAGCGTGCGGGTTTCCTCCTTCCCTGTTTCCTGGCCCCTGTCCTCTGTGCTGTATGAGGGGCCAACACGCCCTCCTGCCATGCTCCCCTTGCCCCAGCTCATCAGGTTGCAGTGAGGAAATTGTGGGACCTGGAAGACTCTAGTCAAAATTCTGGCACCACCACTTACTAGATGTTTGACACCAGGCAAGGGACTTCACCTTCAAGAGAAGGGAGATTGAACCTGGGTCTTCTGTGTTGCAGGCAGATTCTTTACCATCTGACCCACCAGGGAATCCCCATGGATGGGATAAGCAGTGTAAACCTCTTGGCACACAGGCAATCCATAAGTCTTAATTCTCTTCCTTCTTTACTCCTTGGCTTCCCTGCAAGCCCATGGGAGAAGCAGCTAGGAAAGCAGACTTTGTGGGCTAATTCAAACAGGAAAAAAAGTCCATTTGCCCTCCATCTCCGCCCCCTCCCGCCAGTCCTCTGGAACCCTGAGGGCCATCCTTCCTGCCTGCCCCTCCACACCACCTCCCAGTCCTGTAGTTTCTGCCTAGTCCACCTAGTTTAGAGGAAAGAGTGGGTCTGGGCTCTGCAGGAGGAAAAGTTCTGGAGTTACAGCAGCAGGACAAAATTGGTGTCCTTGGCTCTGGGCTTCCAAGTCTGAGGCTGCCCCCTTCTCCTTTAGCTCAGGACAGAGGGTCTCTGTGAATGAGGCTTAGCCAGCTGTCTCAGATTTTCTCTAGAATCTACAAGGATGCATCTGTGGGGTCTGAACATACAGATAATGGAGAGGGCCTATGCCCAGACACTGGGAAATAAATACAGAGCCTTTTTAAAATACAGCACTTGGAAGCTTACAAAGTGCTTTCATAGATGTTGTTTCATTGGCTCTAGATGGCAAACCTGTATTTCCCCCATTTTGGAGGTGCGATAAACCAGGCCCAGAGAGGTTAAGGACCTTAACCAAGGTCACACAGCTTGTTAGGAGCCAGTAAGCTAGTTCTTCTGACTGGCACAGGAAGTGTGTCTTACTCTGTGATGGGTAGCAGCATCCTGCCTGTTCTAAACCCGAAGCCCAGTGCCGAGTGTGACTGAGCAGACCCAAAAGAGGGACTCATGGCGGGGGAGGTACCTGCTGTTGTCTGAGTGCCCTGTTTGCTGTGCCATGCCTGTGTCAACACTGCCTTGTAACCCTTGTGTAAACAATGCCACATCTGCTCAGAAAGGAAAGGATAAGAAGAAAGCCAAGTATGACAGCCTTCAGGAGTTGAGAAAGAATAAGAAGGAACTGGAGTTTGAGCAGAAGCTTTATAAAGAGAAAGAGGAAATGCTGGAGAAGGAAAAGCAGCTGAAGATCAACCGGCTGGCCCAGGAGGTATGATGTGCTCCCAGGCCAGGGAGCATCCCTGGGGCAGTGTGGTGGGTCCCCACCACGCTCTCGGGGAACCAGCTAGAGTAGCTGCTCCCAGACGGAGTCTGAGGACGGAGTGAGCCCAGCCCCTTCCCCAAGCTGGAGGGTGAGGTCTTCCCACCTCCCCAGAGTGAGACTAGTCTGGCTAAGGTGTGTATTTTTGGGATCACGACTTACCTCTTTGCCCAGGAGTTGGCCTCTCTGCCCAGACTGTGGGTCTCGGGTTGGCCTCCATGCACGTGGTTAAGGATCTGTGTCTGTCCTCAACCCCCACCCCCACCAGACTGAGCACAAGGCTAGGCCCCTCCTCCTTGGTATGGCTGTAAGGCTGGCCTCCCTGCTCAAGGTCTGAGTCTGAGGCTCACCCTTCTGCCCAGACTGTAGATCTGAAGTTAGCCTTCTACTCACCTGTCATTAGATCTGAGTCAGTTTGAGCTCCCTGCCCCCGCCTCTATCACTAACTCAGGTTATGCTTCTCTTTAAGGCTTCTGAGAATCAGAATGCCAAGCTGATTAGATTACAAAACCAGAGAAATCCTGGAAAATGTGAAATGCATTAGATTTGACATTAGAACAAATTAGCTACAGAATTAAAGAAACATTGAGCTTGTGCTCCTGAGGACAAGGCAGCCTGGAATGAGGGGATAAAGAAACAAACAGTAAAGCTGGACTCTTGGAATGTGCCTACAAAAGGACCATTTTTAGAGAATCCTAAAAGCCTCAGAATTTGTGGGAATCCTAAAGACAGCTAATCCCATGCAAGGCATAAGCCCCTTCTCGAATTTTGCCTACACCTGCTGTAAGCTAATACCCCAACACCTCTCTCTCTTATTTCGCCTCCACTGGGGCCAGGTGGAATAAGCCTGGGGCTTTTTCTAGGTAGTTGACACATTCAGCAGTACTCTGGGTTTTTAAGAAGTGCTTTGAACTGTTGACTTGAGTGTGCTGCCCACGTGTAACTCAGCGTGCCCTCTGTCCTCTCCATTTTGCGCTGGTCTTGGGTCCCAGGTATCTGAGACAGAGCGGGAAGATCTTGAGGAGTCGGAAAAGATTCAGTATTGGGTGGAAAGGCTCTGTCAGACACGCCTTGAGCAGATTTCCTCTGCTGATAATGAGATTTCAGAGGTAACAGAACCCTTCCCAGAGCCCTTCTGTCTACGTAGACCCTCCTGCTGCCTTTGGAACCACCCACCCTGGGGACAGCGGGAGGCAGCCTGGCCACTGACAAGCTTCACCCTCCAGGGCCGCTGACCAGCCCACTCCATGCTCCCCTCTTGAGGAGGGAGGTGTGTCTGTATTTCTGGGCTTATTTCCAGAGTGACCTCTAAGTCCCAGCCCATCAGAAATGATCAGTTAGGCCTGCTGTCCTGGCATAATTATTGAGTGTACTTTTCCCTGTCGTGTGCATTCCAGTTTAAATGATAAATTATATGGTTGCCTTTTCATCACTCCCATGGGTTTGGGTACCCCCTACTGGCCACCTGGTGTGGGATCAGCTGGGCACCCAGGTGGCAGAGAATTGACTGCCCGTCCGCTTCCAAGGTTCGGGTCTGAGGGTGGTGGGTCTCCAGCAGCAAGAGAAACAGATGAGCATTAGACTCGGTGTATCGTGAAGTGGG
>SJXQ01005308.1:0-17146 GCA_006408695.1 Aepyceros melampus | reverse complement strand
GGAAGAAGCACTGGGCAACCACCCCTTCCGTACTGGGGAGACAGGCAATCCAGCAGAGGACTGGGAGGCCAAGAACCACAGTGGGAAGCCTGCCAACTCTCCTGTCCCCGATCGGAGCTTCCCACCCACCCAGAAGGTACCGCCTCTGTTCCGCATGCGATGCAGATGCAGGGAAGCAGAAAGAGTGGGCCAGGCTGCTGTTTCCTACGCCCTCCTCCGCTCCTGTGAGTGCAGACAGGAGGAAACATCACCCCAGCCCCTTTTCCAGGCACTGGCTCCCCTGCCTGCTGTTGTGGACTTCCTGCATGTCTATGGTTTCTGCTGATTTTGAAGTGTTGCATGGTATGGTGAAAAGCCTGTGATACTTGGGGTGAGCAACAGTGTATCAGTGTTGATTATTCTCTCTGCTCCTCTTGGCTAGTACTGCTGGTAACCTTCACTGTAACACTTGCAAGGTTGTGTTAATGAAGAGCCAGAGCTCTATCTATATGCCAGGTAGTCGTTTCTTGATATTAGCTCAGGAAGCCTTGAATATGGTGAACGAATCCTCTGTTTAACAAGGGAGCAGTATTAGGCTCTGTAAATGAGGTGATAACACCATCCACTGAAGTATTAAGACATTACCAAGCCTTTTTCTACGACACTAGCCAACTATATTAGCTTAAAGCATAATACCCAGAAATTTCTGGCCAACTGCCAGCTATGGAAAAAAATGAAAATGGATAGCTCCTAGAAAGCTCCAAATTTGCAGCTAAAAGATTAGGGCCCTATTTCTTGGATGTCAGCAGGCAGAAAGTGATCTTTCTCAAAAAGACATATTCCTCATTAATTGTTCTTTAGCCAAAGACTAAGAGGCAATCCACAGTGAAGACACAGAGCTTTGATCCCTGGGAGGGAAAAACGAAATATTTCTCTGCTCCAGTAGCTGTAAGGGAAGACTTGAGTCAGAACTACAGCAACTCATGTCGACTAAGAGTGGGGTTTGAGGGCAGGGTAGTCACTAGTACCTGATCAGCTATTTTTATTAACATTTGCTGCGTGGGTTTGGGTTCCTGCATGAAGTGCAGACTAAGCATCTCAGAGCATTCGGGAGTGCTTGGAGGAAGGAATTTGGGAACGAAGAAAGTGCCAGATGCTGACAAGGCTGCAACTGCCAGCAGGGGCCTCTCAGAGGGACTCCCAGTGGGGTCCTGAGCCCTGAGCCCTGACAAAAGTCTGGCGTTCCCAGCATGTTTTGCCCCCAGGCCCAGCCAGAGCAGGTTTGCAGGGGGCTGAGTGCATCTGGCACAGAAGCCAACATCCTTCTTGAGAGGGGCACCCACCAAGAGGGGCAGCAGCTTTTCCTCCATGTATGCAGCTCAGTAATCAACTGAGCACCTTCCCTGTGCTTCTGTGTGGGGCCGTGGCGGCAGGGTGCAGGGAGCAGAGCTGAAGACAGCACGGAGACAGTTGGTACACTTGTGCTTTCCAGGACTTTGCCAGCTAAAGGATTAACAGCTGACCAGGAGGGAATCAGCTATAGCAGCAGCACAGGCTAGGTGCTATGGGAGGGATTCATTCTAATGGAAGGTTGACGGCACCTCTTTAGAGCTAAGCCTTGGGGGATAGTGACACATGTAGGATGGGAGAAGGCTATTGCAGGTGTCATGGACATAGAAGGACCTGCCCAGGTTTAAATCCTGGCTCAGTCGCTGGCTCTATGACTTTAGGCATGCACTGCCTCATCTGTCTGAGCCTGGGTTTTCTCATCTGTAAAATGGGAATGCTAACGGCACCTACTTATTAAGAGGATCAAATGAATTAACACATGAACTCATCTAAGTTAATACTTGGAACACATACAAGGCGCTCAATAGACTACATGTGATTAGTGAAAGATCAGGATACAAGAAAATTTGGGTGAAGCTGTAGAACAGGAGGTCAGAGGTAAACTGCAGCCTTCTGAGTCAGGGTCAAGATTCAAAGCCAGGTCCCACTTTCTCGGATTCCTCTAGTCATCATGAAGTTTCCCACTGTTAGTTCCTGATCAGGGCAGAAAGAAAATGAAAAGCTCCTCCCACACAAGGAGCCTCTGAAGAACTGGACCCTAAATGTCTTAAGTGACATAAAAGCCACGAAGGTTGGGGGTTAGCTGTCTCGGTTAGCTTCATCTCTCCTGCATCAGCGCTTTGGTCCATGCGTCACCGACCCTGCCCATCCTCCTCCCTGCATGCTCGGGTGAGGGTCATCAGTGCCGCAGTAGGACGTGTGGACCATCACACGTCTGCACAGTCAGCCCTGCCCCCAGCAGGTCTCCGGTGGTGGAAACAAACACTCGTGTCAGCCGCACAGGCACCTGCCAGGGGAAGGTTTCCAGAGCACTGTCTGCCCCCAGTCCCATGCGCCCACTTACCTACTAAGTCCTTCATTTACTCATGTAACTTGTTTAGTGACTCCTACTCTATGCCAGACGCTGTGCCAGCACTGAGAGCCAGCGCAAGATGGACAGCCCAGTCCTGAGTCTGGTGGGAGGACAGCCAAGTCAGCAGGAAACGCCCGCACATCATGACAGATGAGGGAAATGCAGGAGGGGTTGGGAGGAAAAGCTCAAGGAACAGTCCTCAAAGGTGGTGACACCCCAGCCGACACCTGGGCAGGTAAAGCAGGAGGCAAGAGCATGTGCAAAAGCCTCAAGGCAAGAAAGCCAAGCGCTTTGGAGGCTCAATCTAGTCAGCGTGAGGAAAGCAAGGAGTGAGGGATGAGATTGCCAAGGAAGGTAGAGAAGCCCCTGGGGGCTGAGCCAAGGAGCTTGGTAGTCAGTGAGGACCCATGAAGGGTTCGCGGCAGGGCTGGGACCCGTTTGTCTTGCCCAAGATGATCAAGTGGGTCAGAGCCAAGCAGACATGTTGCATCAGCTCTCCTGATGCTGTGCTTACTGGTCTGCCCTCCCAGCCCCTGCCTCCAGGGCCTCTGTGCCCACCCACCAGGAGCAGCAGATGCTGAGTGTGCAGTCCAGGGACTGCAGCTGTCTCCTTAGAAAGAGAAAGGGATGGATGGCACCTGTGGCCACTGAGGGGGAGCCTTGAGAGTATCCTCTAAGTGACAGTGCCCGCTGGTGCCCCCACAACAGGCTCCAGCTCAAGTCCCTGATTCCTCGGAACCACCCAAATGTTTCTGTAGCCTCAGGACACACTGTGGCCAATGGACTTTTTGTCCCTCTGCTGAAGGTCACACACCTAGGACATCCCACAGGGTGAATGGGCCAGGCTGGCTCAGTGCATGGTGTGAATTTGCTTGTGTCAAAGTGCTGTGGTTGGCCTGGGTCACCCATCTCATGACCTCACATGGGCCTCTCTTTAAACTAACCCCTGTAGACATTCTGCCCAAGCCCACAGCCTCCACGAGGCCCTGGCGTGTCCACCATCTCCAAGCCTGTCATGGTCCACCAGGAGTCCAACTATGTCTACAGGCCACCTGTGAAATCCGAGGTCCTGGTAAGCCCCTCAGGTCCCCTGCAAGGCTGCTTCAGAGGAGTGGACATGGGCTGTCTCCCCTGGCTGCTGCTGCTACCTCTAGAGGAAAAGTGAGGTGGGATTCAAACTCACATCAGAGTTTGTAATAACTCTGTAATAACTCTTTGTAAGGCTAATAACCTCCTCATTAGCCAGGCAGTGAATCCATGTGGGTATAGGTGGGTGTTGCCACAACCAGTGAAATTCCTGTTCTTCACTTGATCAAACAGCCTAGAGCGCCATCTCAAAGTAAGAATAATAACAGCACTGATTATTATCAGCCTCCATGTGTTAGGCTCTGTAAAACCGCATTTAATCCTTTCAATAATCCAGTGAGATGGTTCCTTTGCTACCCCTGTTCAACACTTGGGAAACTGAGGCTTAGAGAGGTTAAGTAGGTTGTCCAAGGCAGAGCCAAGTCCGACTATTTACTCCAGTCTTTCAGACTCCAAAGCCCAAGTTCTTATCTCCATGCCATTTTGCCAAAACCTACAGCAATTCCAGTTGCCCTGGCCTGAGCCCCTAAGGCCTATGGTGGGTCACCCTCAGATGGGGCAGTGAGCAAAGCTGACCCATTTCCCTTCTCCATTTCCCATCTCACTCCTCACTGGGACTGGGAGTGTGGGGTGTGGTTCTGGGGGGAGGGGGACAGTCTATAACCCCACCCTCGTCACCTATGACTAAGCAAATTGGGACCAGGTGCACCCCCTCCAGGGGTGCCAGCCACTGTCAGGCCTCCCACCCACGGTGGGAAGAGCCGCGCTAGAGTTTATATTCCCCTCTCAAGGAAAGCCTATCTAAATGTCAGGGTGGAGCCACTTTGATACTTATTTTGAGTTTTAGCTGTCCTCTCAGCTCCCCAAAGAGCGAAAGTTCACTCTCCCGTGACAGCCTGCAGACGCCTCCGCATTGCATTTTCAGGCTGATGACAAGGAATGGTGTCTGCTTGCCTGGGACTGGTAGCTGCTGTGTCTGGGGGTGTTGAGGGTCCCCCACCCCACCATAAACCAGGCTGCGTCTGTCTGGGGAGGGATGTTGGCCAGGCAGCCCCAGGCTGGCAGGCCCAAGGCCTGGCACCAGGGGGCATATGAGACCTATTGGTAGAGTCCAGCATAGATTTTTTTTCTTTTCCCCCTCTGGCAGCCACAGGAGATGTTGAAGAGGATGGTGGTTTATCAGACAGCGTTCCGACAAGTAAAAGGATCCTCGTCGTGTGTCTGTGGTTCTTTGCACCTCCTTCTGCCCCTCCCGCTCTGACTTCTCTGGGGGTGCCTGTCAGCTCCAAGGTGGCCCCAGGCACCATCTGCTGGCAGCCTCAGGCCAAAACTGGGTCCCTCATTCCCTGTGGCTCTGGACTGAGGGGTTCTCATATAAGGGGAACCCTGGGGTGGGAGACCCCACGCCCAGGCTGAGAAGGCCGCAGGTCTTTGGGGACTCACCTCTTTTGCTGCCGTTTGTTCATAGAGGAGCAGGAAGAGGGAATGCTCAGAGTGTCACAGAGGCCAAGATGGCTGCTTGCTCCAGCCACGGAGAGAAAGCACTGCCTGAGGCATTTCCCTGCCCCTGCCTCTCCTTTCCTTCTCAAGGCAGATCACAGCTTCAGCAAACCCCACTGGGCCCCAAACCAGCATCAGGAAGAAAGTGGGGCTCAAGGACCTCTATCTGCAGGGGGCACTCCTGTGCACGGGGCCCGCAGAAGTCCTTGCTGGTCCCTGAGTGGGTTCAGGCAGGCGACCATTTATCCTCCCGCCTCCTGGGGCTTACATCCTCAGAGCCAGCCATTGGTTTAGCCATCTCATTGCCGATGAAAGAGCCCAAGATGGAGATCTCGCAGCCAACATCCTCGTGTGTGCATGCTCAGGCATGCCCAACTCTTTGCCACCCCATGCACTGTAGTAGCCTGCCAGGCTCTGTCCATGGGATTCTCCAGGCGAGAATACTGGAGTGGGTCTCCATTTCCTCCTCCAGGGGATCTTCCCAACCCAGGGACTGAACCCATGTCTTCTGTGTCTCCTGCATTGACAGGCAAATTCTTTACCACTGAGCTACTCAGGAAGCCCACCAACATGCTCACCAGTAGCCTAAGATCTGCCTACAGGCTGAAACACTGCAGACAGGGAAGGAAGGGGAGGCATCAGCTGTACCGTGAGACGGGGGGCCTCCTAAGGAGGCTGTCCCCAACCCATTGGGCAGTGACAGGTACACAAGGTGTGTTGTGCCAAGCACTGTTTATAAATACTTTATGTATTTTAACTCTTTTAATCTTTACCAGAACCTAGGAAGTAAGCGCTTATATCATCCCCATTTTGTAGATGCAGAGAGACTGGGAATCATACCCCTGGTGGCACAGCCAGTGTCAGACCCTGGACTGGAATTTAACCTAGGAGGTCGGGCTCCACAGTCAGGCTCCTAATCCTCTACCACCCTCTTGGGCATGAAGGTCTCCTCTCTGGGTCCCAGTGTCTCCAATCTGTTGGATGAAGGGCTAACTCCCTCTTCAAGGGCTGGACTGGCGCTAGTGGCTTATAGATCTCTCATCTGAATTCATGCAAGGCACAAGTCCTTGCCATCTGGCCTGTGACTGAGAGCAGATTCTCAGAGAGAAAGAAAGAGGGAGACTCGTGGCCAGCACAGCTCAGTTTTCCAGAAGAAACAGCCATGGGTAGGCAGAGACCTCTTGGTAGAAGAGAATTGACTCCACGTCCTGCCGTTACCCTTCTTGCCCATGGATTTGTTGCACCCCTTTGTCTCTCTTCTGCCCTGACACCCACGTGCCAGCCTGGGAGTGGCCTCAGAGCTGGGCCGGGCTGGAGACCCCCAGGCTCTTTGGGGGTGAGCCTGAGTGATGAAGGCTCATGAGGAGGCAGGGGAGGCAGATGCCCAGGGACCTGTCTGCTGCTGTCTGGCCCCTGTCTTGTGCCCTGAGCTTGGTTGTTCCGTGCTGGGCATGGAGGGGGCTGTGGCCACCCATGATGCCAACCACAGGCCCCAGGGGACACGGTGTGGCCCAGGTGACTGTGTGCTGGGGGATGGCTCCACTCAACAAAGCGTGTATGGGCATCGGTCCCAGGGCTTCTCCTTTGCACCCGCCTTGCCAAGGGGGCTGACTGAGGCGTGCGGTGCCCAGCCCCTCAGTCTGTGGACCCTGGGCTCCCGAGGTCTGTGTGTGACTCCTGGAAAGACCGTGCTTTCTGACTCTGCTTCCCCTTCTCCCTTCTTATCACTTTATTTCTACTTCCTGGGGATGTTGTCCCCACAGCCCCTCTAAGCCAGGTCCTCTGAACTGAGGGCCTCCCTCCTCCTCCCTTGGCTAGAGTTCTGGGAGAGCCTTGCCTTCTAGATAAGCATGACATGACGAACGGTATCGGGCACTGGGCAAGCACAGACACCCCCTTTTCCTCTGGGTGCCTGACGTCCCTTCCCCACGCCCATCATCTGTAGCTGGTTTCCACAGGAAGACCCATAAGCTATATTGTCCTTCTTGGGGGGCCAGAGCAGTGGGTGGAGATCAGCTGGGCTTCACCCCCAGAACCTGGACCTGGCTTCAGGTGGGCTTGAAGGGACTGAGAAAGGGCCTGAAAGACCTAAAGCTGTGGGCAAGGTGACCTTCAGCAAGGCTGCCCAGACCACCTTGACGTCAGCAGGTGCCCCTGCCAGCCACAGATGCCCACCTCTCGAAAACAATGCAGGGTCCAGGGCTGGGGTCCTTCAAACGTTTCCCAAGCTTCCTGCTTCTCCCAGACATAGATGCTCTGGCTGTTGGGGTGACCAGCCTCCTCCCCGCATCCCCCATGCTGGCCACAGCTGCCCCCTTACCCCGCCACTCTCTCCCTGCCTCCCACCATTCGCTGTCCTCCTTCGCTGTCCTCCTTCACTCTAAGCTTATTTCCTGCAGTGCCCCTGGAGGAGCCCGAAGCCCTTACACTCTCTCTTTGCTTCCAGGATTTCCGGAAATATGAGGAAGGCTTTGACCCCTACTCCATGGTGAGAGATGACTCTCCTCCCCTGGGGAGTAAGCCCAGAAGCAGGGGGCGGGGGGTTATGGTCTATTTGGTGGAGATGCCTTCTGGGCTCTGAGGGTCCTGGGGATGAGTTAGGGGATGTGAAGAGCCCCAAAGAGGCTCTTGCCTGTGAAGGCTTCTTTCAAACAGGATTCCACTGTGAAGTGTGTGTGCATGTGCTTTATAACAATAGTTACACTTGCTGAGCACTAACTGTGTACCAGGCACTGTGCTGGTGACACCTGGCATGCTGTCCCCCAGTCCTCACAACAATCCCAGGGACAAACTATCTGTGTGTGGGTGTCCATAGGCCCCCCAATTGATGACTGATGGGAGTGGGGTGGGCAGGGTCCCCTTGTCCATCCCTTCTCCAGGGCCCAAAGTCCCACAGGTGCCTGGCTTTCGCTCCCACCCCTGCCCCCACCTGCATCCTTCACCGCTGTCTTCTTCCTCTAGTCACCCCAGAGCAGATCATGGGGAAGGATGTCCGGCTCCTGCGCATTAAGAAGGTATGGGGCACATGAAGGTTGGACGGGGACCACGCTTCTCTGTCCCTGCCCCCTCCTGTCTTGGTTCCTTGTTTCTCCTACTCTCAAAGTGACTCATGGGTGACTTCTCAGATCCCCACTCTCCTCCACCCCCATGGGGACTCCCCTTCCTCTGGTGGGACCACATGCCCAGGCCCCACTTGGTGCCCACATCTCATTCTCTTGCTGATGGCACTGCCCGTCACTGCCCCCCCATGGCTTCTCTTGCCCTCTCTGTGGCCCCGACAAGAGGGTCCTGGGTGCCCAGGTGCCCACAGTCTGTTGTCTGCTTGGCTCCAAAGGCCTGTTTCCCTCTCATCAGGAGGGAGCTTTAGACCTGGCCCTGGAAGGTGGCGTGGACTCCCCGATCGGGAAGGTGGTTGTCTCCGCAGTTTACGAGGGCGGGGCTGCTGAGCGGCATGGTGAGTGGGGACTAGCCATGCTCAGGTTTGGGGATGATGTGATGGTTATACCGGCTTCTCCAGGAAAGCAAACAGCAGCCTGCTGGGAGCAGGCTGACAGCTTTCAGGAATGCTCTCCCCGCTGGCTCCGTCCACCAGGCCCACCTGTTCCCCGCAGGCACATGAGCACAGAGCCACACAGACACCACTCTGCCCTCCAGGGGTTCCCTGTCTAAGGGTGAAAACATCCTCAGAATCACCGAATGCTGACTGTAAGTGTGGTGCGCTGCAGGCTGGCCAAGGACTGAGAGGGTAGAGGGAAGCTGTGGGAACCCTGAGGGCCTAACCCACTGAGGAAAAGGGGGCAGCCTGGAGGGCTCCCTGCGACGGTGATACCTGAGCTGAGCCTTTAAAGGTAAGTCAATGCTTGCCTTGAGGAGAGAAGGAGCTTTCCAGGCAGAGAGGATCACACAAGTAAAGGCAAGAGTTAAACCGTTGAAACTTTACCCATGCTTTTAACAATGATAAGAGCCAACATCTGTCCAGAACTACCTTGCACCAGATGTTATTCTAAGTACCTGCATATAGCCTGTGTCTAAGTATTTCATGTGCATTAACCTATTTAATCTGTATACAACCCTGAGAGTAGCTATGGTTACCACTCTCATTTCACATCTCCGGAAACTGAGGCACAGGAAGGGTTCAGGACCTGCCGCCAGTAGCAGTGGAGGCAGCACTTGGACACAACTGTTTGGTCCTTTGCTTTACTGGCCTGCACAAGTGCCAGCCCTGCTTGGGACCTTCTGCAGCAGATCTTCTTGCTTTGCCTTGATCCCCTTACCAACAAAAAACACCCCCTGCTAATGAGTGAAGCCTCTGTGGAGCCAGCACAGACTCATGCTTCAAACAATCAACCCATTCATGTGTCAGTGTCCAAAATGCCACTAATGAATTCTTCTTCCAGTCCAGCAGCTTTTCAGTACTTCTGACTCCTTGTGGAGGAATAGATGCCCTTGAAGGAGAGTCCCTTTGCAGGCCAAAGAGGGCTTCCCTGGTAGCTCAGATGGTAAAGAATTTGCCTGCAATGCAGGAGACCAAGGTTTGATTCCGGGGTAGAGAAGATCCTCTGGAGGAGGGCATGGCAACCCACTCCAGTATTCTTGCCTAGGAAATCCCATGAACGGGAGAGCCTGGTGGGCTACAGTCCATGGGGTCGCAAACAGTCATATATGACTGAGCGACAAACACACTGCACACCCTTGCAGGGAATTCCAGGGTCAGATCCCTTCTCGACAGTGCTAGGCTGGAGTCTCTCCCACAAGCTGAGGTGAGAACAGAGGGCAGTGCAGGCCTGAAGGAGGTGGAGTGATGGCAAGGGGACCTGGCCACGGTGGCAGCCAGGCTTCTGTGAGTTACTAGGGTGAGTCCAGCCCAGCCTCCCATGGCCTTCATGACCTCGCCCCTCACAGCCACACTCTGAGCCTTCATTTCTGCCATAAGAGGGGGTCCTGCTCAACCAGACAGCTGCCAGGGCCCACCTCTGCCCACCCGACTCACAGCCTCCTCCTCTGCCTCCTTTCCTGCACCAGCTGAGGGAAAGGTCGATGCTCTGCCCCACCTGTCTGCCATGTCTAGCAGGGAAAGAGCACCAGGATGGCTGGGTGACTTCCTGGGCCCTCCCCTCCTAACGAAGCCCCAGCCCAAGCACTGTCTTATTGGCCCTGCAGCTCCATCTTGGGTTTGTACAAAATGAAAATGTGAAAGCTGCCTCTCCCCGGGCCCGCTGTCCAGAAGAAGCTGCTGTCTACAGTTTGGTCCCACACTGCTTGGACATACAAGCAGCTGGTGAAAGTTCCCCCAGGAGCACATGTGTTTTAAGCCACCACAGCTGCCATCTGCAGTAGCACATACCACAGTCTGGTAGGCCTTCGTGCCCACAAGGCTCCTGAGTAAGCTGTGTCAACATAACACAGAATGTTCCATGGACACCAGGACTGGGAGAAAATCCTCAAAAAAATAAGAAGAGGCTCTGAAGTTGAAGATATATGGGGAAACCTTCTTGGAGAGGCACAATGCATATCAGGATACTCAAGCATACTGTATTAGTATATTCAAGGCTCTGACAAGTCCTGCAGCAAGTACTTCCATTTAGTTTATAACTTTAGCTTTTCTCTCACAGATCATAGGTCCACTTATCCAGGAACACCTTCAACCACACTCATTCATTCAAAAACTATCTGTTGAATTCCTATTTTGTATTAGGTATTTCATTAAGCACTGGATATGTGGTGGTGAATCAAAAATTCAATCCCTGTCCTTATGGAGCTGACAGTCTGATAGGAGGGACCAGTCAACAAATAGATATATGGTTACAAATTGTGAAAATGCTGTACAGGAAAAGACCAAGAGAATACTGTGTTATGAGAGAATAATAGGAAAGATCCACTTGAGATTGAGCATGGGGCGTGAGTCAGAGAAGACCTCTCAAGAGTTTTATCTCAGACTTGGAACAAATGAGGAAAGAGTGAAGGCAAGTGCTCCAGGTGAAACATCATGTGAAGGCTCTGAGGCAGGAAAGAACTTGGGCTCGGGGACTAAAACCAACCGGAACGGCTGAAGCACAGAGAAGGAGGGCTCACAGAAGTAGATTGTGTTTCTGGTTAACCTCACCGGAAATGCAGGTCAGCTTTCCTCTGCAGTCAGAGGGACAAAAGTTGGGTTGGCAGTAACTCATCACTGGTGTCCCGATTCTGCTGAGCTCGGGGGAGGGTGTGTGGATGGGGTGGGAAGGAAGTGCTACCCTTGAGTAACCTGGTCAATTGTTCCCCTCATGCTTTCTGAACCTATATGAGCTTTCTGAATCCAAGAGTCAGGCCCTTCTGCGGCCCTACAGTGACGCCTTGTTTTCCATGTACAGCCCAGTTGCATGTCAGCCTTCCTTTCCTGCAGGTGGCATTGTGAAAGGGGATGAGATCATGGCCATCAATGGCAAGATCGTGACAGACTACACCTTGGCTGAGGCTGAGGCCGCCTTGCAGAAGGCCTGGAATCAAGGGGTAAAAACAAACTCCCTCCCTTCTTCCCTCCCTGGTCTGCCTGCCTCAAACCCTGGCCTCTTCAGCCAGACCTTACAGTGAGGGTGCCCCATCCCAGGGCAGATATCCAAGGTCCAGGTAACTCTTGGGTGACACCCACATATCCTCTCTGGCCAGTGGTCTTAATCTGACAAAACAGAATTCACAAAGTCAGTTGCTGACCTTGAGTCCAAAAACCAAGTAGCATAATAGACTTCATAAGACCAGATGTGGCAACTCACCCAAGAAAAAGACATAAAGTCTTCATAAGTACATGCCAAACAGGAATTGAAAGAGTGCTTGGGGCTACTAGAAAGCATTAACAGAAGTAGAGGGCCCAGAATGGAGGAGGGGCTGGTGGTAGTCTGCTCTGGCTCATTAGACAACCACCTGGGTCAGGACTGCCATGTAAGGTCTCCCAGGCTGTGCACTGCACCATCAGAGGGGGTGCCCTCCTACAGACTACAGTGTGAATGGTGCCCGCTCACGTTGTGCAATGCACAACCTGTGCAACTGTATGCAGGCAGCTGAGCCTGAGCTATAAGTTCAGTGCCGAGGATGCTGACCAGATGGGCCTGGGACCCCCATGAAGGGATGTGGAGAAGAGAAGACTTACGGGTAACATGATGATTGTCTCTGATTATCTGAAGTGCTATATTAGGGTAGAGGGAACAGAGTGTTTTCTGTGATTTTGAGGGCAGAACCGGATGGGATGGAGGGAGGTCCTGGGGAGAGATTTCAGTTCAATATCAGGAACGATTACATGGTAGAGGGGCCTAATGATATTCCACAAAATTTGTGTTGGATATACCCAACCCAAGGATGGACAATGAGGAACAAGATAAGGATGGAGGTGATGCCATTGAGGGGTTTTAAATGTTAGGAGCAGAAAGAGCCTGAAGTTCCCTAATTGGCTGTGCATCAGAATGACCTCGGGAGTGTGTTGAAAATGCTATTTCCCAGGACCTGGCCTCAGATTTCTGGGGACCAAGTCCACCAATCTAGAATTTGGAGAAATTTCCTGAGTGATTCTGAGGTTTTTGCCTGACTGTGGTCCACAGATCACCATTTGGGAATCTGGTGTCATTTAAGGACCTGGCAACTCTGGTCTCAGTGGTTCTGAAACCTCAGAGACTGGAAGCTTCCCCAGACGAAAGGACTGCACCGTGAGAGTCCTCCCCACCAGGAGGACCTCCAGCCCCACCTGGGCCCACCTTGCCGTGGGGAGAAGATCCCAGCTGGCTGGTCCTGGGCCATAGTGCCCAGGCATGGGAACAGAGAATCAGGGGCAGACACGCTGTGACCACTGAGCATGCCCCAGAGTCACACAGCTTCTCCCCACAGGACTGGATCGACCTTGTCGTCGCCGTCTGTCCCCCCAAGGAGTATGACGATGAGCTGTAAGTGTGTGCAGGCGCCTGGCCCACTCTGTTGTCTTCCTCCTCCTCCGGAATCTTGGCCACTTTCTCTCACCCCAGCCCCAGCCCTCTTCCAGCTTGAAGGAACGGCCCAAGCACGTAACATCTAATAATAATTGATCCTAGAAAGCTCCCCGTCTAGAACAGCCTAGAACAAAGCCACAGTCCTCAAATATTGCCAGAGCTGTCTCCAAGTCCGTCTTGTCCAAATTCTTCTTTTCATGTAGAAAACAGGCCAAGTAAACCACGAAGTAGGGACAAAGCCTCAGATTTCTGATTCTCCACGCAGCACTTCGTCTCCAGCCCCATCACCAGCTAGTTTAAAGACTTCTGTGTCTTTTGTTCTCTGGAGGGTCTTCCTGATCCTTAGTTCCTTTCCCTTGTGTAGCCAGGGCCATAGGCTTTGGCCCCACCCTGCAGGTTTTCCTTGGTCCAGGGTCTGTCTTTGTGTGTGTTTCATTCTGTCTCTGTGTATATCTCTCTGTCTCATTCTGTCTCTCTTCCCCCTCCCTCCCACTCCCCCATCCTTCCTGTCCATCTCTCTCCCATTCATTCCTCTCCCCTGCATCCTTCTTCCCTTCATCACTCTCCCCCTTCTCTTGGCCTTCATCCTCATTTCAGTACCTCCCCTACCTCCTGTCACAGCTGTGCCTGCTCGCTCCCCTGCCCAGCAGAGGCTGAGTCTTGTATGTCTTAGCGAAATCAAGGTCTTGTAGCAGCTAATTCTGGAACCCAGGGTCCAGGCAGGACCCAAAGCAGGAGCTTAGTGAAGGGAAAAGTCTGGAGGTGCTCTGCCTGGAGTAACCAAGCCCTGTTTTGTGTTTCCTGCTCTGCTCTGCGTATGTAGCCCCTCTCTTTCCTCTTCTGCAGCCAAAAGCCCCCAGCTTTTGTGGTGTCCTCACTCACCACAGGCCTGGGGATCTGCCCTGGGCCCCCACCGCACCCCTGTGAGCAGGATGGAGCAGTGAGCACCATTCTCTGCTGGGCACAGACAGCACCTCAAACCAGGCATGATGGGCTGAGAGAGCCCAAAGGAAGCACAGCCGGGATTTCCCCTTCCCTGTGAGCCCACCCCTTGGGGCTCCATCAGGACACTGTGCTGGGGTAGAGCTGGGGCAGTTTAGAAGCAACTGAGGCTGGTCCAGAGAACCAGGGCTGGCCTATCTGATAGTCCATGTCCTGTCGTGACCTGCTGTGGCCTGAGCCCGGCTCAGACCAGACTGTCCTCGGTGCCTTCCCTCCCCCTTGACTCTGGACTCTACCTGTGGGACACTGTGGAGCCCAGCTTTGGGATGTATTTCCTGCCCTGTGACAGGACAGTGCCCATGGACAGAGCTGGTAGGTGGCTGTGAACCTGGGGTTTGGTGTGGCCTAAAGCCCACAGCTGGCAGCTTCTGGGGCAGACCGAAGCCTGGACGTCCTGACTTTTCAGTTACAAGTTTCTCAAAACATTAGGTCCTCATGCTCCCAAGTCAGTTGACCTCAACTGTGGCTGTGGCTGGCGGGGCGGCCTCAGTGGCATTATGTTTTCCATCACTTGCCATCTGCTGTTTTCGAGAGACTTCAGCCTCTTTGCCTTCTGGTCCCCTCTCACCTCATCCCTGGTGTCCCTTCTGCTCCCTCCCTGGCTCCTGTGTGCCATGGCTATGGCTGGGATGTGGCTGCTCGGGGCCTGCACCAAGAGGGGCATCCAGAAACCGGCAGGGCTTTGTGCCTCCTGGGAGTGCAGTGTGTGCTCCCTGCCATTGGCCTTGCCCTCGGCTGAGTGCCCGCCCGCAGGCCTGCACCTGCCTGGTTTGTTCCTCTTCCCCGCAGGACCTTCTTCTGAAGTTCGGAGGAGAAAACAAATTCACCCCTAGAAGTCAGTGAGCTGTGACTCCACCCTCCTGATCATCATGCCTGGAACCATCTGAGACACAGCCTCCTGCAGGCTCCCTGGAAACCTGCAGCCGCCCCCCAGGGATGGCAAACTTCCTCTGACCCTGAAGCAGGGCTGCGTAAGGAGCACCTCAGGCCACCCTGCTGAAGGCCAGCATGGAGGGACGGAACAGCCAGCCATTCTGAAGAGGCCTTGTGATCCAGACTCTTCTGTCGTTCCTCTGGGCCAGTGAATCTGGGAGACTCCTCCTTTGAGCTCTGCTAGGACCTGACTCTTGGGTCTCTCTCCCCCCCCCCCATCCCTCTCCTCTCCTCCTGATGTCCTCGCTGCTAAGATTGATGCCACAACCTTACTATGAACTCGTTAATAAAATAAGCAGACTTCTTTTCTAGCTTATAGGAGTGAGTGTGGCTTTGGACGGAGAAGGCAATGGCACCCCACTCCAGTGCTCTTGCCTGGAAAATCCCATGGGCGGAGGAGCCTGCTGGGCTGCAGTCCATGGGGTCGCTAGGAGTCTGACACGACTGAGCGACTTCACTTTTACTTCTCACTTTCATGCATTGGAGAAGGAAATGGCAACCCACTCCAGTGTTCTTGCCTGGAGAATCCCAGGGACGGGGGAGCCTGTTGGGCTACCGTCTATGGGGTCGCACAGAGTCGGACACGACTGAAGCGACTTAGCAGCAGCAGCAGCAGTGGCTTTGGACAGCAGGTTCAAGGCTGTCAAATTAAAATTCATGTAGTTTTGCCTCCTATTCAAGAATGAGAAACAGATCCGAGTGCCAGGATCTGGGACTGACTTGAAGGATGTGATCCAATGGCTAGGAGCTGGCTTGGAGCAGGGGGCTGGGGAAGCTGGAGACAGGCTGGGCTCTTCAGTGTCTTCTCAGCAGAAGGATAGCAGGAAATGAAGTTATTGTGGCAGGGACTTTGCTCAGTTCCAAAAAGTGTAGCTGAAACCTGCAGCTCCAGAGGGTCACCTCAAGGTGTGAGGTGTCCCAGTTTCTCTCACAGACAGCATGGTCACAGCTATTTCTCTTGAAGTCACCAAGACAGGACATGAGCAAGACAGCTTCAGGCAGTCCACTCCATCCATGAAATTACATCCAGCAAAACCTCATGGAAGGAGGCAAGGATGTGAGGCAGAAGGGCATAGCTTGAAGGGGCTGGCAGGGGGTGAGTGGAAGCCCTCCTGGTTCGGGGTCCAGGGATGAGCTCCCAGGCTGACTCCAAGGAAAAGAGTGGTCAGCATATCATGGGGATCCAAGATGAGGAGCCGAGGGTCCCCAGGCCTTCTGAGAAGTGGAAGGTGATTCTGATTTAAGGGGCCTCAAGGAGCAGCTCTCTCTGGCTAGGCTTCCTGTCTCTGCCACCAGCTTCTTCTGCATCCTCAGAGCTCACCTTGAAGACAGCCATCACCATCTTCTACCTAATTCTAGATGGCCTTTCAGCTGTAGCTCCACCACCATTTTCCAATTCTCAGTTCCAGAGGCAGAATCTGACGGGGCCAACTCACCTGAATGGGCGGTCTTGGGGGAAGGGACCAATCTCACGTCCAGTCAGCTGCAGCTGGGGCAGAGTCACATACCACCCAACACGGCAGCTGAGGCAAGAGCAGACATGTGGCAGCAAGTCATGATCAATGGGAGGAGCAGAGAGAGAAAGAAGGAGAGAGGGAGAAACTGTTGGATTTTCAATCACACAAGAGACAAAGCCACGAGGATCTCCTAACAGCTGGCTCCAAGAGATAGCAACCGAGCTGAGGAATTCTATGTTTCCTTATCTGGCTCCTAACCTGGCTCTGGCGACAATTCCAAAGTGAAAGTTGAAGGAAAGGCTCCCTCCTTCGAGGGAAACCTCCTATGTGCTGACACCTCCTATGTGCCATCCCTGAGCTGGACCCTGGTATCTGCCACCTCAAACTGCAATGAGCAAGATTCCTGCAGCACCCCCCGCCGCCCCCCACCGCCACCAAGGAGCCCAGTGCTAACAGGCAGCACTTAGCATCAGCTGTCTGCCAGGTACTGGTCTTTCTATGGTAAGCTCATCTACTCCTCTCAACAACTCCACCAGGTAGGGACTGCCATCATCAACCCTATCTTATTAAGAGAAGACTGAGGTAGAAAGAGGTGAAGTGATTTTCACCAAGTCCCACAGTCAAGAAGTTGTGGAACTGGCATTCAAAACCCAGGTGCTGTGTCTCAGGAGCCCATACCTTTCTCCACTCTGAACTGTAGGGGGCAGGGCAACCCTCTTTGGTATGTCTCAGTTTTTTGGCTGTTCAGTTCAGTTCAGTTCAGTCGCGCAGTCGTGTCCGACTCTTTGCGACCCCATGAATCGCAGTACGCCAGGCCT
>SJXQ01005307.1:35264-138290 GCA_006408695.1 Aepyceros melampus | reverse complement strand
GGTGCCTTAAGATCAGGATTTCCAGCTTTTACATCCCACACTCAAGCCCCAGGAAACCCTGCCCCTGATCACACACTGGCCTCCCTCAGACCCAGGAAGCTGCCCCAGGTCCCAGAGGTGATCAGAGCCTTGTGGGGGCGGGGCCGGGAGGAGGTCATTTGCATGAAAGGCCCCGCCCCCTCTCATGGAATGAAGAGGGGAAGGAGCTGTGTGGGGACGTTCTGCTCAGCTCTGGGGCCAGAGACGGCAGGACACCCTGACCGTGTCTACCATGGCCTGGTCCGCTCTGATCCTCACCCTGGTTGCTCTCTGCACAGGTGACTGGATGCGGAGACAGGGGAAGGGCCCTGGGAAGACTCACAGGCCCTGCTCCCTACTCTCGTGTCTGAACCCCAGAGTCACCATCTCTGTCTCTCCCCCTTCCAGGATCCTGGGCCCAGGCTGTGCTGACTTAGCCGCCCTCCGTGTCTGGATCCCCGGGTCAGACAGTCACCATCTCCTGCACTGCAAACAGCGGCAACATGAGGCATGGAGACGTGGGCTGGTACCAACAGCTCCCAGGATCGGCTCCCAGAACCGTAATCTATGATACTAATGGTCGATCTTCAGGGATCCCAGACCGATTCTCTGGCTCCAGGTCTGGCAATACAGTCACCCTGACTATCACTTCGCTCCAGGCTGAGGACAAGGCAGATTATTACTGTTCGGCTCATGACAGCAGCATCAGTGCTGGCACGGAGCTCCAGGCCAGGGAGGAAGTGAGACAAAAACCTGTTCTTCTCACAGTCATGGACCTCTCTGGGCTGAAACAGAGGGTGTCCATCACCTGCTACAGAAGCAGCAGCAACGTTGGATATGGCAATTATGTGGGCTGGTTCCAACAGATCCCAGGATCGGCCCCCAGAACCCTCATCTGTGGTGCAACCAGTCGAGCCTCGGGGGTCCCCGACCGATTCTCCGCCTCCAGGTCTGGGAACACAGCCAACCTGACCATCAGTTCACTCCAGGCTGAGGACAAGGCGGTTTATTACTGTGCAACTGGTGACAGTAGTAGCAAGAGTGGCACAGTGCTCCGGGCCAGGGGGGAAGCGAGACAAAAACCTGCTCTCCTCAGACATGGGCCTCTGCCACAGCAGCCACTTCTGTGGTCTGTTTGATTTCAAACTGTGGTCTGAGCCGACACGAGGGATTTGGTCCAGGAAATCCTTTCAGATCTTCTGCATTCTACGCCCTCACCAAGGCTTTTCTTTGGCAGCCACATACTATATGAATATCTGCAGTTGAGCAGAAGGCCCTGAATGCCAGAGGCCGGTCCTGGCGGACAGAGTCTGGGACGGTGAGGTCAGAACCAGAGAGACAGCATCCAGCTGTGTCTGATTCAGGACTCTTCAGCTCCTCGGCCGTCCCTGGCTGAGCTGAGGCCCGGGCTGCTGCTCCTGCCTCTCCTGTGACCGCCTCTCAGGCTTTCCCAGGGCTCCAGGCCTGCGGGGACTAGACCCGGACTCCTGTCTCACTGGGGGAGGGGGGGCAGCCCAGCGGCCTCCTGGGCTCTGCTGGACCTTCTGCTCCTGGCCCACCCTGGGCCCAGGCCGTCGGGGGATCTGTACAAGCATGGAGGCTCCTCCTCTCCCCTCTGTCCTCAGAGTCCCTCCAGCAGCCCAGTCTCAGGAGAGGGTCTCAAAGAACACAGAAAATCTGTCTCCCATCGCTGGGGACACAGGGTCTGTTAGTTCTTTATCTCAGTGTCCGAGGTGGGGTCCGTCAGCGCATCTCAGCCCTCAAGGCCCCCATGCCCTTGGCCTCTCTCCTGCACAGGGAGCAGGTCCTGTTCTGAGGCTCCTCTGTCCCCTCGTGGTGTCCGGGGCTCAGGCAGGGGGCACTCATCAAGGTCGGTGACTCCATGCACGCTCAGCCACACTCACCTGCCTGGGAACAGCAACACTGTTGGCACCGAGGGGGCAGCTTGGCTGCCATCTCAGTCGTGCTGAGTCCCAAGCTCCTGAGCACAGGAGTCACAACCTGCCCGCAGGGTCTCAGCGAGGCTTGTGGGCTCTGGTCGGGTGGGGCTCCCTGACTCTCTGGGCTTATTGTTCCTGCTCAGCTGGGACTCAGCCCTGCTGCTCACAGGAGGCCCACAGCCAGGAGGAAGTATCAGTGTCCGAGGTGGGGGTCCGTCAGCGCATCTCAGCCCTCAAGGCCCCCATGCCCTTGGCCTCTCTCCTGCACAGGGAGCAGGTCCTGTTCTGAGGCTCCTCTGTCCCCTCGTGGTGTCCGGGGCTCAGGCAGGGGGCACTCATCAAGGTCGGTGACTCCATGCACGCTCAGCCACACTCACCTGCCTGGGAACAGCAACACTGTTGGCACCGAGGGGGCAGCTTGGCTGCCATCTCAGTCGTGCTGAGTCCCAAGCTCCTGAGCACAGGAGTCACAACCTGCCCGCAGGGTCTCAGCGAGGCTTGTGGGCTCTGGTCGGGTGGGGCTCCCTGACTCTCTGGGCTTATTGTTCCTGCTCAGCTGGGACTCAGCCCTGCTGCTCACAGGAGGCCCACAGCCAGGAGGAAGTGACCCCAACCCTGAACTCCCGGGCTCACCCCCATGTGGGTCACAGAGCACAGGTCACACACCTGTGTCCTGCTCCCTGTCACTGCCCTTTCACACACACGTGCAGGGTCTGCACATTGGCTGCCAGGGCTGTGGGGCCACAGCTAACAGAGATATATTTTGGAATATGTGGGATTATTCCTTCTAATTCTCCCTTTTCCCTTAAGCCTTAAATTTGCCTTATCCTCAATGTTCATACACACAAAATGACATATTTTCCACTGTATTGAGGAACCTTGCTCAATAGGCTCCACATCAAGTCTTGCGGATCTTTGGCTGGTAAATCGGGCCTCAGACACAGATCCTGAGAAGGAACACAATTACCGCACACCGTGGGAAGCGGACACGGACCAGCAGCTCAGAAACGGTTGTAAAATCGTATTTCATTTCACGCACTGAGAATAAGAATGGAGGGGCCACACTTCACAACTTACTGCAAAATTTCCCCCCGAAGCCCCCACCTGCTTTTCCAGCTCTTCTGCTCCAGGTAAGAGCACAAGGGGAAAGTGAAGCTAGAATGCTCCACGACATTCACACTGACTTGTGCAGACACATGATCATTTTAAGTTCTGATCATAACTCACGTGTTTTTCTAATACTTTCCTTTGGTATTTCAGGAGAATCTTAATTTAATGGTTGTTAACTTTCTTCTAAAAGTTGCACGTAGATTGAGGCCACCCGTTTATTAATGGTTTCTCTGAGGAGAGGCTAGCTTAGCCCCTAGCGCTGGTGCTGCTGTGAGTGAGCACACCGCAGCCCCGAGGCCCTGGACTGCTGAGACCGGCAGTGGATTCAGGGCCTGTGTGGGGGGTGACCCCTGTCCCCTCACAGACCGCAGGTGACTCTGTGGCTGCCTGCACCCCAAGCAGTGACATCAGTGTGGCCGCTCTGCTCTTACTGGAACCAGCAGAAGCCAGCGAGCCCTCCTCGGTCCTCTGGTCCTGCCACTCAGACTCCAGGAAGAACCAGGCTCCGGGGTTCCTGCAGGTTTTTTGGATCCAAAGATGCCTCGGCCAACACAGGGCGCCTGCTCGTCCCTGGGCTGCAGCCTGAGGACGAGGCTGACTCTGACCGTGCAGGCGGGTCCAACAGGGCTCCTCACAGCAACACAGGTAGACAGGAAACTGGGACGAGAGCCTCAGCCTGTCAGGGGAGTGTTCTTAGAGAACCGTCAAATCTTAAATAATACCCCAGAACCAATTTATTCCTGAGGTGTGTTCTGGTTCATAATGTCTACTCCCAATTGTACAGTCAGTTTTGCTGAAGTCTCAGAAAATGAAAACAATTTCTGATGCCACTGAAGCACACCCTGGTCATCCGTGTGATCCCAGGAGCCGTGGAGCTGAGCTCCCTCACTTGAGATCAGGAGCAGGAGGCTTTCCCAGAGGCGCCTTCAGCAGAGTCTGTGGACCATCCCAGCAGGCACATCGTCCACCAGGGTGTGAACTCTGCTCCTAAAGGGGCAGAGCAGAGAGCCTGAGGAGTGAGGGGCACCGGGGACACCCCAAGCAGTGACATCAGTGTGGCCGCTCTGCTCTTACTGGAACCAGCAGAAGCCAGCGAGCCCTCCTCGGTCCTCCGCTCCTGCCACTCAGACTCCAGTAAGAACCAGGCTCCGGGGTTCCTGCGGGTTTTCTGGATCCAAAGATGCGTCGGCCAACACAGGGCGCCTGCTCGTCCCTGGGCTGCAGCCTGAGGACGAGGCTGACTCTGACCGTGCAGGCCGGTCCAACAGGGCTCCTCACAGCGACACGGGTAGACGGGAAACTCGGACGAGAGCCTCAGCCTGTCAGGGGTGTGTTTTTAGAGAACCGTCAAATCTTAAATAATACCCCAGAACCAATTTATTCCTGAGGTGTGTTCTGGTTCATAATGTCTACTCCCAATTGTACAGTCAGTTTTGCTGAAGTCTCAGGAAATGAAAACAATTTCTGATGCCACTGAAGCACACCCTGGTCATCCGTGTGATCCCAGGAGCCGTGGAGCTGAGCTCCCTCACTTGAGATCAGGAGCAGGAGGCTTTCCCAGAGGCGCCTTCAGCAGAGTCTGTGGACCATCCCAGCAGGCACATCGTCCCCCAGGGTGTGAACTCTGCTCCTGAAGGGGCAGAGCAGAGAGCGTGAGGAGTGAGGGGCACCGGGGACACATCGCAGGAGGCAGGGAGCTCCGGGAGTGGTTCTCCCGACCCACAGGTGCTAGCTCTGTCCTGCTCTCCTCTCCTCTCCTCTCCACCCCATTGGAGCATTTCCTCCTTCGGGGCTGGGGTGGTCTGCGGCCTGTCAGGAGCAGGGGCTCCCCAAGATGTGCCCATGTCCCTCTGCTTGTGACACCCCCAATGAGTCCAGATCCAAGGGCCCCACGTCCTGTAGAAGGAACATCGGGGAAGCGGGGATCACCATGGCAATGATGACAAGGGATTCCAGGCAAAATCCCTGCCTTTGTGACCCAGGACAGAGGTGAGGGACACTCAGGGGTTTGGCTCTGTTCTCTGCCTCCTGCTGGGTCTTCACGCCCTCCTGGATCCTCTGGACCCCATCCTGATGAGGAGGCTGGTCATCAGTGTCACACAGCTCATCACTAACCACAGCCACAGAGAATTCCCGGGTGGTGGGGATGTCTGATGAAAACTTGCCCTGGACTCCCGTGTCCGACCCATCACTGCCCTCACCCTGACTCTTACGTCACCAGTGCTGGTTCAAGCCTGTGCTGTCACTTGGACTATCAAATCCAGGCAGTCTCACCTCCTCATCCTGGCCCATCATTACAGGTCCATGAAATTGTCTCTTTTTCTGTCTGGTCTCCAAATACAAGCAGAATGCCCACATCCCCAGATACACAGGGTCCCTCACAGGTCCTGAGCAGGATGTCAAGGAAGCAGAAGCCCAGCATCTGTGCCCTGGAGCCCCAGGGGGCCTCTCCCACCCACCGCATGTCCCTCTCCTGCTCCAGGCTTTGTGCTCTGCCCTGAACCCGGACACGTAGGGAAGCTGGGTCCTCCCTTTCCCCGGGGATTGCTGCCTGAGGAGCCCTCCACTCCAGGTCCTGGGAGACCCTCCCCATTAGGATGCGGCTCTCAGACTCCTTACTTGCTCATTTCCTCCTCTCTTGCCTCATGGTCTCTCTGCGTTTTCCCTCCCTGCTTCCTTGTTTGAGATGATATTGGATCAGCTCAGTTCAGTTCAGTCGCTCAGTCGTGTCCGACTCTGTGACCCCATGAATTGCAGCACGCCAGGCCTCCCTGTCCATCACCAACTCCCAGAGTTCACTCAGACTCATGTCCATTGAGTCCGTGATGCCATCCAGCCATCTCTTCCTTGGTCGTCCCCTTCTCCTCCTACCCCAATCCCTCCCAGCACCAGAGTCTTTTCCAATGAGTCAACTCTTCACATGAGGTGGCCAAACTATTTTGGACACAGACCTTATAAACTTACCTCCATCAAATCTATGGATTCTAACAAATCTATGGATTCTAACATTGGAGTTCACCACGTCCAACGAAGATCAGGCAATGGTCATAAGGGTTTCTCAATCAGAGATGAAACAGGACCCCGACAAGGATGAGATTCCCATTTATAGGCATAATCTTTTATATCAAACATTTAATATAGAAAGATTATAAAATTAGACTAAAAACAGCATTAAATATCTGAGTCAAAAAGAAGGACTGTGAGGACCATGAGCAGGGGTGAGTGAGAACCCCTGGGAGTGACCGAGAAGAGAATCGTTGCACAGAGAGCTGCCTCTTCTCTTTGCAATGCGAGAAGTAAGAGCAGAGCCATGCAGTCAGCTGGGAAGGTCCCGGGAGGCCCTGCAAATTCAGCCCTGACTGCCTCTCAACCTGGGAAGGAAACTCAGACAGAACCATGACCAGGCACAACCCCCAGGCATGCTGGGAGTTTGAACCCTGGAAACTCAGGTTCCGGTGGTTGTGTTCTGGCAGTGAACCCACGAGCTAGGCGGAGCCAGCTGACCCATCAGGGAATCGTGAAATTCATTAGTTTATCAGCATGCCATTCAGGAGTCTGAGGTCATTCAGATCAGTTCAGTTCAGTTGCTCAGTCGTGTCCGACTCTGTGCGACCCCATGACTGCATCACGCCAGGCCTCCCTGTCCATCACCAACTCCCGGACTTCACCCAAACTCATGTGCACTGAGTCAGTGATGCCATCCAGCCATCTCATCCTCTGTCGTCCCCTTCTCCTCCTGTTAGGGAACCAGACCAGGGCCATGACAGGCTTGATAGGTTACACTAGGCCTAAGTTTCGAATTCTCGTAAACCTGAGTCATGATTCCGGGAAACTACCCCCTAGGAAAGTCCCGCTCACCCTAGAATGAAGGGCCTCAGCCACTCCATCTTGTAAAAGAATTCCATCCTGCAAGGCCCCGGGCAAAAGAACTTTGGATGTTACCCAACCTGAGCCCACTGCCCATCGCCAATCAGCCCTCGGATTACCTAACCTAGCCCCACTGTACACGAGCCAATCGGCCCCCAGGCTAAACCTTCTGACTTTACGGCCAGGAGCTTGTGATTTACCTTGAAAGTAAAAACCAATCAAGAATCTACACACAGTCCTATGGAGGGGAGTAACCAGCCAGTTATCTGTCAACGTAAACACCCCCTGAAGGGACCAATCAGTTGTCCTCCTGCCTGAACACCCCTTTTTGTACCCTTTTACCTGAATAATTCCCTATAAAAGCAGTGTAGCCCAAAGCTCGGGGCTCCCTCCTATAACCGCTGCATCGGTGCCAGTGGGAGCCCCAGCTCGAGCTAGCAGTAAAACCCCTTTATGCATTTGCATTGCTGTGGACGTCTTATTCTCTCAGTCTTGGGGACTCGGACTTCAGGCATAACATTTGGGGGCTCATTCAGAATCCCTTCAGTGAGAGGAATAACACCCTCCTGGTAGAAGGGGTCTGCTCACTAGGAGGACAGCCATCTGGAACACCAGTGTCAGGTCTGGTCAGGGGCGAATGAGTCGTCCTAGCTAGCATAAGACCGAGGCCCAGCAGACGCGCTGGAAGGCAGCTGGCTCTGCGGGGGAGAGAGCCTCTCTCCCGATCCCGAATCTGGTGGGCAGTGGACGCCCTTCGGAAAGGTAACCTCGAGGGACAGGAGGGACAGGAAGGGGGCCCCAGGAAGACCTAGTCCTGTGCTCTCGGCCGAGGTTTGTCTGTCTTCTGTTCGTCGCATCTTTGTGTGTGCCGGCATTGTCTCTGCTCTCTGTGTGATCCTCTTGTCTCCTGCCCTCTACTCTGTAATCATGGGACAGGAGACTTCCATCCCACTGTCCCTTATGACTGACCATTTTTCTGATTTTAAGTCTAGGGCACAGGATTTATTGGTGCTGGTGAAGAAAAACAAATTGGTAACTTTTTGCTCCTCTGAATGGCCTACTTTTAACGTCACCTGCCACGGGAGGGGACCTTCAACCTGCCAACCATCCGAGAGGTCAAAGAGAAAGTGCTCGCCCCCAGCCCTTATGGACATCCAGATCACACACCCTACATCTTGGTCTGGCAGGATCTGGTGGAAAACCCACCAGCCTGCCTGAAACCTTT
Organism: Aepyceros melampus; assembly: GCA_006408695.1. Taxonomy (NCBI): domain Eukaryota; kingdom Metazoa; phylum Chordata; class Mammalia; order Artiodactyla; family Bovidae; genus Aepyceros; species Aepyceros melampus. The sequence continues at coordinate 130,130 of SJXQ01005307.1, read as the reverse complement.
CATTGTTCCTTCCCCTACTTCGTCAATTCCAAGGTACTTGTCGTGGAGGCATCCAAAAAGGAAGAACATAAGGATCGCGACGGCCGGGCGAAGCCGGTATTCCAGGAATCCTCACTATACCCCAACCTAATTGACCTGGAAACCGATCTCTCACCACCTCCCTATATACCCCCGCCTTTGCCCCCTCAGGTACCACAGATATCATCCGGAGGGGCGCGAAGAGGCACCGAACCTTCAGCCCCACCCCACGAAGGGGGCCCTGCCCAGGGGACTCATGGAAGGACCAGAGGGGTCCTTGACCTGGCAGACGGTAGCGACCCGGAGACCCCCACATCAACTATCCAGGTGTTTCCCCTTCGGGCAGGACCGGCCTGCCCGGACAGTGAGTGAACATACCAATACTGGCCTTTTTCCACCAGTGATCTGTATAATTAGAAAACTCAAACCCCTTCATTCTCAGAAAAGCCCCAGGGCCTCATTGACCTTCTAGAATCCATCCTTTTCACTCATAATCCCACTTGGGATGCCTGTCAGCAGCGGTTACAGGTGCTCTTCACCACAGAAGAATGCGAGCGGATTTTGTCGGAGGCGAGGAAGCATGTTCCAGGGGTGGACAGAAGACCCACCATGCAGCCTAACTTAGTTGATGAGGGATTTCCTCTGACGCGACCCCACTGGGATTTCGAGCACGCTGAAGGTAGGTAACGTCTCCGAGTGTACCACCAGACTCTCATGGCTGGCCTTCGAGCAGCTGCCAGGAGATCAACAAATTTGGCCAAGGTAAATTTGGTTAGACAGGAGCCAGCTGAGAGCCTGGCAGCCTTCCTAGAGAGGCAAATGGAAGGTTTTAAACAATACACCCCCATGGACCCACAGGCGGATGAGTCACACGCGGCAGTTATACTAGCATTTGTGAACCAGGCAGCTCCGGACATCAGGAGAAAATTGCAGAAAATAGACAGGCCAGGGGAACAATCAATACAGGATTTGGTGAGAGCGGCAGAAAGGGTTTTTAACAATAGGGAGATTCCCGAGGAGAGGGAAGAACGAATCAACGGGAAGAGAGAGAATATAGGGTGGAGGAAAACCGGAAAACTCAGAAGGAACTGGCTCACATTTTCTTTGCAGGGGTAAGAAATGGACCAGATCTCCTGAGAGCTAGGGACACTAAAGGGAGGGATAAGGAGAGACCGGCCAGACAAGCTCTGAAAAAGGACCAATGTGCATATTGCAAGGAAAAGGGACACTGGAAGAATGAATGCCCCAAACGAAGTCTAACAGGGAGACCCAATAGGGAGGAAGTATCTTCTCTGGCAACCCATGTGTTACTTGCAGGAGAAAATAGTGATTAGGTGGGGTCAAGGCTCAGTGCCCCTCCCCGAGTCCTGGGTAACCATTCATGTGGAGGGGAAACCGGTCAGCTTCATGGTAGATACGGGAGCCCAATACTCGGTCTCAACTGGAAGGATGGGCTGATGTCCAGAAAGACCAGCTGGGTGCAGGGGGCCACCAGGACCAAACGATATTGTTGGACTACTAAACATCAGGTGGACTTAGGGGCCCAACGAGCGTCCCACTCATTTCTGGTGATACCAGAATGCCCAGCACCCCTGCTAGGAAGAGATCTGTTATCCAAGGTTAATGCGCAAATTATTTCGCCCGTGGAGTGATATCAGTCACGGATGGAACCGGACACCCGATTCACATCCTGTCCCTCGAACTGAGGGATGAATACCGGCTGTACCAGCTGGAACCCTCCTCACTTATTGATCCTACGGTGCTACCTTGGGTTCAGAGATACCATCTAGCCTGGGCAGAAACGGCAGAGGTAGGACTAGCCAAAGGGAAACCTCCCATCACTGTCAATCTAAAAGCAGATGCCACCCCTGGAAGGGTGAAACAGTACCCTATGAGTCAGGAGGCCCGGCGAGGAATCGCACCCCATATACAGCGGCTCCTGGAGGTAGGAATTCTTAAAAGGTGTCGATGCCCATGGAATACTCCCCTACTACCTGTGAGAAAACCTGGGGGAAAGGACTTCAGGCCAGTCCAGGACCTTCGGGAAGTCAACAAACGTCTGCCTCTGGCCCGTCAGAGCCAAGAGATTTTTGCCTTCGAATGGGCCGATGAGGACAGCCAAGCCACAGGTCAACTGACTGGACTCGCCTCCCGCAGGGATTCAAACATTCCCCAGCGTTGTTTAATGAGGCCCTAGGTGAAGACCTACGTGAGTGCCGGGTGGAACACCCCGATGTTGTCCTCTTGCAATATGTGGATGACCTTATGCTGGCCGCTGCCACTAAAGAGATGTGCCTAGAAGCAACAGGCGACCTCCTCCAGACTCTGGGGACACTGGGATATCGGGCAAGTGCAAAAAAGGCTCAAATTGCAAAATGGGACGTCACTTATTTAGGAGATAAGATAAAGCAGGGGCGACGGTGGCTGACGCAAGCCACGAAAGAGACTATTCTGCAGATTCCCAAGCCAATGACCCCTTGCCAGGTGAGGGAATTCCTAGGGACTATTGGGTACTGCAGGCTACGGATTATGGGGTTTGCCGAGAAGGCCCAGCCACTGTATGAAGGAAGCAAGGAAAACAAAAGCTGGACTTGGACTGAACCCATGAGGCAGGCACTTCAAGAACTCTGGCAGGCTCTGTTAGAAGCCCCGGCCCTTGCCCTCCCTGACCCGTCTAAGCCATTCAAATTATTTGTAGACGAGAAACAGGAAGTGGGAAAGGGGGTCCTGACACAACAATGGGGACCTTGGTGGCGGCCCGTGGCCTATGTCTCAAAAAGGCTGGACCCGGTGGCAGCCGGGTGGCCGCCCTGCCTTCGTATCATTGTGGCTACTGCCCTCCTGGTCCATGATGCTGACAAGCTGACCTATGGACAACGCCTCTGGTCTACACCCCTCATGCCATTGAAGGGATCCTCAAGCAACCATCGGGTAAGTGGATCTCCAACGCCATGGCCGCTGCCACTAAAGAGATGTGCCTAGAAGCAACAGGCGACCTCCTCCAGACTCTGGGGACACTGGGATATCGGGCAAGTGCAAAAAAGGCTCAAATTGCAAAACGGGACGTCACTTATTTAGGATATAAGATAAAGCAGGGGCGACGGTGGCTGACGCAAGCCACGAAAGAGACTATTCTGCAGATTCCCAAGCCAAAGACCCCTTGCCAGGCGAGGGAATTCCTAGGGACTATTGGGTACTGCAGGCTACGGATTATGGGGTTTGCTGAAAAGGCCCGGCCACTGTATGAAGGAAGCAAGGAAAACAAAAGCTGGACTTGGACTGAACCCATGAGGCAGGCACTTCAAGAACTCCGGCAGGCTCTGTTAGAAGCCCCGGCCCTTGCCCTCCCTGACCCATCTAAGCCATTCCAACTATTTGTAGACGAGAAACAGGAAGTGGGAAAGGGGGTCCTGACACAACAATGGGGACCTTGGAGGCGGCCCGTGGCCTACACTTGCCACCGGCCCCCGAGTACTCCCCCTCCGATCAGGGCTGGATTCGAGAAAACACCAACTATCCTGTGAGCAAGGACAGATGGTATTGGGACCCGGACGGCAACCTACTGCTCCCCGCCGACCAAGGCCGACATCTCTGTACACACCTTCATCAGACCACCCATTTGGCGGAAAGGAAGACTCTATCACTCTTACAGACAGCTCGCCTACGGTTTCCCCGACAAAAAGGGACCATACAAGATATAGCCTGTGCCTGCAAAGCGTGCCAGATGATGAGGCCAGGAAAGGGACAGCACACGGGAATAAGGTACCGAGGGGAGAGGCCAGGACAGCATTGGGAAATAAATTTCACTGAGGGAAGGCCAAGCAAGTATGGGTACCGGGACTTGTTAGTCTTGGTGGATACCTTCTCTGGGTGGGTGGAGGCCTACCCCACTAAGAGGGAGACAGCAATGATGGTTGCCAAAAAGCTCCTAGAGGAGACAGTGCGTAGATTTGGGCTGCCGGTAACTATTGGTTCTGCTAATGGACCTGCTTTTGTGAGCCAAATTGTTCAGGGACTAGCCTCAGCCCTGGGGACCAAATGGAAACTGCATTGTGAATACAATCCCCAGAGCTCAGGACAGGTAGAAAGAATGAATCAGATCCTAAAAGAAACTTTAGCAAAACTGGCAATCGAGACTGGCGGGGACTGGGTGACCCTGCTTCCCTTCGCACTCTTCCGAGCGCGCAATACCCCCTATAAGTTGAACTTGACACCATTTGAGACTGTCTACAGAAGTCCTCCCCCAATATGCCCTACTTTCCAGGGAAAAGCAGAACCTCATCCCACCTTAAGGGCGTTCCGGGAGGCAATCTTGGCCCTGAGCAAAGTGCATGCTCACGTCTGGACCTTAGTTAAAGACATTCATGAGGGCCAAAACCAGGGAGCATCGCTACTCATAACATTGGACCAGGAGACCGGGTGTGGGTTAAACGACACCAATCCAAAGCCCTAGAGCCTAGATGGAAAGGTCCTTAGTTGTCCTTCTCACTATCCCCTCTGCCTTGAAGGTTGATGGCATTGGACCTTGGGTGCACTGTAACCATGCGCGCCATGCCACCCCGGAAGAGCAAGAGAAGGCCCAGGAAGGATAGAAGGTGAATCCGCACCCAACGAACCCCTTAAAGCTAAAGCTCATCCTTCAAGGGGCTCAGGACACCTCTTGATTCTTCTGCTGATGACGGTCCTCTTCGACCTTGGAGCGACCAACACCAACTTGCATCAATCGGCCAAGATCACCTGGAAACTCCAAAATGGACTGACTCGGGAGATACTCAACACGACCACCGGCAATCACCCCACTAATACTTGGTGGCCAGACCTGTCCTTCAGCCTCAAGGACTTGACGGACATGCCTTGGAACAAAGGGTATTTGGAGTATCTGGGGTTCTATGCATGTCCAGGACACCAAAGGAACACCTGAAAAACTTGCAGGGGTTTACAGCACTATTTCCATTGAGATTGGAGCTGTGTAACTTCAAATGATGGGGGATGGAAATGGGGGGTTGGCAACAGAGATCTCGTAAACTTCACCTTGGCAAACCAAAGCCGCCAGGGCTGGGAGGGATGCCGCTGTTGCTATGGGAGAGGATGGCAAGCAGATGACTACCGCACCTGCGAAAACTCAGCCCTTGACCAGGTTAAGGTAACATTCAACCAAGAAAGGGCCAAGAAAGAAAGCTCCTGGGCCTCTGGGCTACAGTGGGGGCTTCAGGTGTCTATGGAACCAGCGGATTCTGCAGTCCCGGTGGAATTCTGATCATCAGTCAGGTAATAGAGCCGCTTCAGGTCCCAAGCATAGGCCCCAATCTGGTTGTACATCCACAGCCCCCAAGCGCAGCCGAGACAATTCAAACCCAGAACCCCCAGAGTACTATAAATAGCATAGGGGCCACACACTCAGGCCGTGGAACTCCTGCCCCTGACCTTAAAACCCCAGACCCCTTATGGGGCCTAGTCACAGCTGCCTTTGCCGCCTTAAATCATTCCAATCCAAATGCACCAAATCCTGCTGGCTGTGTTATTCTCTGTACCCCCTTTTTATGAGGCAGTAGGCTTAAATGTGTCTTACAACCTGTCTGCTGATATAAGTTCACCCCAATGTCGCTGGAAGGAGTGTAAAGTTGGCATTACAATAAAAGAGGTATGGGGAAAGGGATTTTGTCTGGGCGCGGTCCCACCTGACAAGGCCTCCCTGTGTGCCCAGGCTGCTATTCTTACAGAACTGAGTGAGACAACTTGCTCATTCCTAAAGCGGCAGGGGGGTGGGGGGGGTGGCGGCTGATGGATCTGTTAACCCCAGACCCCTTATGGGGCCTAGTCACAGCTGCCTTTGCCGCCTTAAATCATTCCAATCCAAATGCCACCAAATCCTGCTGGCTGTGTTATTCTCTGTACCCCCTTTTTATGAGGCAGTAGGCTTAAATGTGTCTTACAACCTGTCTGCTGATATAAGTTCACCCCAATGTCGCTGGAAGGAGTGTAAAGTCGGCATTACAATAAAAGAGGTATGGGGAAAGGGATTTTGTCTGGGCACGGTCCCACCTGACAAGGCCTCCCTGTGTGCCCAGGCTGCTATTCTTACAGAACTGAGTGAGACAACTTGCTCATTCCTAAAGCGGCAGGGGGTTGGGGGGGGTGGCGGCTGATGGATCTGTTCACCTTCAGGGTTGACTCCTTGTTTACACACAGCAGTCTTTAATTAAAATGGAGAAATTTGTATTATAGTCACTGTAATGCCAAAGATCCTCTACCACTCTGAGGAAGTTCTATACACCCATTGGGTTGCAGGGACATCCAATCAGTTGAGAGAGACTTACAGAAATAAGAGAGGACCCATTACTGCCATCACACTAGCAACCATGTTTAGTCTTGTGATCGCCGGAGCGGGGACCCAGATAGCTTCCTTGACCCTCCAAGGCCAAGGGTTTACTTCCCTGCGTGCGGGCAGCTATAGATGAAGACATCACCCGCATAGAAGAATCAGTCAGTCACCTGGAATAATCACTAACTTCACTGTCCGAGGTGGTTTTACAAAACCGGAGAGGCTTCGATCTGATTTTCTTACTGCAAGGGGGACTCTGCGCGGCTCTGGGGGAAGAATGTTGTTTTTATGCAGACCACACCAGGGTAGTAAGAGAGTCTATGGCCAAAGTAAGGGAAGGGCTAGCCCAACGAAAAAGAGAGCGAGAGGCTCAACAAGGATGGTTTGAGTCCTGGTTCCAACAGTCTCTGTGGTTAGCCACGCTGATTTCCACTCTGGTAGGCCCCCTTATAGTACTACTATTAATATTCACCTTTGGCCCATGCATCCTAAATAAGCTTGTAACCTTTGTAAAACAGCGCATAAATATGGCCCAACTACTGGGACGTAGAAATATCAGGCCCTGCCTCAAAATAAAGAGGAAGATTCCTCCATATTACTAAAAGACAGCGGGGAGTGTTAGGGGACCAGACCGGAGCCATGACAGGCTCGACAGGTTACACTAGGCCTGAGTTTCGAATTCTTGTAAACCTGAGTCATGATTCCGGGAAACTACCCCCTAGGAAAGTCCCGCTCACCCTAGAATGAAGGGCCTCAGCTACTTCATCTTGTGAAAGAATTCCATCCTGCAAGGCCCTGGGCAAAAGAACTTTGATGTTACCCAACCTGAGCCCACTGCCCATCGCTAATCAGCCCTCGGATTACCGAACCTAGCCCCACTGTACACGAGCCAATCGGCCCCCAGGCTAAACCTTCTGACTTTACATCCAGGAGCTTGTGATTTACCTTGAAAGTAAAACCCAATCAAGAATCTACACACAAATCCTATGAAGGGGAGTAACCAGCCAGTTATCTGTCAACTTAAACACCCCCTGAAGGGACCAATCAGTTGTCCTCCTGCCTGAACACCCCTTTTTGTACCCTTTTACCTGAATAATTCCCTATAAAAGCAGTGTAGCCCAAAGCTCGGGGCTCCCTCCTATAACCGCTGCATCGGTGCCAGTGGGAGCCCTAGCTCGAGCTAGCAGTAAAACCCCTTTATGCATTTGCATTGCTGTGGACGTCTTATTCTCTCAGTCTTGGGGACTCGGACTTCAGGCATAACATTTGGGGGCTCATTCAGAATCCCTTCAGTGAGAGGAATAACACCCTCCTGGTAGAAGGGGTCTGCTCACTAGGAGGACAGCCATCTGGAACACAATTGGTGCTGGTGGGAGCCCTAGCTCGAGCTAGCCCTAAAATCCCTTTATGCATTTGCATTGCTGTGGACGTCTTATTCTCTCAGTCTTGGGGACTCGGACGTCGGGCTTAACACTCCTGCCCCCAATCCCTCCCAGCATCAGGGTCTTTTCCAAAGAGTCAACACTTCGCATGAGTTGTCTGAAATATTGGACTTTCAGCTTCAGCATCAGTCCTTCCAATGAACACCCAGGACTGGTCTCCTTAGGATGGACTGGTTGCATCTCTCATTAGGTACCTGGAAAAATCAATGACCAAGCCCAAACTAGACGAAGGGGACTCATTCTACTGCCCTGGAGATGACATCAGGAAGACCCAGCTGCAAATATGAGAAAGCCCTTCTGGGAGGCTGTGGTATGAAGTGGCAGAGGAGGAGGCCTGAGTCCAGCAGGGGCGCTGTGGGCCTGATCCTGAGAGCGCAGGGTCCTGGCCAGGCAGGCTGGCACCTCCTCCGTTGGCTCTTGCCCACGTGGGCAGCAGGGTCCTCACTGGTGGGTGACGTCCTGCACCTGGGCTCCAGGGGCCACGGCAGCTCTCAGCTCAGAGCCACAGGCTCGCCTTTCAGTTCCTGCTGCTCTGTCGTGGGGTCAGTGTCCAGACCTGACATCCACTCAAGGACAGAGGGCCGGTCACACAATGAAAATGGACTTCCTTCAGGAACCTCGCCCTCCAGGGACACCTGGACAGGGGATGAGAGCCCTGCAGAGGCTGCCCCATTGCCCACAGAGCGCCCGGGTGTGCCCAGCAGAGGAGGGATGCAGGCAAGGACCCTCTGTCACCAGCTATGTCATTTAGAAATGTTCCCTCGTGTGTCATTTGGCAGTTCCAACATTTTGTAGTAAATACGAAAACTGATACTGTGTCAGTTTTTGTGGCTTCCTTACTCGTTACTTCCCTTTATATGAACACTTGTAACATGAAATATATGAAATTAGAAGCTCCGCCAAACTCCGCCATAAATATGTTCGTATAATAAGAAGAGATTCAGTAGGAATACATATTTTTCACTTCTATGAGCTGAGGTTCTCAAGCGCCTCTGACAGAAATCATGTGGATTTTATTAAACAGATGCTTTAGCAGCAAATCTATCATGAACACAAAATATGAATAGTAGTTACATTTTTATGTCAAAGCAACAAGAGATGAACAAGCCTTTTCCCATCTCTTTCACACACGTTAACTTGAGATGTCTGAGCCTCTTTTCCTCCTCGTTGCCCCCACACCCCTCCTCCGTCCTGCGTCCATCGGCTCCACAGCTGAACCACAGGGAGGAGAGTTTTACAAGTCCCACGGTGCTCACCACACCTACTTGTTCACACGTGGGGTTTTTCTATTTCCGGTGATGAGACAATATTCCAACTGTGTTGGAAATGAACATGCCAGCTATCATAATTGCATGACGAGGTGGTGACTATTTTACGCCTAAAGTCTACAGTTCTGCGGAAGCTAGTCCACACTGTCATATCTTTTTACAGCACAGGAGGCTGTCACCCCTGGCCTGGCCGTGTGGCTCTACATGTCACCACCCCTGCCCTGGTCCCCCCACCACCGGGACTAGAGACACTTTACAAGACTGTGCTACCCTCCTCTGTCCTGCGTCCATCGGCTCCACAGCTGAACCACAGGGAAGGAAGTTTTACAAGTCCCACGGTGCTCACCACACCTACTTGTTCACACATGGGGTTTTTCTATTTCCGGTGATGAGACATGTATTCCAACTTTGTTGGAACTGAACATGCCAGCTATCATAATTGCATGACAAGGTGGTGACTATTTTACCCCTAAAGTCTACAGTTCTACGGAAGCTAGTCCACACTGTCATATCTTTTTACAGCACAGGAGGCTGTCACCCTTGGCCTGGCCGTGTGGCTCTACATGTCACCACCCCTGCCCTGGTCCCCCCACCGCCGGGACTAGAGACACTTTACAAGACTGTGCTTCAGGGAGACCGCGCTCCAGGGAGACCGCTCACCCTTCAGAGCAGACACAGGCTCTGGGATTTCCTGCTCGGCTCAGGGCTGGAGGAGGAGGACGCGCCGCACAGAGAGGACTCAGGCTTCCCTGAGAAGACAGAGAGGGCTAGAAAGACGGGCTCAGGTTTGGGAAAGGCTGGATTACTGCGACGAGAGAGACAGACTTGCAAACTCCTCTTTCAGCCTCAGACACTCCAGGGAGGAGAGAGAGGACCGAGGTCACCAGGTCACGGGGGCACATTTGCTGAATGGCGTCGCCCCATCTCTCAGGGGCTCCTCCCTGAGCTGGCCCTGCTCTGCGTGAGGCAAGTCCCCCCACCCCAGGGGCCTCAGGTGACCTGGGCAGGGGGAGGAGGAAGTGATTTGCATGAGGCATCTCCTCCTCCTGAGGGGCTGGAGGCATGAAAAGGCCCAGGACCCCACCTCCAGCCCAGGAGGCTGAGGAGGCCGCATCCTGGGAGGGTCCCCACCATGGCCTGGACGGTGCCTCTGCTCGGGCTGCTCGCTTATGGCTCAGGTCAGGGGCCGGGACTCTGCACCCTTGGGGCACCTCCAAGCAGGGTCTCAGGACACCTCCATAACAACCGCTTTCTCTCTTCTGTCTCTCTTAGGGGTAGAAGCTCAGACTGTGATCCAGGAACCGTCACTGTCCGTGTCTCCAGGAGGGACGGTCACCCTCACCTGTGCACTGAGCTCTGGGTCAGTCACTACTTACAACGAACCCAGCTGGTACCAGCAGACCCCAGGCCAGGCTCCCAGAAATATTATCTACAACACAAACACCTGCGCCTCTGGGGTCCCTGATCGCTTCTCTGCCTCCATCTCTGGGAACAAAGCCACCCTCACCATCACGGGGGCCCAGCCCGAGGACGAGGCTGACTATCACTGCTTGCTGTACCAGGGCAGTGGCAGTTACAGCTGCACAGTGATGGGAGCCCATGAGGAAGTGCTCCTAAAACCTGCCCATGTGCTTGGAGGGTCAGCCTTTAGAGGCAGGAGAGGCAGGAGAGGGTGGAAGTGGTCAGCACCCCTATGGGCAAGGAGGCTCCGGGCCCGTCTCCTGCCCGTGGTTCATGGCCCTGTGCCTCTTGCAGTCTCCCCTTGGGTGTGTCCAGATCTCCAAAAGGATCCCTCTGCCCATAATTGGGGGGTTCAGGTGCCCATTTTATCAACACTATTGAGACTCAGAGACCCCCAACAGCCAGCACGACCCTTCTTGTTCAAAGAGTTTTAAGAGACGTACTCAGTTTCATTAACCTGATAACTCAGAATAAAGTCAGACTTGTACATTTCTTTACATGTGTGCAATCGCCTGATCCACAGAACACGTGCTGATCTGATTACACCACGTGCTCACAGTCATTGGAGAAGGAAGCAGCAGCCCGCTCCAGTGTTCTTGCCTGGAGAATCCCAGGGACAGGGGAGCCTGGTGGGCTGCCTTCTATGGGGTCGCACAGAGTTGGACACGACTGAAGTGACTTAGCAGCTCAGTCATTGCACTGGAGCTAATCATGGAAAAGAAGCTTTGAAAGCCTGCAAGTCTGATACTGTCCCAGACAGCTCCTGCTCTCTGAAAGTTGTCCCAGAGTTCCAGGCTTTTTAAATTTTGGTCTTCAATTAATCAATCTGACATAGTGTCAATATTTTAAAATGCCATATTAAATGTCTGTGAATTTTATTGATGACCACATTGGTAGATTTTTAAACATCCATATACGTGTATATAGGGATATATATACGTGTATATATGTATGTATGTAAGTATATTTGATTTTGGAAAGTGTTGCTCCCTGAGAAGCTGGACTGCTGCTGCTGCTGCTGCTGCTGCTAAGTCGCTTTAGTCGTGTCCGACTCTGCGCGACCCCATAGACGGCAGCCCACCAGGCTCCCCTGTCCCTGGGATTCTCCAGGCAAGAACACTGGAGTGGGTTGCCATTTCCTTTTCCAATGCATGGAAGTGAAAAGTGAAAGTGAAGTTGCTCAGTCCTGTCTGACTCTTAGCGACCTCATGGACTGCAGCCCACCAGGCTCCTCCGTCCATGGGATTTTCCAGGCAAGAGTATTGGAGTGGATTGCCATTGCCTTTTCCAGAGAAGCTGGACAGTCCGTGTCTACCCCCACTGTGCTCATAGCACAGGGCACGGCTGTGTATGTTCCTGGGCTGACAGTGAGCCAGCATCAGCCCCGCCCAGCACCACTTCCACCAAGAGATGGGGTCTGTGGGGATAATAAGGGGCGCCGTGGGTCTCCCCAGGGTCTGCACTGTGGGCAGCGCCTGCTGTGTGACCCCCGCCCCCACCAACTCCTAGGTCTGGATGAATGGGTCTGTGTGTGATGGGCACTCAGCAGGGTGTCCTCTCTGGCCTGGCCGGGGTCCCTGCTCACAGGTCACTGTGGCTCCTGGGAGATGCTTCCTCCTGGGGGGCAAACTCTGAGTCTCCCCACCTCACCCCGATTCCCTAAACTCACCCATCAAAGAGGGGTGTTGAAAGAGTCTGTGTCTGTGATTTGGGTAAAGAGCAACCACAACACCAAAACAGGACTGAAACCTCGGCTCTTGAGAGAGCANCAAAGCAAGATTCTCTATGACCCACCTCCTAGAGTAACAGAAATAAAAATGAAAATAAACAAGTAGGACCTGATTAAACTTAAAAGCTTTTGCACAGCAAAGGATACTATAAGCAAAGTGAAAAGACAACCCTCAGAATGGGAGAAAATAATAGCAAATGAAACAACTGACAAAGGATTAATTTACAAAATATATAAGCAGCTCATACAACTCAATACCAGAAAAACAACCAACCAAATACCAGAAAAACTCAACTCAATACCAGAAAAACAAACAAAAAGTGGGGCAAAGACCTAAGACATTTCTCCAAAGAAGACATACAGATGGCTAACAAACACAGGAAAAGATGCTCAACATCGCTCATTATTAGAGAAACGCAAATCAAAACTACAATGAGATATCACCTCACATCAGTCAGAATCAGTTCAGTTCAGTCACTTAATTGTGTTTGACTCTTTGCAACCCCATGGACTGCAGCATGCCAGGGCTCCTGGTCAGAATGGCCATCATCAAAAAGTCTACAAACAATAAATGCTGGGAGAAAAGGGAATGCTGTTGCACTGTTGGTGGGAAAACAAACTGATACAGCCACTATGGAAGATGGTATGGAGATTCTTTAAAAAACTAGGAATAAAACCACCATATGACCCAGCAATTCCACTCCTAGGCATATACCCTGAAGAAACCAAAATTGAAAAAGACACATGTAACCCATTGTTCATTGAAGCACTATTTACAGTAACTAGGACATGGAACAGAGAAGGCAATGGCAAGCCACTCCAGTGTTCTTGCTTGGAGAATCCCTGGGATGGGGGAGTCTGGTGGGCTGCCATCTGGGGTTGCACAGAGTTGGACACGACTGAAGCGACTTAGCAGCAGCAGGACATGGAAGCAACCTGGATGTCCATCAACAGATGAATGGATAAAGAAGTTGTGGTTCATATACACAATGGAATATTACTCAGCCATAAAAAGGAACTCATTTGAGTCAGTTCTAATAAGGTGGAACCTAGAACCTATTATACAGAGTAAAGTCAGTCAGAAAGAGAAAGATAAATATCTTATTCTACTGCATATATATGGAGTCTAGAAAAATGGTACTGAAGAATTTATTTACAGGGCAGTAGTGGAGAAACAGACATAGAGAATAGACTTATGGACATGGGGAGAAGGGAGAAGAGAGTGAGATGCATGGAGAGAGTATCATGGAAACTTACATTACCATATACAAAATAGATAGCCAATGAGAATTTGTTGTATGGCTCAGAAAACTCAAACAGGGGCTCTGTATCAACCCAGAGGGGTGGGGTGGGGAGGGAGAAGGGAAGAGGTTCAAAAGGGAGGGGTTAATGTATACATATGGCTGATTCATGTTGAGGTTTGACAGAAAACAACAAATTTTGTAAAGCAATTATCCTTCAATAAAAAAATAAGTTTTTAAAAAAAAGAGGGAAAGTGAATCTATGGAGTAGAAAGTAATCAGTGCTTGCCTTGGGCTAGAGGTAGGAGATGAGATTGACAGCAAATGGGCACAGGGAACTTACTGGAGTGATGGAAACATTTTTAAACTGGGATGTAGTAATAATTACACTGTTCTATAAATCCACTAAAAAAAATCAATTTGCACGCATGCCTGCATTTTCACATAATGTAACTAATACCTTAAAAAAGCTTGGCTGTTAAAAAAAACAGACTAACTTTGGACTTCCTCTTGAAAGAGAGGAAAAAAGGGAACTGGTAAATACGGGAATAAATGTGATTTGGAATTTGCCCATAGACAAAATATAGTTTTTAAAAATTGACCAACTGTCATCTTCTGTGTATGCATGTATATGTGAGTTAATGATCAACATACTGAAATGATAATATTATTCTTTTCTTTTGGAGTTATGCTAAAGTGAAAACTTTCATAACATAATCATTCCCAGCAGGGGAGATTGGACAGCAGGGAACTTGTGGCTGCCCGCAACGTGTCTAGGAGGCCAGCAGGAGGACAGATGATGTAAGCATAACAGGTTGTAACCATATCTGTGAAATCGCTTTCTCTGGCCCTCACCCAGTACCCACCCTGTCAGCGCCCATCAGCATACCTGAGCATGGTCAGGCCCCTCTGTCTGTCCAGACACCCAGCGTCAGATTCAAGCGAGGAACATGAAGGTGGTCTTGATGGAGCATATGGTTCCATTTTGCTGATTTGGTCCAGTTGTTTGAAAACACATTGTCATAAGTAGCATGCTATTTATCATATTTCACTATCTTTCAGGAGAGGTTTGAAGAGGAAAAAAAAAAAATCATACTTTTCCCTGATGTAATCTTACTTTCCCAAATTTGAGAAATAAGCTGTTTCATTACTTTACAATGGAAAAGAAGATTGCACCTCGTTTTTGTTTTACAGCATTTATAAGCACATGCGTTGTTGTATAAATTAAACCTGGCAAGGATTAAGGGAAAATTCTCCACCTAAGTAATCATGTAGCTCCAGGCAGTGTCCATAGGTCAGCTCAACTATCCCTCTGCCAGAGACACACTGTGCTTAAAAAACCACACCCAGACAAATGAAAGCTTATTCTATTTTTAAAGATTTCCTGGGGAGAGGATCATAGGAGTTTTTGCCCCTTAAGGCATTTAGTCTGTCTGAGAAATTCATTTTACATAGGAACACGATAGAAACAAAAAGAATATGATTGTCTGGCTGCAAAATGCAAGGACTTTTATTATTATCATTCTGAAATACCGAGGACAAAGTGGAAGATAAAATTCGTGCACTACGTCTGGTGTTCTTCTGATTAATGAAACAGACCCTTCTATTTTGTTAAGGTTAAGTAAGCGAGCCGAGCCAAGAAGCTTAGTTTTGCATTTTAATTTTGGGGACTCTCGACAATAATAAGGCAGCTGAACATAAGAACGTAAGCCAAGAACTGTTTTCTCTAGAATTCTACTGTTTTTCCCCAGCTATTATACTGAAGAAATTGTGCTTTAGCTAGTAAGACATAGGTTCATAAATTTAAAGTATTTATGGGTCATTCTCAATTATTATTCTGAGATATCGAACATCCTCCAGCATAAATGGAAAAGTCAGCTCACAAGTGGTTTAAAATGAGAAAAACTGAATAACCAAAGAGCTATTTGAATATATGTAAAATACAAATAAGCTTCTGGGCACATTTTAATTTAAAAGAAATCAATGTTTTGCTAAAATAATTTTAATTACTCAAATTGCCTGTTGTCATTATGAGTTTCATTCTTTTCCTAAGTAAGGGTGATCATTTGCTCAAATTGTCCTCCGCTTGGTGGGTAATGGGCAAAAACTGACTTTGTGAAAAGAACTCACTTCCCAAAAAAGGAATATCTCTCTACATTTCAATTCGTGCTTAAAAAAGACAAATAAATGGGGGAAGAGCAGAGGGGTGGTGTGGAGGTTGAACCAGCTTTCTAAATGCCCGGGCACTAGAGAAAAAGCTTACTCCGTGCATACCTAATAAAAGGGCAAGAGCAGAGAACCAACCAGGATACAGCCTGCTGAATGAAGACCTGGTTTGCTGCCCAGCTCTGCCCAGATCTGGGTCACGAGGACCTGCAGGAGGCAGGTCTACAGAAGTTTCCTGCTTCGCTCTCTTCATCACCACTCCCTCATTTCCTTTCCCTCTCCTCCGCCGACCCATGATACATCAGAGTATGACAACTCCAAAGTTCTGTCTAGGGTAAATATTTAACCCTTATCTCGCTCATATTTGCCATCACACTCACAAGATATTCCCATACATATTAGTCATTTTACTTCCTGGTAAGTCATGTATATGGCGTTTTTAAGAAGAGGAGAAGTATGCTGGGAATGGCAGTCATCAGCAGGTCTGTGGAGCTGAGCTGGTTGGCAAGGGCCTGCCCAGGGCTTTGAGACCAAGCCGATGGCTTCTGCTTCGTAACACTTAAATCAGGAAGAAAGCCAGATGAACCCACCTCTAAGAGGGAATGAGGAAACCAGAGGATGGGGTCCTGACAGGAAAAGGTGGCCCCAGTGAGGAGGTAGTGACCACACCACTTACTGCCCAAGAGCGAAGAGAGAGCAGGTGCCATCTGCTGTCTTGGAATGCCAGGGGCTGGGGATCTGCCCAGGACCGGGTGGGGAGTTGCATGAAATGAGAAGCATGTGCCATCGAGGACCGGGGTGCTCATACGCCCTTTCAGTTCAGTGGCTCAGTCGTGTCTGATTCTTTGTGACCCCATGGACTGCAGCACACCAGGCCTCCTTGTCCATCACCAACTCCCAGAGCTTGCTCAGACTCACGCCCATGGAGTCGGTGATGCCATCCAACCATATGCCCTTTGCATGGGCACAAAAACTGTACTCAGGCCAGTCTAAAGATGCCACACAGGAAATTTCAGAGTTCTAAAACAGTGTGCGTATAAACCTGCTTGGAAACATTTGATTGCCTTAGAAGTAGCACAACATTCAAAGTTGAGGAAGCCTGAGATAAACATTCGTTTTCATGGGTTTCATCATAAGGCTTCCCCCCGCTCCCCCGCCCCACTACTTTACAGAGAACCTATTGAACAGAGATGAAAATATTCTCTTTGAAGTTTGGTTAACTCACTGAGGATCTGAATAAATTTTCATAACTTTTGGTTAAGGAAAATATGCAACAAGCTAGAACATTCATATAAAACATGGATTGCCATAAGCAGAAGGGGAGAGAAACTGCTGTGGAAGATTCTGGGTCTGTTGTAAAGAAGAGGTTTCTACAACAAAAGTTGCAAAACTTTATCTTGAGGTGATGATTATTAAGCCCATCCTACAAAGTCTTTTTTAAAATATTTAGTTAATTAATTTGGCTGTGTCAGGTCTTAGTTGTGGCACACAGGAAATCAGGTGAAACGTTGGATCTAGTGCCCTGACCAGGCATCAACCCGGCTCCCTGCATTGGAAGCATAGAGTCTTAGCCATTGGACCATCAGGGAAGTCCTCCCACAAAGTCTTTAAACAGAGAATAAATAGTACATTCAGGCAGAGAATAAATAGCACAGTTGACATGACTGAGCGACTGAATTGACTGAAATGGTACATTCAAGCCTAGAATTAGAATCTCTTAATTAAAAATCCCATGTGCTTTCAGTATGTCAGGAATGGCATACTTTGCATGAGCTTTCTGTTTTAAACATCACAAGCATTATTTCAAATGGTCTTTAGTAGTAGTAGTAGTATGCTCAGTCTTGTCCAACTCTTTGCCACCCCATGGACTATAGCCTGCCAGACTCCTCTGTCCATGGGATTCTTCAGGCAAGCATCCTGGAGTGGAGTGCCATTTCCTCCTCCAGGGAACCTTCCCGAACCAGGGATCAAACCCACATCTCTTAACATCTCCTGCATTCGCAGGCAGATTCTTTACCATCAGCACCACCTGGGAAGCCCATTGTTATTATGGTCATCGCCACCACCATCTAACAAACGCACTGAAACTTAGAAAGGCGCAATAAATGACCTAGAATTATGACCTCATGATTACAAGAGTAAAGATGTGAGCTCAAGTTTACTTGATGTTAAGAATTTTGCTTTTTTATTTCCCTATTGTGATTTCCAAAGATGGATTTTTATGGATGCCTGATGACTCTCAGCTCAGGACATTCCCTGTGGTAATGATTACAGGCTCTCAGCCCATGAAAGGCTAGGACTTTGATCATAGCTGATGTCAGAGTGTTCCCACTGGAGCCTGGGAGAATTCAGGGACCCAGATGAACAAAAGCCTGCAGAACTATTTGTCATGTATCTGTAAGGTACTGACTTCATTCCCTTTCTCCTATGTTTATTCCCTACATGTGGATGTAGGGAAGTCTCAATAGGTGTGTAGGTTTGAGTTCCTACCTGTCTTAGGTGAGGTTCTCTGGGAAACCTATCTGAGATGGAGATTTGCACTCAGAGAGTTTATGGGACCAATACCCTGGGGAGAACTGAAGGAAGTAGGATTGAGTGGATGAAAGAGTTCAACTGTGATGCAGCTGTAACAATGGCTTGCAAACCCTTCAGTTGCCAAAACTCCCAGAAGCTGGCAGAATAAATGCTTCTGTTTGTGGGTAGTGTAGTGAAGTCATGCAATCATGTCCGACTCTTTGCGACCCCATAGACTGTAGCTCACCAGGCTCCTCAGTCCGTGGGATTTTCCAGGCATGAATACTGGAGTGGGTTGCCATTTCCTTCTCCAGGGGATCTTCCCCACCCAGGGATTGAACCCGGGTCTCCCGCATTGTAGGCAGATGCTTTACCATCTGAGCTACCGGGAAGCCCAAGAAAGTGAAAGTTGCTCAGTCATGTCTGACTCTTTGCCACCCCATGAACTATATAACCCATGGAATTCTCCAGACCAGAATATTGGAGTGGATAGCCTTTCCCTTTTCCAGGGGATCTTCCAACCCAGGGATTGAACCCAGGTCTCCCACATTTCAGGCAGATTCTTTACCAGCTGAGCCACAAGGGAAGCCCAAGAATACTGGAGTGGGTGGCCTATCCCTTCTCCAGAGATCTTCCCAACCCAGGAATTGAACTGGGGTCTCCTGCATTGCAGGCAGATTCTTTACCAACTGAGATATCAGGGAAGTTTCATGGGTAAGCAGCACTCAACTGCCATGTACGCATGCCTTCAGTGCATTGGCTGACACCAGGTTGACTCAGCAGACATGGCTAATTCAGCAAGCAGTAGATTCCCTCTGGGAGGTCAGCCTACCAGCAGTGGCAGGAGCAACCCTAACTCACCTGGACTCACTAGCTCCAAGAAGCAGAGCTACATATGAAGTGCTGTTATTTATTAAAGAGCCAGACGTGCAAACAGAGAAAATCACCAGCAAGGATTTAATGGTATAGGTTGGTGGACCTGATGAAGGATACGGTCTCTGCTCAAAATAGAGATGCTCTGTGGACGTGGAACACTGTGCCCAGGCCCTGAACTTCTGACAGGGGCTCCATAGAACATCTGAGAAGGGGACAAATGGAGGAAAATGGTTTGATATCACACCCAGAGTGAGCCAATACAGAACATCCAGACACAACATGCTGTGATAGCTCATCATGGATTAGGAAGCTAATTTGGGGGTTAAATACACTCTTACATGTCACACTAAATTTATTCTATTAAAGAGTGCTGTTGAAACACTTTTACTAAGTGTTTTCCAAAGATCAAATGTTAAATCCAATTACACCCTAAGGTTCTCTGTCTACAAGTGAAGAGCATGGCCTAGAGAGCTTTCATTCTATCAATAAAAAATTTAATACACACTTACTATGTACCAAGTTGAGTTTCCCAGGTGGCACTAGAGGTAAAGAACTCATCTACCAAAGCAGGAGATGTAAAGATTCCATCCCTTGGTCAGGAAGATCCTAGAGGGCATGGCAAACCACTCCAGCATTCTTGCCTGGAGAATCCCATGGACAGAGGAGCCTGGTGGGCTTCAGTCTATAGAGTCGCAAAGCGTTAGGCATGACTGACGTGACTTAGTATACATGCATGTACCAAGCATTAATCCAGTCCCTGGAAACAAAAAATTTGCTGTAATAGTGCTATCTGATAAAAAAAAAATCATGTGTATGGAAGACACATAAACAGCTAGTTAAATAGTGATTTGATAGTGTTACATACAATAGTGTTACACACAAATTGCTATGAGAGCCCAAAGGAAGTAATCAGAGAGATATGACAATAACACCCTTGGAAATAATGGCAGGTGTTGAACTGAATGTCGGAAGCATAGTTTGCACTCCCAGGGCCCTGTAGTCTAGCAGCCCTTAAACTAACATCATTGCCGTTTTTAATGTCATCCTTGCAGGGGTGGCAGGAGTAATGGTAACAGAAAAAGCAGAGGGAGAGAAATACTTCAAGTAAGCTAGGTTTTCTGAAAGTTTTCTCTGCAAAATCTAAACAGAACTTGACATTTGCCTTCAAAGAATGCAGTTATAAAAAAAGAACGTAAGCACAATTAAACCACTCAATCCTCTACACATTTTTTTTTCTTTTGTAGTAATCTCAGCCTTTCTGATTTACACATACTTTATCATCAAAGAAAACTGACCTTGGTTTCAAAACCACAATTTAATGACTCACTCAGACATACCCCGACTCCACTTCCCCCACCCCCAAAAATGGCTTCCTTTTTAAAAAGAACTATTTCTTGCTTTAAGGTTTCATGCATGCATCAACAGCTTAATTTTTGTTTAGAGTTTTCTAGATGGCAGTTAGGAAACAGGAAAGGACTCACCTCTTGAAAAGCAACGTAACGTCTGGCTAGGTGTTTATTCCGCTGCCTGCGAAAATGATTTCAGATGGTTTGTCACGGATCGCCCAGACTTCCTCAGCTCCCTTCTGCTCTGGCGAAAATTCCTTTCCTGGGGCGGTAAGTTGAGAGGAGAGCTGTGTAACATTAGACGACAAGCACCTGTCCTCCAGAGCTTCCAGTGGATTCTTCATCACGAGCAACCTAGAAGCGAGAGTTTAGAGTCACGTTTTTTTTCCTTGCAGGATGTGGGAAAATTTGGAAATTTTTAAATGGAAAAAAAAAAGGTATGTAAATATTTAATCTCAGATAAAACTTGATAGGGAGGGCAAAGGAATCAGGAGAGATGGAGAAACATTTCTCCTAGTTCAGGACTTTGTGTGAGGCTTGGAGAGTCATGCAGTCTAAATAGCTGGGGAAAACCTTCCGATAGACTTCTAAATGCACCGTCAATGTTGGAAAGAATTAAATAAGCAATATTTTTATAAGAAAACCTTTGTTTGCATTCTATACTCTTCTATTATTTGATTCTTATGAGAAAAACTTTTCAAAAGAATGAACATTTGCCAAAAGAATGATAAACAGAAATATATGAAAATGTTCTCACGGAGAACACCCACTCTGTAAAGTCTCATCTAGCCGGGGGGTGCATCCCTCCCACGATACTTATGCGCTGTGTTTCCAGCAAGCACCCATCTCCTTTTGGCCTACTGAGATTGGGAGGATCTTGGCTACAGGGCAAAGGCAGAAAAGAGATCAAGGCATGCACAGAAATAATCATCGGGGGAGACAAACTTGAATTCCACAGCAGTTTGGCAGGGACAGCGGAATGGCCCGGTGTACTGTCTGCCTTGGCATGCAGTTCAACTGTCTGCTCTGACAGAAACCTCCCCACAGCAGCCTCTGAACTACAGACACACGCTGCTGTCGCTCAGCCACACCCCAGAGCAAACACTCTTCCATGTGAGCTGATAAACGTATGAGAAAATTACTGTGGGCAAATGAGTTTATTAGAGTCCTCTGAGAATCAGCACAGAAATAATCATCGGGGGAGACAAACTTGAATTCCACAGCAGTTTGGCAGGGACAGCGGAATGGCCCGGTGTACTGTCTGCCTTGGCATGCAGTTCAACTGTCTGCTCTGACAGAAACCTCCCCACAGCAGCCTCTGAACTACAGACACACGCTGCTGTCGCTCAGCCACACCCCAGAGCAAACACTCTTCCATGTGAGCTGATAAACGTATGAGAAAATTACTGTGGGCAAATGAGTTTATTAGAGTCCTCTGAGAATCATAATCATGCTAATATGAATACTTCCATTTGCTGGGATTCTAGGACATGTCAAGCATTGGAATGGGCACTTGAAAAACATTACCTCTAATTACAATTCTGTAAAATAAGTTACCCATTCCTTAGAAAATTAAATGCCTCAAGGTTAAATGAGTAAACTGTGTTCATGTAATTACCAAGTTGCAGAGGTTACATCTGCACCTAATATTTCTGATTCCCTTAGATTTTCACATCATCTCTGTGGACTCTGTAAACAGTAATGCTGTCAGTTGTCATTTGTTGAGCACCTACTTTGTACCTCGTGTTCCACTATGAACTGTATATATTTCATTATATTTAATCCCCAACATAATCTTTGATATCAAGGAATGTTATTTCCATTTATAAAAATCTCTTATAAGGTAAAATGTTTGTCTAAGTAAGGTTTCTGGATAGTTATTACCTGTATTCAGTTCAGTTGCTCAGTCATGTCCGACTCTTTGCGACCCCATGAATCGCAGCACGCCAGGCCTCCCTGTCCATCACCAACTCCCGGAGTTCACTCAGACTCACGTCCATCGAGTCAGTGATGCCATCCAGCCATCTCATCCTCGATCATCCCCTTCTCCTCCTGCCCTCAATCCCTCCCAGCATCAGAGTCTTTTCCAATGAGTCAACTCTTTGCATGAGGTGGCCAAAGTACTGGAGTTTCCGCTTTAGCATCATTCCCTCCAAAGAAATCCCAGGGCTGATCTCCTTCAGAATGGACTAGTTGGATCTCCTTGCAGTCCAAGGGACTCTCAAGAGTCTTCTCCAACACCACAGTTCAAAAGCATCAATTCTTCAGCGCTTAGCTTTCTTCACAGTCCAACTCTCATATTCATACATGACCACTGGAAAAACCATAGCCTTGACTAGACGGACCTTTGTTGGCAAAGTAATATCTCTGCTTTTCAATATGCTGTCTAGGTTGGTCATAACTTTTCTTCCAAGGAGTAAGCGCCTTTTAATTTCATGGCTGCAGTCACCATCTGCAGTGATTTTGGAGCTCCCCAAAATAAAGTCTTACACTGTTTCCCCTGTTTCCCCATCTATTTGCCATGAAGTGATGGGACCAGATGCCATGATCTTTGTTTTCTGAATGTTGAGCTTTAAGCCAACTTTTTCACTCTCCTCTTTCCCTTTCATCAAGAGGCTTTTGAGTTCCTCTTCACTTTCTGCCATAAGGGTGGTGTCATCTGCATATCTGAGGTTATTGATATTTCTCCCGGCAATCTTGATTACCTGTATTACTGCAGGTATAATGGATCTTTGTTTCCTACTTTTGTTCAGGAAATAGGTTGAATGTCATGTCGCCTACATATTAATAATTCTATAAGGCTCTCTCAGAACATCAGCTAACACGGTGCTCCTTGTACATCTTTTACTCACAGAGAACGACTGCATGAAACTAATGACAATGACTGAGAGAACAAGCTTTGGAATCATCCCACACTGGTTTAGAATCCAGACTGGGTCGTTTTTGAGCTCATGATGATTCTGTAGCTACTATTTAATCTTTCTAAGTTTCCATTCTCTTAGTTGTAAATTATAGATAATAATACCCAACTCATAAGTATTTGTATTGGACAAATCAAATCAGGCAATGTCCATAAAACCTTTAGCACAATGTTTGGCATCTACTAAGTGCAAAATAATTGCTAGCTGTAGTTATTTTAAATCAACAATAATCACATTTGATTGACTGCATCCGTTAGAATTTGATATAGCTGCTTTAAGAGGAAAACAATTAGCAGTGCCTAACGAAGATAGATAACACTTCTGTCGCATGTAAGAATGCACAGAACAGAGACCAGGACATGTATGGTGACTCCATGGGGCCATTAAGGAGACCCAGGATGTTATCTTTGCTCCGTTAGCTAGATAATTGCTTCCATTCTCAAGACTACCTAATGGTCTAAGGTGATTTCTGAAGTTTAAGCCAGCTCATCTCAGTCTTGTGTCTAAAGGAGACCAAAAAAAGAGACACCTTGAAGCCAGGTTAACTCCCTTAAATCCACCTTCCCATGGTCCCATGCAACTCATCTGATTCCACTTCACTTACTATTATAGTCCTTAGTTACATAGCCACACTGCACTACAGGGAAACGAAGATAGACAGCTTTTTATTCTAGGAAAAACTATGCCAGCTAAAATGATTAGGATTGTTTCTGAGGTTGAAGGGGAAGACAGATGGTGGGAAAGATAACTGATGGTCTCTGCCACAGTGGACAAGAATGATATTACCCTGATTGGAGCAGGTCAGGACTGATGGAATATTATCAATATCTTAGATCCATCTTTTTACTTAAAAGATGGTAAATACTCATCCAGGGAGATAATAGGATGTATGAAGGATTGCCTGATAAGTCAGAGGCAGTGCCCAAACAGAACTCAGATCTCCTCACTGCTGATCCAATACACTTTCCATCAACTTTGCTATCTTTCTAATAAATGACATTTTTGTTCTTAAAAAAAAAAAATCTTTTAGAGGGATATGACTTAGACCTTTAAGGCTTCTAGCTCTTGTTTCATCCTTCACATTGGTGAACAGTGGTCAATATTCAATTTGCCATTGTAAACTCTGTTTATAATCACTTACAGCCGTTTAGGCAATGGCACCCCACTCCAGTACTCTTGCCTGGAAAATTCCATGGATGAAGGAGCCTGGTGGGCTGCAGTCCATGGGTCGCGAATTGTTGGACAAGACTGAGCGACTTCACTTTCACTTTTCACTTTCATGCATTGGAGAAGGAAATGGCAACCCACTCCAGTGTTCTTGCCTGGAGAATCCCAGGGACGGGGGAGCCTGGTGGGCTGCTGTCTCTGGGGTCGCACAGTCGGACATGACTGAAGCGACTTAGCAGCAGCAGCAGCACAGCCATTTTACCAAGGCAATAGATACAATTCTGTTATTTGCTCCACAGATATTATTGTCTAAGCCTTTAATTATTCTGTTATTCTCCTCTGAACTCATTTTATTATTCTTACAGTCTAACATTTATCCTATGAAGATGCATTTTGCCCTCCTGAGGTTATAGCCAGGGAAATATTATAGAGCCTGTAATTTTCAAGCTTGTGTTTTTATTAAAGGAAATTTGGTTTCCAAGTTTCTATCTCATTTAAGCTAAAATGTGAAATACTAATGTGCTGTTTGATATCTATGCAATCCTCGGGGCCTTTTAAATAGGCTTTGGAAAAATACTTTTATTTTTAGGAGAGGAAGATATGTAATGCTAAAATCACCCTAGTAAATGGACACAAGCAGTGAAAGATTAGAATTAAGTGCAGGCCAGTAAATTTTAAATGAATCCTAAATTAGAGTGATTTCTCTAGTTCCTAATTAAAAAGGTTTTAATCACAGATGGAGAATAAAAGCATAAAAGAACATGCAGCAAGAAAGAAATCATAATTATTTAGTTGGAAGAAAGACATGTTAGAAAAAAATCTGTGCCATCATCTTAACTTGTCATACCTTCCAGGCATGCTTTCAAAGGAAAACAAGAATTTTTCTGCTCTCTAGAAACTTGGATTTACCTCAATCACAGATTCTTTTGCAAATGAATTAATAGGGAATTCCAAATTTTAACAAGATGTCATCTCATAGAAAGATGTTAATCCTAAATTGGTAAATCAAAGAAAAAAAGACAAAAAGCTATATACAGAACCCAGAAAAATAATCTCTTTTAAAAAATAATATATATAAGCATGAATATTTTAAAAGTTATAGAAGGATACACACCCAGAAATTAACAGTAAATATTCTGAATGGCAGAATAGTGAAGAATTTCCCCCTTTTTAATCTACGCTATTTTTATACAGAGAAAAATTTTGTTTATATTTTAATTACAAATGACACCATTACCTGATGACAAACCACTGAATTTGAAAGTTAATAGGTGAACTCTCAAATGTATATTTTATGAAAGAACAAAACACATCTGTCAGGTAGTTAGAATAGGAAAAAGAAAAATACTCAGATCCTACAGGATCTCAAAGAACAAGCTGGAGAGTTCTCTGGGTGGCTAACAATCTCTCTTCAGGGGATCCTTCTCCTAGTGAGGGGGAATTTGGAGTTGGCTAATGCCTCTATTAATCCCTGTTATCACCATAATAATGCTGCGTATGATTGCTCCATGTATAATCAATTGTCTAATCCATTTTGTCTCTTCCCAGGTCAACAAGCTACAACATTCAGTGCCAGGTCAACAAGGATGTATAACATGACAGCTGACCACAGAAAATACCACTCACCCTTAGATGGACACTGCTGTAAGGACTCTGAGGCTTGGGACTAGCAAGAGGGGGAGGCCCAATGCCCCTCGCCACCCCAGCTCAGCAGAAAGTAGCCAGAGAGACCTTAAAGACCCTACTCCCAAAGAACTGGGCCTCCCATCTCTTGAGGGGGGAATGTTAGGTAGTTAGAATAGGAAAAAGGAGTCCAAAATGGCAGTACCTAAAAGACAAAGAAAGGGAAAGCCCAGGAAAACAGAACAAAAGCAAACCTGCAGACAGGAGTGAGAACTTCAGGTGAAACAAACACAACCCCTTCTTGGCTGGCCCAGTTTGCATAGGGCAGGCTCAGCGGGGAGGAGACAAATGAATAAAAGAAGGAAGCCAAGATGGCAACCTCCTTTGGGGTTGCCAGCCCTCACGCCTTGAGGGTGTACTAATCTTTGCTTGCCAAATAAAACTCTGAGCTGTAACCGAACTGCAACACTGGTCCATCATTTCAAATCTTTGCTGTGGCAAGACAGAACTGGGGAAATTACACATTCCCTCAACATCTCCAATGACAAGTTGATATTGTATGGACAGAATATCTACTGTATTGGAGGAAGTTATGGCTCTGTTTATCCAACAAAACACTTGGTCCTTTGAAGATGTCAGAATTTGTCTACTCATGGCTGCAGTCACCATCTGCAGTGATTTTCGAGTCCCCCAAATAAAGTCTGCCACTGTTTCCACTGTTTCTCCATCTATGTGCCATGAAGTGATGGGATCGGATGCCACGATCTTTGTTTTCTGATTGTTGAGCTTTAAGCCAACTTTTCACTCTCCTCTTTCAACTTTCATTAAGAGGCTCTTTAGTTCTTCTTCACTTTCTGCCATAAGGGTGGTGTCATCTGCATATCTGATGTTATTGATATTTCTCCCAGCAACCTTGATTCTAGCTTGTGCTTCATCCAACCCAGCGTTTCTCATGCTGTACTCTGCATACAAGTTAAATAAGCAGTGTAACAATATACAGCCCTGACATACTCTTTTTCCTATTTGGAACCAGTCTGTTGTTCCATGTCCAGTTCTAACTGTTGCTTTCTGACCTGCATACAGGTTTTTCAAGAGGAAGGTCAGGGGATCTGGTATTCCCATCTTTTTCAGAGTTTTCCACAGTTTATTGTGATTCACACAGTCAAAGGCTTTGGAATAGTCATATAGTCATGTATGGACTCTCTCCAGTGAGAGCTGGACTATAAAGAAAGCTGAGCACTGAAGAATTGATGCTTTTGAACTGTGGTGTTGGAGAAGACTCTTGAGAGTCCCTTGGACTGCAAGGAGATCCAACCAGTCCATCCTAAAGGAAATCAGTCCTGAATGTTTACTGGAAGGACTGATGTTGGAGCTGAAACTCCCACTTTGGCCACCTGATGTGAATAGCTGACTCATTTGAAAAGACCCTGATCCTGGGAAAGATTGAAGACAGGAGGAGAAGGGGACGACAGAGGATGAGATGGCTGGATGGCATCACCGACTCAATGGACATGAGTTTGAGTAACCTCCGGGAGTTGGTAATGGACAGGGAGGCATGGCGTGCTGCAGTCCATAGGGTTGCAAAGAGTCGGACATGACTGAGCAACTGAGCTGAACTGATTTTTATAAAATTTGAAAAAAAAAAATCTTGTTTTCCAGATGTCCACATAATGGTACTATTATTTTACTATGGTAAACTGGGGAACAAATGAAGAAAAAAAAAAGTAATAGTTCATGTAAACTTACATGAAGTCCCTTCATATAAACTTACTAGCATTTAAAAGTAAATTTATATTCTGTTATATTTGAAACGTAGCACCAGTAAATGGCAAACATTATTTATTCAGTCTATGAACAATGGCAATGTACATGGCACGTATCAGCTGATAACCACTGGCAATAATTCCAAATGTCTCAGGGAGCTGAGAATGGGAATGTCTGGCGAATCCACTTGCGTTGCTGCCCTCACCACTGTACGCACAACCTGACTTATCTACACATTAGTTAGTAACAGGAAAGTTTCCAAGAGGTCAGCCTTACCTGCACATGCTCACTCCCCTTTTTCCTGTGCTTTCTCTCACCTGCCTGTCCCCTCCAATACCAAGGAGCAAGAAACAGTGAGAGGAGACAGAGATGCAGGAAGAGCCAAAAAATCAGGGCATTGAGTAAAAAGCCAGTACAGATCAAATAGAGGTGTTGACCTTCTCCTTCAAAGCTCTCCTCCCAGGTGTTCCACAGGACCTCACGCTCTCCAGCTGCCCTGTCACAGGCGAAACCCAGTGCTCACTGCAGATGCTGCAGCCTCAGATCCTTTCTGTGACCTAGTCTTCTTCCACATGTCTTCAGAGTCTAGCCTGAGCATAGACTATATCCCCTCCGTGTCTATTTCTGATCAAACCTGATAAACTAATTGCAGAGCCCAATAGAAGTATAGCCATTCAGCTGATAATCTTCTGGGAAAATAAACCAATTATGCAGGATTCAAATACTTTATCTCAAACATAGAAGATGCCCAGAACTGCCTTTCTGAGGCTTATTTCAATCTCCTTCTAAGGAGACTTCCAAGAAAGAACTCATCCTACAACTTATAAGCTGACTGACCACAGTTCTTAGGAGATTCAAAATGAGTAATGATTGACTACTGTTAATTGTTAGGTTTTCTCCTAGTCCACATTCAAAGGAAAACGGAGAGCTGTGAGTCAAAGGTAAAAATTCTGTATCCTGAAATCTCTGCAAGTAGAGCAACACAGAAAAGTCACTTCAAGAGGCTATGTCAGGCTTCCCTGCTGGCTCCGTGATAAAGAATCTGGATGCCAATGCAGGAGTCATGGGTTCGATCCCTGATCCAGGAAGATCCTCCATGCCACAGAGCAACTAACCCTATAGCCCACAACTACTGAGCCCGTGAGCCACAGCTGCTGAAGCCTGCACACCCTAGAGCCTGTGCTCTGCAGCAAGAGAAGCCACCACAATGAGAAGCCCATGTTCCACAACGAGAGAGTAGCCCTACTCACTGCCACTAGAGAAAAGCCCACGCAGCAACCAAGACCCAGCACAGCCAAAAAGAATAAATACATAAATGAAAAAAAATTTTAAGAGGCTATGTCATCTCAAGTAGATTGTGACTCAAAGAAGAACAAGGCAGAGCAGCAGATGAGTCAAGCAAAGGACAGAGCTCCCAGGGGTAAACAGATTATTATCCAGAAGTATAGACTCTGTGCTTTGCAATTTAGATTTCTTAGCTGATCAAGCAACTAACAAGTCTTAAGCCAGCAAAAAAGAAGTGAGAGCTAGTATTTCCTCACTGATATGTCTGCCTCACTGTGGCCAGCCCACCTGCCGGGAAAGAGCAGCTGGCTCCTGGTCAGCATTCTCTTGATAGTTCTGACTTGAGAAAAGCCTAGGGATGCCACACAGGGGGAATAAAGCATAGATTCCCAAGCTTTAGGTGTTAGACTTTTTTTTTTTTTTTTTTTTTTTTACCTCTGGTCTGTTGAAAATGAACCAAAGAACTTACTCTTAAATTATGCTAAATTTGTTCCCTGGACAAATTTCTGGGTTTCATCATTTTAGATGTCTCTCTTTTGATCAAATGATTCTGGAAATTTAGTGCACTTTGTAGGGATATTTCACAGAGAATATGGCTTGCTCTCTTGGTTTTCCATCATCAGCTTGTGTATACAGATGTGTGAGTGGGCAGGGGACCAAGTGCCAAGATTCAGGCTGTCTTATTCCCTCCTAAGGACGGACCACTGACCACGTGTGCTGAGAGGAACACAGTGTCAAGGGTGCACAGGCAAACTTGTCTGGAGCCCAACCAGACCCAGAGATCCTTACCTGCCTTTCCCTGGAACCATTCCAGAAGCTTTGAGTAAGACCTTCATCAAGCCCTGGGTCTCACACCTGGCCCTATCCACATGACTTTCTGTGAAAGATGGCCTCTCAAAATTATGGGATCGGGAGGTCCAGAAGCAAATGCACCTTGTGAAATGCCTGAGAGACACAGAGTAGAGGAATTTTATCAGGAGAGAAGAAAACTAAGTCCAGAATAGTTTTCATCACTTATTATTTCCTATTACTATTGTAATAGAAATTATTTTCCTATTATTTCCTACTTTCCTACAATTTTTTTTTCCTATTACTATTGTAACAAATTGCCACAAACTTAATAGCTTCACACAAAACAAGTTTATTCTCTTATAGTTCTGGAAGTCAAAAGTCCAAAATCAGTCTCACTGGACTGAAGGCAGTCTGAAGGCAGGGCTGGTTCCTTCTAGAGACTCGAGGGGGAAATCCATTTCCTTGCCTTTCCCCTCTTCTAGAGGCCAGCTACATTCCTTGGCAGGGGGCCCTCCTCCATCATCAAAACTAGTTCCTGGTGTCTGGCTTCCGTCATCACAGTATCCTCTTCTCCTGTAATCAAATCTCCCTCCCTCTCTCTCCTATATAGAACCTTGTGATTACATTTAGGGACTACCAGGATAATCTCTCCATATGGAGACCCTTAAATTTATCATTCTGGCAAAGTCTCCTTCCTGATAAGGTCACTGACAGGCTTCTAGGATTAAAATGTGAATATTGGTGGAAGGATCATCATTCCATCCAGCACAACAGAAAATACGGATGTTTATGGTTATACGAGACAGGGTTCTCTAAGAAACATAACCAATAGAATATAGTTACAGATATAGACATAATTTTATACATAGTATCATTTTAAATACATTAATGCTGCTGTTAAGTCACTCCAGTCATGTCCGACTCTGTGCGACCTCACAGACGCAGCCAACCAGGCTCCCCCGTCCATGGGATTCTCCAGGCAAAACACATTAATACATTATATTAAAGCTCTTTCTAGATATATATTACATATATATTAAACCATAATTATATTATATATATATAAATATACTAATAAATATAAATTTTATAAATTATATCTCTTTTTATAAATATGTAATATGTATATTCAATATACATATTAATATTTTAAATACATTATAAGCATACATCTAGAAAGAGGATCTTTTTTTTTCAGATTGGAGTATCTGCTCCAGTATTCCAGCCTGTATAATCCCATGGACAGAGGAGCCTGGCAGGCTACAGGCCATGGGGTCTCACGGAGTCAGACAGGCCTGAGCGACTCTCACCATAGTTGCTCCACAGTGTTGCGTTAGTGTCTGTGGCACAACAAAGTAAATCAACTCTTTGTACACTATCTCCACTCTTATGGATTTCTTTCCTATTTAGGTCCCCACAGAGCAATGAGTAGAGTTCCCTGTGTTGGTGTTAGTTGCTCAATCGTGTCTGACTCTTTGCTCCTCTGTCCATAGAATTCTCTAGGCAAGAATACTGGTGTGGGTAGCCATTCCCTTCTCCAGAGGATATTCCCACTCCAGGGACTATAATCCCATGGACAGAGGAGCCTGGCAGGCTACAGGCCATGGGGTCTCACGGAGTCAGACAGGCCTGAGCGACTCTCACCATAGTTGCTCCACAGTGTTGCGTTAGTGTCTGTGGCACAACAAAGTAAATCAACTCTTTGTACACTATCTCCACTCTTATGGATTTCTTTCCTATTTAGGTCCCCACAGAGCAATGAGTAGAGTTCCCTGTGTTGGTGTTAGTTGCTCAATCGTGTCTGACTCTTTGCTCCTCTGTCCATAGAATTCTCTAGGCAAGAATACTGGTGTGGGTAGCCATTCCCTTCTCCAGAGGATATTCCCACTCCAGGGACTGAACCCGGGTCTCCCGCATTGCAGGCAGATTTTTATCAGCTGAGCTGCCAGGGAAGCCTCTCTTTTTTGGATTTCTTTCCTGTTTAGGTCACCACTGAACAATGAGGAGAGTTCTCCTTGCTCTACAGTAGGTTTTCATTAGTCATCTATTTTATACATAGTAGTGTGTATTTGGCTGTGATTATGCTACTTATAGGCTGTGTACTTATGACAAATAGTTTGATTTCTCTGAGCCTCAGTTTCCTTATATATAAATTGTGAATTATTTTGCCATAACTATATGAAATATTGTATGCCAAGTGATTTGTGAATTGCTACAGAAAATAAAGATGTTATTTTGAAGGGCCCACCATGCCCTCTTGCCTATTTAAAATAAATGCATTGTTAATTTTATATATTTTGGTACTTTAAAGTAGGTTAGATGTCTATAAAGTTAAAGGTTAAAATAGAAAAACTCTTTTGGAGCCCCAGAGGAATTCTCTACACTTTCCATGTTGGTAAAATTACTGTTAGTACTTCATCATACAAAGAAATTCCAACTTCTAGAAATAAAATTAGCTTCAGAACAAGGAAGATGATTATAATGCCAAAGTGGCTAAGATAAAGGATACAAAGTTGGCTATTTTGTTATGTATAAAAGGGATCTGAAGAGTAGTTACAGTATTAAAGTAGTATTAAAGATATTTATATTTAATACATACATAGTGCTTTAATATGTATTTTATGAGCAGACTATCCAATGGCATTTTCTAAAATAAGAAAAATTAATAATAACGAGAATTTGAGCATTGACCTTGAAAAATAGGGCTGTTATTTCTCTAGGCAAGATATAGGTATTTCTCAAGGATGTAAAGGTTTCTCAAGGATGTAGCTCACTGAGCACCCTCAGGCCTCTGCCCTGCAATCCCCAAGCTTTGCTGTTGTTCAGTTGCTCAGTCACGTCCGACACTTTGTGACCCCATGGACTGTAGCCCTGCCAGGCTCCTCTGTCCATGGGATTTCCTAGGCAAGAATACTGGAGTGGATTGCCATTTCCTTCTCCAGGGGATCTTCCCAGGGATCGAACTGGTGTCTTCTGCATTGGCGGGTGGATTCCTTTATCGCTGAGCCACCAGGGAAGCCCAGTTCCCTAGTTGATTGTCTAACAATCTTGTCCCTTCTGATTGGTCCACACCTGTGCTGTCCCAGGTGTGTCATAAAATACCACTTCCGCTAACAGGAGGAACACCTACTGTTCCCAGTCTGTATCCAGAGGTCTGCCTTCCTGATCATGGGCCAAAACTGATACCTAATTATACACACCTTTTCCAATTTTCCGTGAATCTGGCATTTCTGTTCATTATTATTCTAGTGAGGTGTTATACATAGTAGCCATTTAGTAAATATTTGATGTTAAATTATTCCAATATGAGATGAGAAAGAAAAGTAGGAACTATCACAGTTTCCTATAAATTATACATACAAATACTACTTTGGGAGAGTAAAAGGCTTATTTAAATGTTTTAGACATTATAATATCATGAGCAAACATTTTTCTCTCATAGAAACACATGGGTTATACACTGATAATATATTATAGAAATTGATAACATTAATTAAGGAGGAGGAAACAGATTCGCCTAAATTGATAATTGAACAAAGAATTGTATCAAATTTTGTGGAGAAAAATTTGACACTGCAAGGCAAGAGTAGTTAACAGTTCTCCCTTCCTTTTATCCAAATGTCTGTTTCTAGGAATTTTGCATGAGAGACAATCTTATGCTTAAATTTTATATAATTACAAAAAGACCAGGATTTAAGAACACAAATGTTCAAGAATCACTCATAATAGCAACAAAGAGAAATTACACAAGTGCCCAATTATAGAAAGAGAAATAAATTATATTCAGTTTAGTTCAGTTTAGTCACTCAGTCGTGTCCGACTCTTTGCGACCCCATGAATCGCAGCACGCCAGGCCCCCCTGTCCATCACTATCTCCCGGAGTTCACTCAGACTCACATCCATCGAGTCCATGATGCCATCCAGCCATCTCATGAACTCCTTATTGCCAAATTCAGACTTAAATTGAAGAAAGTAGGGAAGATTGCTAGACCATTCATACTTTTTGGGGTGTTAATTCTAGAAGGTCTTGTAGGTCTTCATAAAACCGTTCAACTTCAGCTTCTTCAGCATTACTAGTTGGAGCATAGATTTGGATAATTGTGATATTGAATGGTTTGCCTTGGAGACGAACAGAGATCATTCTGTCGTTTTTGAGATTGCATCCAAGTACTGCATTTCGGACTCTTTTGTTGACCATGATGGCAACTCCATTTCTTCTGAGGGATTCCTGCCCGCAGTAGTAGATATAATAGTCATCTGAATTAAATTCACCCATTCCAGTCCATTATAGTTCGCTGATTCCTAGAATGAATGAATGAGGAGACCCTCAATGTTAGTGCCCTTCCCCTCTGTTCCTGCGATAGAGGCTTGTTCAGCCTCCTGCTCTGAGTGCTTCATTCAGGGTTTTGCCGGAGGTCTTCTGAGGGGGGTTGGAACTATTTCCTAGTCTTATGTTCCCCGCCTTTTCCCCCTAGCCACTAGGTATTGGATTTACCTGATTTTCTAGTAGCTCAGAAAAGTGCGTACGATTAAAATTTCACTGTATCTTAATTGCAAAATAGCCCACAGATTGAAAATCTGTAGGTTATTTTCAAAGTTATGAGGTTAAGTCAAAATTATTTTAAAATTTGTGATCAGTTTATTTGCTGCTGGCTGGCTTTTAAGGGAGAGAATAGACTTGAATAATCTTATATGCTATGGAGTCTCACAAAGACATAAAATGTCATCTACTGGATTTTTTTTTTATATCAGTCTTTAAATTCTCATCATTATTGTTTTTTCTTTAGAGGAATCCACTGTAATTGATTTACATCATTTCACAGCTTATATCCATGAGCAGAAAATGGTGCCCATCTCTCAAGTTTAAAGCTAGATTTTCCTTTTTCAAAGCATGACTGTCAGAACACTCTTCTGTCATCCCATTGACAAACATTGCTGTTATTACTGTCAAGAATACTTGATGCAATCCAACATGTCCTCTTCAGTAATCTCTTGTAGCAGAAGACAAAACCTATCAAGATGAATAGTAAATCTAATTGTTGTTGCCAAATGTACTGCATCTACATTAAAATTCTCATGTTCTTAATACAGAATGAGAAAGAAATGATATTGTTGATTGCTTTGGCAGAATGAGGGGTACTTTAAAAATCTTTTAAAAACTTTTAATAGCAACTTCTTTAACTATTCTCTTTCTACAAATGCAAAAATGATCTAAAAGCAGCAAATAAAATTCTGAACAGACTAGGACTTTCAGAACCGAATAGTACTTGCCTCTGATACATTCAAAACTAGAGAAAGCCTTTAAGTTTATGACACTTAGACATGGATGAGTTCTGTCTTTGCACACTGTCCAGAATTTTTATTAAATTTGTTAATTAGTAAGGCTATTTGTAGCTTTTCATCAGCTCAAAAGACCTTCCTCTTTTCCTACTTGAGAAGATCCAACAATGAGGTTATGATTTTTTTGGGTCTCAGTTGTTTCCATAGCAACAGTTAAGGATGCTATAAATTGGTTCACACAAAATTAAAGCTGACCAAAGCCTTCAGTGTAGTTCTGAGTTACTAAATCGCTAGTGACAGAAGAAAAATGTTTATTTCTTACTGCCTCTGTTTATTATTAAGTGAAGAGTAAACAATTTTTATTCTTGGGTCTATTAGCATATCATTTATGATATTTGCAAAACTGTGAACATATCAAAGCTGTTAGAGAAATGAACATTATACTTAGTCTAATTATGTTAATTCATCCTCCTTTTACCTCTTTTTTTGCATCTTTGCTTTGTGCTTAAAAGTCATTTGTTTCCATTTTTATATTTTTATTCTTTTTAAATTATAAAATACTGAGAAAAATTTAAACAATATAAAAGGGTAGGAACTTATTATCTTATGTTGTATTCTTGATGTATAAATTAATCTTAATTTATTTAACCCACCCCTGTTGGTAATCATTTTGGGATTTTTAAATGTTTTTGTCTATTAAAAGCAGTGTTGCAATAACAACCTTGTACTTGCATTTTTATGATGCTATCCCAAAAGTGGAATTGCCGAAAGGTTATATTTATTTTTAGTTTTGAAGAGTACTGCCAAATTGTCCTCCCAAAAGTTGCACCACTTTATATCCACCAAAAGTGTATCCACTCATCTTTGTATATACTGAGTATTATCAAATTTCTACATCTTTGTCAATCTAAGAGGTAGAAAAGTCTTAAATTAGTTTGATTTGTAAGTTTGAACAACTTACTTGTTTATTGGGCTTTGTGTTTCTTTTTATTTATTAATTAATTCATGTCTTTTGCCCATTTTTCCACTTGGTTTCTATCTTTTTCTTTACCAGTTACTAGAGCTATTTGTCTGTTAAATATTTAGCCCATTATCTGGTCCTTTATCTAATCATTTTTAGTTTTCACTTGATTTTTAAAATTTTATTTATTTTTAATTGGAGGATAATTGCTTTACAATGTTGTGTTGGTTTCTGGCATACATCACCAAGAACCAGCCATGGGTATACATATGTCCCCTCCCTCTAGAACTTCCCTCCCAGCTCCCACTCCATCCTACCCCTCTACGTTGTCACAGAGTACCAGATTTGAGCTCCCTGTATCATACAGCTAATTCCCACTAGCTCTCTATTTTACATATGGTAAAATGTGGACCATAAAGAAAGCTGAACACTGAAGAACTGATGCTTTTGAACTGTGGTGTTGGAGAAGACTCTTGAGAGTCCCCTGGACTGCAAGGTGATCCAACCAGTCCATCCTAAAGGAAATCAGTCCTGAATATTCATTGGAAGGACTGATGCTGAAGCTGAAATGCCAGTACTTTGGCCACCTGATGCCAAGAACTGACTCATTGGAAAAGACCTTCATGCTGGGAAAGATTGAAGGCGGGAGAAGGGGACAACAGGGATGAGATGGCTGGATGGCATCACCGACTCAACGGACATGAGTTTGAGTAAAATCTGGGAGTTGGTGATGAACAGGGAAGCTTGGCCTGCTGGAGTCCATGGGGTCACAAAGAGTGGGACACGACTGAGCGACTGAACTGAACCGAATGTGTATGTTTCAGTGCTACTCTCCCAGTTCATCCCACCCTCTTCTCATGTGTTCACAGCTTTGTTCTCTCTGTCTGCATTTCCACTGCTGCCCTGCATGCAGACTCATCAGTACCACTTTTCTAGATTCCATATACCTGCGTTAATATACAATATTTGTTTTTTTCTGTCTTATTTCACTTTGTGTAATAGGCTCTAGGTTTATCCATCTCATTAGAACTGACTCAAATGCATTCTTTCTTATGGCTGAGTAATATTCCATTGTATATATGTACAACTTCTTTATCCATTTATCTGTCAGTGGAAATCTAAGCTGCTGCCATGTTCTAGCTATTGTAAATAGTCTGTGATGAACATTGGGATATAATTATTGTTTCTTCAGGGTATACGCCCAGTAGTGGAACTGCTGGGTCATATGGTAGTTTTATTCCTAGTTTTTTAAGGAATCTCCATACTGTTCTCCATAGTGGCTTTATCAATTTACATTCCCACCAACAGAGCAAGAGGTTCCCTTTTCTCCACACCTGCTCCAGCATTTATTGTTTGTAGATTTTTTGATAATGGCCCCTCTGACTGGTGTGAGGTGATACCTCATTGTAGTTTTGGTTGCTCAACAACATGTTGAGCATCTTTTCATGTGTTTATTGGCTATCTGTATGTCTTCTTTGGAGAAATGTCTGTTTAGGTCTTTGCCCCTTTTTTCACTGGGCTGTTTGTTTTCCTGATGTTGAGCTGTATGAGCTGCTTATATTAATGTACTCTGTAGATTAATCCTTTGTCATTCATTTGATTTTTTACTTTATTTATGGCTTTTTTTTTGCCTTTGTAAAACACATTATCCACCGCCCCCCACCCCGCCCATGTTTCGCCTTTATGTCATACTGATACCACATTCCTCTTCTAACATCAGAGACACGGGTTTTCTATACTTCAGGCAGTTCTCTGACACCAGCTGGATGTCCTACAATTTAATTTATTTCTGATGCTTTCTCCTGGAGACAGCATCAGATTCCGCAGGCCGAGGGCTCGGTCCACGACACTTCCTTCTCCTCGCCTCTGCTTCAGATACCAACTGCCGGTCCCAGGTTGTCGCCTATACTTCTGGCTGACCGCTATAAATCCATGTCCCAGTGACCCCTTCCTGAGGCTCAATCATTTGCTAAAATGGCTTTTAGCAGTATTTGCTTACATAGTCAGGGAAACAGTTACATTTATTGGTTTATTATATAATAGAGAATATATAAAGAACACAAATGAACAGGCAGATGAATAAATATGTAAGCTGAGATTGAAAAATGCACCCAAAACCATTCTGTGTGCAGGAGCTGCTGTAGCCACGGAATTGGGTGTACCAATCTCCTAGCATGCAGTTGTGTCCACAAACCCAGAAGTTCTTTGTACTGTGTACCTAGGATTTTTTAGTGGAAGCTTCATCATATAAGCATGATTGATCATTAACTGAATCTCCAACCCACCTCCCTTCTTGGAAGGTTAGGGCTGAAAGTTTCAAGTTTCTAACCGTGGCTTGAGCTTTCTCATGGCCAGTCCCCATCTTGAAGCCTTGAAGAACCAGCCAAGAGTCACTTCATTAGAACAAAAGATACTCCTACCACCCAGGAAATTCAAAGCGTTTTGGGAGCTCTGTGCCAGGAACTATGGTTGGTGGTGGTGGTGGTGGTGGTTTAGTTGCTAAGTCATGTCTGACTCTGTGACCCCACGGACTATAGAGATATACAGGGAAATCTCTGTAGCTTTCTCTCAACTTTGCTATGAACCTAAAACTGATCTAAAAAATAGTCTCTTGAAATAAAAAGCTGGGGTGACATTTTATAAAGTCTTAGACTAGAGAAAGTATTTCTAGAAATAACTTCATATCTAGATGCCATTAAATAGAGGGAATTTGACTACATTGAAATTGGATTTCTATAAGATTGTGATATTGTGATCATAGGAAGAAATACACATTTGGTCTTTGTCCATGGGTCCTGAACTTCCCAGGTGGTACAGTGGTAAAGAATCTGCCTGCCGGTGCAGATTTAGAGATGTGCTTGATCCTTGGCTCAGGAAGATCCCCTGGAGAAGGAAATAGCAACCCACTGCACTATTCTTGCCTGGGAAATCCTATGAACTGCACCATGCCAGGCTCCTTTGTCCTCCACTGTCTCTCAGAGTTTGCTCAAATTCATGTCCATGGAGTTGGCGATGCTACCTTACCATCTCATCCTCTTTCACCCTCTTCTTTTGCCTTCAATCTTTACCAGCATCAGAGTCTTTTCCAATATCAGCTCTTTGCATCAGGTGGCTAAAGTACTGGAGCTTCGGCTTCAGCATCAGTCCTTCCAATGAATACTGAGGACTGATTTCCTTTAGGATTGACAGCTTTGATCTCTTTGCTGTCCAAGGGACTCTCAAGAGTCTTCTCCAGCACCACAGTTCAAAAGCATCAGTTCTTGTGTGCTAAACCTTCCTTATGGTCCAAATCTCACATCCATACTTGACTGCTGGAAAAACCGTAGCTTTGACTATGCAGACCTTTGTTGGCTAAGCAGTGTCTCTGCTTTTTACTACTGTGTCTGGGTTTGTCATAACTTTCCTTCCAAGGAGCATGTATCTTTTAATTTCATGGCTGCGGTCACCATCTACAGTGATTTTGAAGCCCAAGAAAATAAAATCTGTCACTGCTTCCACTTTTTCCCCTTCTTGCCATGAGATGATGGGACCAGATGCCATAATTTTTGTTCTTTAATGTTGAATTTCAAGCCAGCTTTTTCACTGTCCTCTTTCATCCTCATCAGGAGTGTCTTTAGTTCCTCTTAACTTCCTGCCATTAGAGTGATATTATCTGCATATCTGAGGTTATTGATATTTCTCCCAGCAATCTGGATTCCAGCTTATGATTCATCCAGCCTGGCATTTTGATGATGTAACCTGAAGACTGTTGAGAGTCTTTTGGACTGCAGGGAGATCGAACCAGTCAGTCCTAAAGGAAATCAACCCTAAATATTGATTGGAAGGACTGATGCTGAAGCTGAAGCTCCAATACTTTGGCCACTTGATATGAACATCTGACTCATTGAAAAAGACCCTGATGCTAGAAAAGACTAAGGACAAGAGGAGAAGGGAGTGACAGAAGATGAGATGGTTAGATGACATCGCCAACTCCATGGACATGAATTTGAGCAAACTGGGAAAGAGAGTGAAGGACAGGGGAGCCTGGCGTGCTGACCCCGTGGGATCACAAAGAATTAGACATGATTTATTGACTGAACTCTACATTAGAAAATAAATAAGCAGGGTGACGATATACAGCCTTTACCTACTCCTTTCCCAATTTTAAACTAGTCAGTTGTTCCATGTCCAGTTCTAACTGTTGCTTCTTGACCTGCATACAAGTTTCTGAGGAGACAAGTATGGTGGTCTGGTATTCCCATCTCAAAAACTTTCCACAGTTTGTTATGATCCACATAGTCATAGGCTTTAGCATAATCAATGAAGTAGAAATAGATAATGTTTTTGTAATTTCCTTGCTTTCTTTATGATCCAGTGAATGTTGGCAATTTGATCACTGGTTCCTTTCCTCTTGGAAACTCACGTTGTACATTTGGAAGTTCTGCTGAAGCCTAGCTCAAAGGATTTCGAGCATAGCTGTGCTAGCATGCAAAATGAACACAATTGTATGGTAGTTTGAACATTCTTTAGCATTGCCTTTCTTTGAGATTGAAGTGAAAACTGGCCTTTTCCAGTCCTGTGGCCACTGCTGAGTTCTCCGAATTTGCTGACATATTGATTGGAACACTTTAACAGCACTATCTTTTAGGATTTGAAATAGCTCAGCTGGAATTCCATCACTCCACTAGCTTTGATCCTTCCTAAGGTGCACTTGACTTCACACTCCCGTATGTTTGGCTCTAGGTGAGTGACCACACCATTGTGGTTATCCGGTCATTAAGACCTTTTTTGTATAGTTCTTCTGTATATTCTTGCCACATCTTCTTAATCTCTTTTGCTTCTGTTAGATCCTTGCCATCTCTGTCCTTTATTGTGCCTGTTCTTGCATGACATGTTCCCTTGACATTTCCAAATTTCTTAACGAGATCTCTAGTCTTTCCCATACTATTGTTTTCTTCTATTTCTTTGCACTGTTCATTGAAGAAGGCCTTCTAATCTCTCCTTGCTATTCTCTGGAACTCTGCATTCAGTTGGGTATATCTTTCCTTTTCTCTCTTGCCTTTCACTTCTCTTCCTCAGCTATTTGTAAAGCCTCCTCAGACAACCACTTTGCCTTTACTGCTTGGCAATAAAAAGGAACAAGTTATTGATGCATGCAAAAACTTGGATGACTCTCTGGGAATTATGCCAGGTGAAAAAAACCAATCTCCAAAGGTTACATCCTGTATGATTCCATTTATATAACACTCTTCAAATGTCAAAATTACAGAAATGAAGAACACACTAGTAGTTGTTGGGAGCAGGGCATGGTAATAAAAAGCATCAGGAAGGAGCCTTATGGTGAGGGAAATGTTGTGTATTTTGACCATAACAATGTCAGTATCCTGAATATGATTTTGTTCTATAATTCTGCACAATGTTACTTATAGGGGAAACTGTGTAAAGGACACACAAGATCTGTGTTATTTCTTACAACTGAATGTGAAAATATACAATGATTTCAGAATATTAATGAATTATAAAAAGTGGAAGATCACCTGGAAAATGGTTTGACAGTTTCTAAAGATGTTAAAAATACATCTATTCTATGACCAAGCCTTTCTCCTCCTGTGTAGATATCCAGGAGTAATGAATACAGTTGTCCACAAAAAGATTTGTGCAAGAATGTCCATAGAGCTTTATTCGTAATAGCTGAAATGTG
Organism: Aepyceros melampus; assembly: GCA_006408695.1. Lineage (NCBI taxonomy): Eukaryota > Metazoa > Chordata > Mammalia > Artiodactyla > Bovidae > Aepyceros > Aepyceros melampus. The sequence goes on along the minus strand of SJXQ01005307.1, from coordinate 88,275 downwards.
GAAACAACCCAAATGTCCATGTGCAAGAGAGCAGATAAACAAATTATGATATTTTCATACAGTGGAATACTTCTTACAGAAAAAAATAGCAAACACTCAAAACATGAATGAATCTCACAAATACTATGTTAAAAGTGGGAATTAGATACAAAAGAATACATAATTTATGGCTACATTTATATGAAGTCCAAGAACAGGCAAACATTGATGGTGATAGAAGGTATGATACTCTTTACTGGTGGCGAGAGGATGGTATCAATTGGAAAGGAGCTTGAGGGAACTTTCTGGAGTGAAGGAAATGTGATTACATAAGTAAACACATAATATTAAAGTTATTGAGCTTTACACTTAAGGTTTTGCATTTTACTGTTTGTTAATTATGCATCAGTAATTACTGAAAAAAACATTTTCCCCTATTCATGGAGGAAGAAAGACAAATCATCCAATCCCACTGTGAAGACTTTGGATCCTTCCCCAGACAAGGTGTAGAAAAATCTGTTTATGACAGTTATGTTAAATTGAAAGTCTGAACAGTTTATCATTATTGATGACATTGAGTTATTGTGACGTTCATCAGTTCAGTTCAGTTGCTCAGTTCAGTTCAGTCTCTCAGTCGTGTCCGACTCTTTGCGACCCCATGAATTGCAGCACACCAGTCCTCCCTGTCCATCACCAACTCCCGGAGTTCACTCAGACTCACGTCCATTGACTCAGTGATGGCATCCAGCCATCTCATTCTCTGTCGTCCCCTTCTCCTCCTGCCCTCCCAGCATCAGGGTCTTTTCCAATGAGTCAACTCTTCGCATGAGGTGGCCAAAGTACTGGAGCTTCAGCTTTAGCATCAGTCCTTCCAAAGAACACCCAGGGCTGATCTCCTTCAGAATGGACTGGTTGGATCTCCTCGCAGTTCAAGGGACTCTCAAGAGTCTTCTCTAACACCACAGTTCAAAAGCATCAATTCTTCGGTGCTCAGCCTTCTTCATAGTCCAACTCTCACATCCATACATGACCACAGGAAAAACCATAGCCTTGACTAGACGGACTTAGCTGGCAAAGTAATGTCTCTACTTTTTTAATATGCTGTCTAGGTTGGTCATAGCTTTTCTTCCAAGGACAAGCGTCTTTTAATTTCATGGCTGCAGTCACCATCTGCAGTGATTTTGAAGCCCAGAAAAATAAAGTCTTTCACTGTTTCTACTGTTTCCCTATCTATTTACCTTGAAGTGATGGGACCAGATCCCATGATCTTCATTTTCTGAATGTTGAGTTTTAAGCCAACTTTTTCACTCTCCTCTTTCACTTTCATCAAGAGGCTCTTTAGTTCTTCACTTTCTGCCATAAGGATGGTGTCATCTGCATATCTGAGGTTTCACCCTGCAGTCTTGATTTCAGCTTGTGCTTCATCCAGCCCAGCATTCCTCATAATGTACTGCATATAAGTTAAATAAGCAGGGTGATAATATACAGCCTTGACTGTATAAATACTGTGATAATATACTCCTTTTCCTATTTGGAACCAGTCTGTTGTTCCATGTCCAGTTCTAACTGTTGCTTCCTGATCTGTATACAGATTTCTCAGGAGGCAGATCAGGTGGTCTGGTATCCCCATCTCTTTTAGAATTTTCCAGTTTGTTGTGATCCATACAGTCAAAGGCTTTTGCATAGTCAATAAAGCAGAAATAGATGTTCTTCTGGAACTCTCTTGCTTTTTCCATGATCCAATGGATGTTGGCAATTTGATCTCTGGTTCCTCTGCCTTTTCTAAATCCAGCTTGAACACCTGAAAATTCATGGTTCACATACTGTTGAAGTCTGGCTTGGAGAATTTTGAGCATTACTTTACTAGCATGTGAGATGAGTGCAGTTGTACAGTAGCTCAAGCATTCTTTGCCATTGCCTTTCTTAAAGATTGGAATGAAAATTAACCTTTTCTGGTCCTGTGGCCACTGCTGAATTTACCAAATTTGCTGGCATATTGATTGCAGCATTTTCACAGCATTATCTTTTATAAGTATAAACACAATTATTATTGTTAGAGTTCTTATCATTTGAGATACACATTGAAATAAGTGATATATCTAAGATTTGCTTCAAAATAAAATAGATGGGAAGTGGTAAAGATACAAATGAAACAAGCTGGTTGAGTTGATTCTTGTTTAACCTACTTGACTGGATTATTGTCTGCTTTCTTTCCTCCATGATAAAAAGTTTAAAATTTTAAATATGGATAAAAGACACACACAGGTAACTTTGTTACTACCAATAAAACAGAATCGGCCTCTGAGATAGTAAGTTCTAAGGATGCTCAAGAAATGGTAGGGAAGGTTAATCCCCTCAAAGAAATCATTGCTTAGTTCAGTTCAGTTCAGTCGTGCAGTCGTGTCCGACTCTTTGCGACCCCATGAATCGCAGTACGCCAGGTCTCCCTGTCCATCACCAACTCCCTGAGTTCACTCAGACTCACGTCCATTGAGTCCATGATGCCATCCAGCCATCTCATCCTCTGTCGTTCGCTTCTCCTCCTGCCCCCAATCCCTCCCAGCATCAGAGTCTTTTCCAATGAGTCAACTCTTCGCATAAGGTGGCCAAAGTACTGGAGCTTCAGTTTTAGCATCATTCCTTCCAAAGAAATCCCAGGGTTGATCTCCCTCAGAATGGACTGGTTGGATCTCCTTGCAGTCCAAGGGACTCTCAAGAGTGATTTTTTTTTATACTTAGAAGGTACAGATTGTTTTTTTACTTATTTATTTATATTAATTGGAGTATAGTTGATTTAAAATATTTTGTTAATTTTGGATGTACAGCATAGTAATTCAGTATTTTTACAGATATACTCCATTAAAAGTTATTACAAGATAATGGCTATAAATCCCTGTGCTATTACAATATATCCTTGTTGCTTGTCTGTTTTATACATGGTGGTTGGTATCTCTTAATCCCATGCTCGTAATATGCCCCTCCGGCTTGCCTTTTCTCTTGGTAACCATTAGTTGTTTTTTATATATGTAAGTCTGTTTTGCATATACATTTATTTGCATTATTTTTATATTCCACATGTAAGTGATGTTGAACAATATTTGTCTTTCTCTGTCTGACATTTCACTAAGCATAATATTCTCTTGGTCCAACCATATTGCTGCAGGCAGAGGGGATCCTTAGGGTAACAAACCACTCAACACTCAGTGGACACCCAAGTGTAGATAACTTCTGTGCTAATTTTCAATCCAAATGTATGATAATGTTAGCACATATAGACACATTGTGTCTCCATAAATTGTCCATTTGCTATAGCAAATTGAAGCAGTGGGATTAATTTTTTTCTACTTTCGTGTTCTCTTTTGCTTTCCATAAGGACCTGATGTTATTTTGTGAGGATGATCCAAAGCCAGTTTTACCGATAATTCCTACTTCCATTATCTCATCAACGGCACCATTGTCAGAAGAACAAACAGATGTCTATAACCTCTCAGATACAGGTAAATTAAGGAATAAAAATTGTACTCAGAAACGTGAATAAGAAACACTGAACAGGTATTGTTTTTCGTCAGATTTTATTTTGTGAAATATAGCAACAGTGGCTTTAATTTTGGTCATGTGGGAAAAGATTAACGTGAATAAACTCAATCCACACAGGGTCCAAGAACCTTGTTTTACTATTTGTTTCAATGTTTTTGTCTGTTTTGCTTTATTCGTTTTCATTGTTTCATTTCAAAAATTATTAACTACAAATGTTAAATCTTTTATATTCATAAATTTTTTTTCTTTAAAGCATAAAGTTCATTTTAGCTCCTTTTATTGTTTGTATTAATCTTCTCTTTGATGAAGAGCTTATATTTTTCAGAAGCAAGCATTAGATGAAAATGTGAGAAAGTATGAAGCCTGGTGTCTCACAGATTGGTTAATGATCTCTTGAGTAATTAGCACTAGAAAATGGCACAGTATACCACTGGCCTCCAATAAATCACACTATTGAATTCCAGCCAGGCTCTACTGCTACTCAAGATCTGATTGATCCACTGTCCAGCCACTCCAGCCTGTCTGTTCTCCATGAACTCAGTTTCCAATACATTCTTCCTTTGATTTTCTCAGAAAAAAAGGATGAAAGATCTGTGAAGATGAACAAAACGTTCTGAGTAGTTTTTATCCACTCATATATCTTTGCTTTTATTTTCATCCAGGCTCCTTTTCACAGAGTTGGCTCCTTATATTCTGAGTTTCATCTTCTCCCTCATCTTTGGACCATGCACCTTAGTTTCCCATTATATAGAGTCCCAATATCCAAAATATTAAAACCGAAGTTTATTAGTATAGTTTTACTGTAAAAGTTCACTTGTATAGAGTTTTCTTATAAAGCCAGTTCTGAGACTGATGAGGATATTTTAATCAACCCAGAAACAAGAAATTGTGGGTTATGGTGATATTTGTAGTATAAGGTTGGTGTTATTCACATAAATAATTGGTTATAAGTGGTAACAATTTTTTAGACAGCTTGCTTTTATTCTTAGAATACACTTTATGTAAATTGGTCCAGATCCAGAAGAAAAACGTAAGGAAAATGTTTTTGTATTTTAATATCCCCTAACATTTTCATCCCCTAATATTTTTAATTGGAGAAGGCAATGACACCCCACTCCAGTACTCTTGCCTGGAAAATCCCATGGATGGAGGAGCCTGGTAGGCTACAGTCCATGGGGTCACTAAGAGTCGGACACGACTGAGCGACTTCACTTTTACTTTTCACTTTCATGCACTGGAGAAGGAAATGATAAGAACGGTTTTAGGTTCACAGCAAAATTGAAGGAAGGTACCAAGATTTCCCCATACACCCCTCTTCCCCAAACAAGTGCAACATTCTGCACTATCAACATCCCACACCAGAGTGGTACATTTGTTGCAAACAGTGAACCTGTATTAACACTTTTTTGTTAAATCATCCAAAGACCATACTTTGTTGGTGTTCACTCTCAGTGGTGCACATTCTATGGGTTTTGACAAATGTATACAACATGTATCCACCATTATAGTATCCTACAGAGTGCATCTCTGCCCTAAAACTCCTCTATGCTCTGTCTGTTCTTTCCTCCCTCCCCTGCAACCCCTGAAAACCACTGACATTTTAAATATCTTCAGTTTTGCCTTTTTCCAGAAATTCATAAAGTTAGAATCCTGTAGTATATGTAACCTTTTCAGATGGCTTCTTTCGTTAGTAATGTGCATTTAAGGTTCCTCCATGTCTTCTCATGGCTTAATAGTGCAGTTTTAAAAATTAGTGCTGAGTAAGATATACGAGGGAATTTATCCATTCACTTACTGAAGAACATCTTGGTTATGTCCAAGTTTTGGCAATTTTAGGTAAAGCTTCTGTAAATACTCCTGTGCAGGTTTTTGTGTGACATGCTTCTCTGCCAGCGTTTTAATACAAGAAATTGAGTATAAATGAGCATCAGAAGCAACCCTTAAGAGGAAGAAAGTCACAAAGCATATCGCTTGAGAGATGATTCTACCCTTTTACTTGTTTAAGACTCATCTTAATTGGAGGAGCTTTTCCGATTTTTTTAAAAGATTTTTTTTTATGTGAACCATTTTTAAAATCTTTATTGAATTTCTGTTTTGAGTCTTTTCTCCAGTCTTCCCTTCATACTGATCTCAAAGATAGCTTGCAAATGCAGATCTTAGCATTTCATTTTTTTTTCAGCTTAAAACATTTTAACAGTTCTCTACTGCCAGTAAGTCTAATTTTTTTTTTTTTTTACTGTCTTGTAAGACTTTTCATAGTCTGGTTCTAGCCAACCTTTATGGCCTCATCACCAATACTGCCAGTATTCACAATACTTCGTGACATTCTATTACTTTCTCCTTAGAATGTCTTTGTTCCAGTTACTTCAGCTGTGTAAAACTTCATTGCTCTAAAACTTTTGTGGCATAAAATAGCCATTTATTCTGCTCACGGATTCTCTGGGTCAGGAATTAGGACAGGGCACAGTGGGGGCAACTTGTCTCTGCTCCATGACATACACAAAGGCCGGGGACAGGAATCATCTGGTGGCTCATCTACTTACTTGTCTGGTAATTGATGCTTGCTGTGTCAGCTGGGAGCCTCAGTTTCTCTCCACATGAGTTTCCTTATGTGGTCTCTCCCTGTGGGCTAGTTTGGGCATCCTTGTAGCATGGTGGCTGGGTTCCAAGATTCAACATCCTGTGAAGGAAACGACCAAGCAGAGCTGATAATTTCAAAAGCCACACTAGGATACTTCCCCCCTATTCAGTTTATCAAGGCAATCGAAAAGTCTTGCCAAAGTTCAAGGGGAGGGTACGAAGATGCCTACCTCTCAATGGACAAGTGTCAATGTCATATTGAAAAAAAAGCATATGGAGTGGGAAGTGGATTAGCATAGTCCTCTTTGGAATATACAGTCTGCCACAGTTCTCCACCAAATAATGAATGCTTAACAAAATCCTATTCAAACAGCAAGGCCCAGCTCGTTTGGCAGAAACCAACACATTTCTGTAAAGCATTTACCTTGCACTTAAAAAATAAATAAATTAAAAAAAAAACCAGCAAGGCCCAGCTCAAATGTCACTATTGCTATAAAATGTTTCCGCACACTAGTTTCTCCTTTCAATGTGTTCCCACAGAACTTTGCCCATACCAAAATAGAATTTATAGTTTTGTACCATAATTATTTATGTAATAAGTTTTATTTATTTTTACATTACATAAATAATAATTGAATATATTCTGATTTTTAAAATTCAAACCATGTAGATAGAACTGAAATCTCCCTTCCCTGCTTTGGCTGTTGTAAACAGTGCTGCAGTGAACGTCGGGGTGCGTGTATCCTTTCAGACCATGTTTTTCTCCAGGTATATCCCCGGGAGTGGGCTTGCAGGGCCATATGGTAGCTCTGTTTTTAGTTTTTTAAGGAGCCTCTGCATAGTGTCTGTACCAGTTTACATTCCCAGCAACAGTGTAGGAGGGTTCCCTTCGCTCCACATCCTCTCCAACACACATTGTTTGTGGATCTTTTGTTTATTCTTTTATTTATTTATTTTTGTTTATGGACTTTTTTGATGATAGTCGTTTTGACTGATGTGAGGTGATACTCATAGTTTTGATTTGCATTTCTCTAATAATTGAGAATACTGAGCATCTTTTCTTGTGCCTCAGGCCATCTGTATGTCTTCTTTGAAGAAATGTCTGTCTAGGTCTTCTGCTCATTTTTTGATTGAGTTCTTTGTTTTGATGTGTTATGCCTCATGAGCTGTAAATTTCAGAGATTAATCCTGTCAATCACATCATTGCAAATATTTTCTTCCAATCTATGGATTGTATTTTCATTTTGTGTATTGTTTCCTTTACTATGCAAAAACTTTTGAGTTTAAGTAGGTCCCATTTTTTGTTTTATTTCCATTATTCTGGGAGTCAGAGCAAAAAAGATACTGCTGCAATTTATGTCAGAGAGTGTTCTGCCTATGTTTTCCTCTAGGAATTTTCTTGTGTCCCGTCTTTAATCCATTTTGAGTTTATTTTTGTGTGTGGTGTTAAAAAATGATCTAAATACTTTTTTTTTCCCCACATGTAGCTGTCCAGTTTTCCCAGCATCATTTTTGTTGAACAGACTGTCTTTCCAACACAATGTAGTCTTGCTTCTTTTGTTGTAAGTTAATGGACCGTAAGTGCCTGGGTTTATTTCTGGACTTTCTATCCTTTCCATTGATCTATATGCCTGTTTTTGTGTCAGTACTACACTGTTTTGAAGACTGTAGCTTTGTAATATACTCTGCAATCAGGCAGTAGGATTCCTGCAGCTCCCTTCATCTTTCCTAAGATTGGTTACTCCAAGTCTTTTGTGTTTTCAAACAAACAGAAAAATCTTGTTCTAGTTCTGTGAAAAGTGCCATCTGCAATTTGATAAGGATAGCACTGAATCTGTAGATTTCCTTGGGTAGTATGGTCATTTTAACTATTGATTCTTCCAATCCAGGAACACAGTGTATGTTTCCATTTGTTTGTGTCATCTTCAGTTTCTTTCGTCAGTGTCTTATAGTTTTTGTAGTATAGATCTTTTGCCTCCTTAGGTAGACTTATTCCTAGGTATTTTATTCTTTTTGATGCAATGTAAATGGGATTGTTTGCTTAATTTCTCTTTCTGATATTTCAGAAAGTGTACAGTTAACATATGTTGTTAGTATATAGAAATGCAACAGACTCTGCATATTAATTTTGTATCCTGCAATTTTATCAAATTCATTAATGAGCCCTGGTGATTTCTGGTAGCAGAAGTTCTTAATTTTAATGAGGTAGAATTTCATTTTTTATGATTTGTAAATCTTTTTTGTATCTTGCGATCTAAAAAAATTCTTTCTTGTCTCAAGACCATAAAGGTTAAGATTTTTATAATTTTGCTTTCCACAATTAAGCTCTTAATGCCGCTGAAATTGGATTTTGTATGTGGTTGAAGCAGGAGTTCATTTTTATTTCTAAATGGATAACCAGCTGTCCCAGCATCAGTTATTGAAAAGTCTGCCCTTTCCCTGATAAACTGAAATACCATCTATAGCCTAAACCAAGTTTACAAATATGCATGGATTTTTGTTTCTCAGCTCAGCTTTCTGTTCCACAAGTTCTGTTCTGTTCCACAAGTCATTTGGCTATCCCAGAACCAACAAATACTTGTAATTACTCAACCTTTGTAAACTTTTCCTTTATCAGGAAGAGTCATTGTTTCTTTTCCTTTTTTTAAATTTTTTAAAAATTTTTTGACCCTTTGCTTGCTTTCCCACATAAAAGCTTGTCATGTTCCTTGAAAAAACCTCTTAGAGTTTTTTATTGGCTCACCAATCTTTAAATCAATTTGGAGAAGTGACCTCTTTACAATATCAAATTATTCTGTTTATTTAAGTCTTCTTCACTGAGTTGGCTTCCCTGATAGCTCAGTTGGTAAAGAATCTTCCTGCAATGAGGGAGACTCTGGTTTGATTCTTGGATCAGGAAGATCCTCTGGAGAAGGGATAGGCTATCCACTCCACTATTCCTGGGCTTCCCTTGTGGCTTAGCTGGTAAAGAATCCTCCTGCAATGCAGGAGAACTGGGTTTGATCACTGAGTTGGAAAGATCCCCTGGAGAAGGGAAAGGCTACACAATCCAGTATTCGGGCCTGAAGAATTCCATGGACTGTGTACTCCATGGAGTCACAAAATGTCAGACACGACTGAGCAACTTTCACTTTACTGTGTTATATTTTATAGTTTTTCCCCATACAAGTCTTATGTATCTTTTGTTAGATTTATCCTGTGTACTTTATGTATTTTTTGTTGCTAATGTAAAAGATATAATTGTATAAATTGCATGTTCTAACGGTTTGTTGATGATGAAAATTAGTAGAACTAATTTTTGTATATTGATTTTATAGACAGTAACCTTGCTCAACTAATTCTTACCAGTTTTCCTGTAGATTCTTCTCAGTTTCTTGTGTTGAAAATCATGTCACTTGTGAATGATGGCAGATTTATTTCACACTTGTAAACTACCTTGTATTTCATTTTCTTACCTCACCTTGCTAGGCAGACCCATTCAGGGAGTGCTGAATAGAAACTGTGGTTGTGGTCTTCCTAGATTCAGTCTGTATCTTAAAGAAAGTGATTCAACATTTTGCCATTAAGATGAGTTTACTGTATGTTTTTTGCAGATCTCTATTCCTAATTTGTCAACAGTTTTATCATGAATATGTGTTGAATTTTATCCATTTTTAGTATCTATATTGATGGTTATAGGTTTTTCTCCCTTAAACTGTTAATTTGGTAAATTAGCTGATTTCCAAATGTTGAAACAACCTTGAATTTCTGTAATACACTCAATTTGGTGATGATATATTATCTTTTATATATCTTTCTGGGTTTGGTTTGCTAATGTTTTATTTAGGAGTTTTGCATCTGTATCCATGAGTGAAATTAACCAGGACTGTCTTTTCTCATATTTTCTTTGTTATGTTTTGATACTGAGATGTTGCCAGACTCATAAAGAGATTTGGAAAGTATTTGCTCTTTGCTCATATGCTGGAATAATTTGCATAGGGTTGTTTGTGAGATGATATGAAAGTAGATAAAGTATTCTGTACCTTCAATAATAGCACTGGCAGAAGGACTGCAGGCAGGGAAGGCAAATGGCTACCCAGAATGCATCTGTCTCCTCATGAAGACGAAGCGCTGCCCCCTTTATAATGAGTAGGTCCAGTATAATCAACCTGACACCAGGTAATTGGCTGCTTTTCCTGGAAAACGGTGCCATGCTAGGGATATAGAATTAACTTCTCTCTTAACAGGTTGGGCATTCAGCAGCTATGGTGGCCAGGTCACCTTGGTGACAGAAAGCTCGTGTGGTTGAATCCACGCATGCTCTCCACCCCTACCACACGGCCAAAGTCCATTGCACAGCCACTAGAGTGACTAAGGAAAGAGGATGGTTGGCGTCCATTAAACAGCGTGTCTTGCCCGTCTGAATTTTGAGAGCCTCTTCTGCAGTGAATGTCCTCTGGCAGGCACTTCTGTGGGACATGAATGTCTTCATACACTGTGCACACACACCTTGAAGATTCACCCACGTATTGGTCTCCAATCTTCTGATCTTTTTTGTTCCAGGTCCCTGATAGCCCCCATCGACCATGAATTGCTTCTTGCCTTCCATGTGAAGTGTGCATCTGTTTGCAACTCTGTCTTCTGGAGGATTTTCCTACTCTTTCAGGGCACTTGTGAGTGAGGCTCTGATTTAGCAGTTAACTACTGCTGGCTTCTCCTGGCATTCCTGAGATTCATCTGTAAACCAGCCCTATACTTTTCTCTCTTAACTGGCAGTTCTACGTGGAGCTAGGGGTGGAAGTTGAGGGGGGAGTAGTAAATAATGGGAGCAGATTCCGTGGAGTCTGAGCCATCTGTTTGTATAGTTTCCATGGGCCTTCTGGCTTGGTCTGGACTCATCTATTCCATTTGATGTTACAATAGAATGCTGCTGTGCGATCCCAATTCTTTGTCCTCTAGACCAGGTAACACCCATTACATGATGGGCACATAATTGTTTGGTGTCCTGAGGTGTAGGCAAAAGAAGACATGGCTTTACTCCTGAGTCTTAGAGGTCAGCTTTGTGATTTTCCTATTGGGGCTCACGAGATGCTCTGCTTACCATCTCTCTCTGCATCAGGCACTTGCATTGGTTCAAGGTTATATGGTCCAGCTGTCTGAGATGCTTATGCCGTGGCTTCGGCCTGTGGCAGAACCTTTTCTTGCTTTGGTCCCCACTAAGAAATGGCAGTAAATGGTCTTCAGTGCAGCACACCCAAAGTGGTATACATTGCCTCTGAAATTCCAAGACACCTGTTTCACTGTGATTTATTTCTTTGTGTTGGGCCTACACCTCAGGACACCAAACAATTATGTGCCCATCATGTAATGGGTGTTACCTGGTCTAGAGGACAAAGAATTGGGATCGCACAGCAGCATTCTATTGTAACATCAAATGGAATAGATGAGTCCAGACCAAGCCAGAAGGCCCATGGAAACTATACAAACAGATGGCTCAGACTCCACGGAATCTGCTCCCATTATTTACTACTCCCCCCTCAACTTCCACCCCTAGCTCCACGTAGAACTGCCAGTTAAGAGAGAAAAGTATAGGGCTGGTTTACAGATGAATCTCAGGAATGCCAGGAGAAGCCAGCAGTAGTTAACTGCTAAATCAGAGGGGCAGTGACTTGTCTCTCACTGCTTTTTTTTTTTTTTTTCGGCTGCAGCTGAGGTTGCAGCATGTGGGCTGTTAGTGGAATCTAGTTCCCTGAGCAGAGATGGAACCTCGGCCCGTTGCATTGGGAGCACGGAGTCGTAACCACTGGGCCACCAGGGAAGTCCCAACGACTTGTCTCTCACTTTAGAGAGGATATGTTAACATGGAACAGACCACTGAATACTCTCAAAATTCCACAAATGTTGCAACCCTAGAGCATTTTGAGGATTTATCTCCCACCTCTGCATGCATGAAGCGCTAAGATGGCTTATTTCCTCTTGCTTATTAAGTCCAGTTAGCAGCAGCAGCAGCATTGTATCGTCAACGTAAAGGACCAGTGTGATGTTCTGTCGGATATCCAGGAAATCCAGGTCTGTCTGGTCTCTCATGAAAGAAGATTGAAGCAAGACAGTAAAGGTATACTCTGTCTCTGCCACATGAAGACCGATTCTCATTATTAATAGAGGTTTTTAAAGAAACATTTCTAGGCCAATAACTGGACATAAGATTCCAGGGGCTGTGTTGATTTGCTCTAGGGAAGATACCACAGCTGGAATTACAGCTATGATTGGCATCACCACTTATTATATTTGCAGTAATCTCTAGTCATTCTCCATAAACCATCTGGCTTTTCACCACCCCTATAACTTCTACGTCTTTGATGGTAGCGCTAATGTCTGCTGTTTCCCAAAAAATATTTTTTGGAGTGAGGAGGTGTAATTAATTCTTGAGGTTTCTACGTGGTCCGTCTAACCGTAATAGCCTGAACTCCATGGGTTGTGAAACTAAAGTGGGGATTCTGCCAGTTACTAAGTGTACCTATTCCCGTTATACATTCTGAGACCATGGAAACACTGGAGGTAGGCCTTCGATTTTACGGGACCCACTGGGAGCTGTTGCCTAGGTGGAGACTTCATGTGTCACCTGATTTTCCATAAATCCCTACTTAGTAGAGCATAATGGCATTGTTGGGTCTCCGGAGATTAGTGTCAGTTAAGAGCCAGTATCTAATAAGACCGGGGAGTTCTGTGTGTTTCCCTTTCCAAGGGAGTCACTATTGTAAATGGCTTCGGGTCCTCTAGGGAAGGTTTAGGAGATTTATTATATATACCTGCAGTGGGCATTTCGGCATTCTTTCTCAAGGTGATCTGACCTTCCCCTCAATCAGGAGATTCTGGCTTTGTGAATTGGCTTCAGTTTAGGAATTGAGTAAAAGGCCATGACGTCTCCCATAATGACACTACTTAGGTTTTCCATCTATGTATGTAGAGCAGCGTCTGCAGTGTGGGAGACCTGGATTCAGTCCCTGGATTGGGAAGATCTCCTGGAGAAGGGAAAGGCTACCCACTCCAGTATTCTGGCCTGGAGAGTTCCATGGACTATATAGTCCTTGGAGTCACAAAGGGTTGGACACAACTGAGTGACTTTCACTTTTTCCACTTTTTCATATAGAGCAGCGCCTCATAGGCTGCCCACCTATTTTCTATTCATCTTGTCATTCATTAACCATTATTATATATCCCTGAAAGTGAAAACAAACATACAAACAAAAAGCCTGGTATCGTTGCATCCCTGGGGCCTGCTGTGATTCTTGTGCCTCGCTTGCCCTAGGATTAAGCTGTTACCACTCCAGGATGCCGTTATCCCACTGCGATCAGGGAACCCGGTCCCACTGCAGCATCCCTGGGGTCATCACTAGCCCGCAGAGGCCCACCACTGCAAGCGCTGCAGTGATGCTGGCCAGCCATCACAATAGTTTCTGGCGTGTTGGTGAAGAGTTTGTTCCAGGGCAGTTAGGAGGTGTCTGAGCACACTGCATGTAATAGATCCCTTCCAACAGTCCCGTCTCCCGGAGCCTTTACGTTTCCTTTTACAACCTGCCAGGGGCGTGCGTGTCTTCTGAAGGCCACTTCTGAGTCCCGCGCAATAGTGTTCTCTCAGTCTTTCTCTGGCTCTCGGTGTCAGTCTTTTCAGGTGCTACTGAAATGCCACAGCCTCGGGAGGCTTTCCTGAGCACCGTATCAGAAACTGCCGCCTCGCCACCTCCACTGGCTCACCGTCTCCCCGCTCCCTGCTGTATTTTCCTGGAAGCACTCAGCATCATCCGATGTGCTATATCACTGTGTGTCTCTGATTCGATAAGAGAATCATTTGATTCGGGGGCTTTGCGGGCCACCCCAGGGTACGGTGCCTCTGCTCTGACTGTGAACTCTGCTCTTGGCCGCGTCCAGGTGTATATGACGCTGCTCAGGCCGTTGCACGTGAGTTAGGTGCACTGAATTCATGGTTTCCATTCTGAGGGCGGTTGCTCCGTGCTTTCACATTGCCCTGAAAGTGTCTGTCTATCAATCATCAGAGTATTGCAAAGCATGTTTTTAATTAGAGAAATGACTACAGAAATTTGAGTGGTTTTCAACATAGTAACTGTGTATTATATGGTTGGTGAAGAAATTCAGTTAAAACCTTTTTTGAAATTTAATTGTTCCCACCTTATTAACTTCAAAAATCTGGAAAACATGATTCGTGCATGAAAAATTGACATGAATGGAACTGTGAAAGGTTCTTACTGAAATGAATAGGGCAAAGCCACAGTCATCTGCAGAAGTCAATTAAATAATTAAAAGACTGAAAGATGGTAACTATATTTAAAGATGTCACCTTTTATTTGTCATGCAGTGGTCGACTCTTTTCATCATTGCAATGATTAAAAGAAACACTGACTTTTGAATTATTTATGCACATTAGATCAAGAGCCATCCCACCTAAATCTTTTTCTACATTACTAACAAGTGCATGTATTATAAAAATATCATATGACTCTCTGAGATTTCAAATTAGGAGAACAGTCTTAATGTAAACTCAGGTGACAGGTTCTTTATCAAATGACTGTGACACCTGAGGTGTATACGTCCCAATTTGACTTTATTTGAGTGAAACAGATGGCTGTGTATCTATTTCCAAGTAAGTGAGTTATGCATCCTACAGCTATTTACTGAATACCTACTGTGTGTCAGGCCCTGTGCCAACTGCTGGATATGCAATGATGACAAGATCCCTGAGTTTATGTAGCTTCCAGTCCAGGGTCTAATCAGGACTGATCAAGTCTGATGAGACAGATGAAGATAAGAGAGTGGGCAGGGAAGCACATGAAGGGCACCTGTCTTTGACTTCAGATGTTAGGGGAGACTTTCTAGAGAAAACGATGTTCAGGAACCTGAAGGGTAGATAATGACTAAACTGTCAGCCCTGGTGTCATGTATGTGCTGGGTATACTTTTATGCACTTTAATTCATTTACTCTTCAAAACCGTCTTATGAGATAAATGAAGAATATCCACACAGAATTTTTAAATAACTTGTTCAAGGTCACAGAACTCGGAAATGGCAAAGTCAGGATTGAGACCAAAATAGTCTGATCCCCGAGCCTATGCTGATGTGTTTCAAACCTTTTAACTGTGATCTGCAGCCCGAAATTCCTTTTGTGTAATGACCCAGTACACACACTCACTCACCAGAAACAGTAATGTTGCAATAGTTATTGGAAATGTACTCTGATCCATTCTATTTTATTCTAGACAGTTTTTTTTTATATTGGATGTGACCTACAAAATTGATCTCATAACCTACTAACAGATGACAACCTGCAGTTTAAAAACACTTCACTACACTGTTTTGCCTATTACACAGAATCAGCCAGACCAAGTGAGGGAAGAAGAACAGAACATCTTAGGTTGAGTGAACAGTGTGTGAGAGAACAAGGCGGTGGGGTAAGAGGAAGTTGGAAGGGGATTGGTGATCTTAGACCTCACACAGCTCCCCAGCCCTCCCACCAGCTGAATACATGGTGAGCAGTCAGCAGTCTGTTACCTAAAAGGCCTCACAGAACCCACCTATCTTGGTACCCTGACCTCAGACTTCAGCCTCTAGAACTGTGAGAAAGAAATTTCTGTTGTTTCTGAGCTACCCAGTCTGTGGTACTGTATTATCGCAGCACTAATGGACTAAGGCAAGCATGTGCTGGAGGAGTTTCAGTTGTGTCTGGATAATGACGGGGAGCCTTTGAAGTGATTTAAGCAAGGACATGAGACAACCAGATCTTCCTTGCTTTTAGGAAGATGACTGTGGATGGTGGTGTAAAGAAAAGATTGGAGGAGGACAAGTTAGGAAGAGCAGTCAGGGGTCAAAACAGAACTGGAGACTAAGAACATTTCTAAAATGCAGCTCTGATCCGGTCAGAATTCTGAGAAGCTCCCCTTAGGATAAAGTCTAACACCTTAGCCTGGCAGATAAGCTCCTCCCTCATTGGCCTCTGCTTTCCTCTGCAGCTTGCCTTTTACCTCTTTCTTCCTCCATCACATGCAGTGGTCTAGCAATGGATGCTGAGCAACTTGCCAAAATGCTGTGTTCTCTCACGCTTTGAATATGCCCCTTACTCTGTTCTCCATTCCTATTCATTTGAATCTTTAGGGTTCAGCTAAATGTTGCTTCTTCCAGGAAGCCTTCCCTGACATGCTGGAGACAGGGTTATTGCTCTTCCTCTGGGCTCTCCGGTCTTATCTCTTCATGGCAAATAGATGGGGGAAAATGGAAACAGTGGCAGATTTTATTTTCTTGGGATCCAAAATCACTGTGTACAGTGACTGCAGCCGCGAAATTAAAAGACGTTTGCTCCTGGGGTCGCGCAGAGTCGGACTTGACTGAGTGACTTCACTTTCACTTTTCACTTTCATGCACTGGAGAAGGAAATGGCATCCCACTCCAGTATTCTTGCCTGGAGAATCCCAGGGATGGGAGCCTGGTGGGCTGCCATCTATGGGGTCGCACAGAGTCGGACAGGACTGACATGACTTAGCAGCAACAGCTCTTTGGAAGAAAAGCTATGACAAACCTAGACAGCACATTAAAAATCAGAGACATCACTTTACCAACAAAGGTCTGTCTAGTCAAAGCTGTGGTTCTTCCAGTACACATATGGAACTTTTTCACAACTTTAATGTGTACGGATATGAGAGTTGGGCCATAAAGAATCTGAGCACCAAAGAATTGATGGTTTTGAAATGTGGTGCTGGAGAAGACTCTTGAGAGTCCCTTGGACAGCAAGAAGATCCAACCAGTCAATCCTAAAGGAAATCAACCCTGAATATTCATTGGAAGGCCTGATGCTGAAGCTGAAGTCCCAGTACTTGGGCACCTGATGCAAAGAGCCAACTCATTGGAAAAGACCCCGATGCTGGGAAAGATTGAGGGCAAGAGAAGAAGGAGCTGACAGAATATGAGATGGTTGGATGGTATCACCAAGTCAATGGACATGAGTTTGAGCAAACTCCCGGAGATAGTGAAGGACAGGGAAGCCTGGCGTGCTGTACATCATGGGGTTGCAAAAAGTCAGACATGACTTAGCAACTGAACAACAACAATAACAAAATATAAACCAAGGGGAAATGCATTATGGAGAGAAGCAAAAGGACCAATGACGAGGCTCTGGAAACCATCCAAATGACCATGGCTGAGGCAGGGCAGTGGCTGTGGAAAATAGTGGGCAAATTTGACATACGGTTTAGAGTTCAGCCCTGAGGATCTCCTGATGGTCCGTTGTCAGCATGAGGAAAAGGATGGAAACAAAGATGATTCCTAGTTTCCTGCCTTTGTGAAGTGAATATGTGATGGTGCCATTTACTGAGAAGGGGAAGACAGAGAGAACAGGTTTGGGGAAATAGTAAGAGTTGTATTTTGGAGTTCTGGAAATATTGACTATCAGTACACTAGAATAACTGAATTCCACCTTAGATGATTATTTTTCCTATTTCTTTAATCAGTCTTTCCTGGAGACACCTAATTAAAGATTCTATGTGTGCTTTCTGGATAGTGGTTATGTCTACAGTGCATTTCAGAGATCTGAGAATTTTATTACTATTTTAAAAAGCATGGCACATCTTGAATGTAGGTCATCATCAAACATGCCCAATCCCTTAATAAAATTCACAGAGAAATCCAGTAGTTAATCATTTTGTCCTTCTTGATCACAGTCCAGCATATCCAGTGTGTTCAAGCTACAGCTTCGTTTCCCTGAAGTTAGCAGTTTTAACAAAATGGAAATAGTGGTGCTTGACTTTCTCTCTTCGTGTTACTATCGATACCATCTGTATACAGGGCATATCTTGGGAAAGAGCTAATGCCATATGCCATGAATCTCCACACACCTCCCCAGTGAAGAGACTGCTACTCACTGACCCCAGTCCCAGTGAGAGGGGCTCTGAGATATATTCCCTGGAATTGGAGAACCGGTGCCTGACTCATCCCTGGAATTTTAGCCAGGATCTGACTCTGGCCTGGAGAGAGAGACACTGACCAGTCACATTGGCAGTAAAGCCACTGAGGCCTGGTGAGTTGGTTTTGGCCTGTGCCCCAGAGTTGATCAGAGCGGGGGGCTGCCCAGAGGTGGGTTTGGCAGGAGGGAGGGCCATCGTGGTCATCTTGGGTCCTGTCTAGTAGGGCTGCCTGGAGGGCAGAGAGAGCTCAGCAGAAAGAGCAGTGACCATCAACAGTATGTGACCACAGCAGGGACCTGTGAGGAAGAGACAGGCCCCTGTCCCTTACCTGTCCCTCACCCGCCCCCGTGAGTTCGTAGGAGGGAACTTTGTTCCTTTAAGTCGACCTCCAGGAGACAGAGGGAAAGAAAAGTAAAAGAGCGGCCAGAGCAAAAGCCAGGTGGGACACCCCTGGTGTGCGGGGAAACTTTGAGGTACTTGAGAATGACTGACTCGCCGTGGGGCAGGCAGCTGGAGACTGGAAGGAGAGTTGGAGCTCTGGATACTTGCACGAAGCACCTCTCACTCCTCGCATCCGTACTGTCTCTCTCTCTGATCTCTGTGCTATGCTTTTGAATCTTTGTACCTGTCTTCCAGTTCCCAGTTTTCTCTTCAACTGGAGTTAATCGGCTGCTTAAATCAACCAGTTACATTTAAATTTTCAGTTATTTTATTTTTCATTTTTAGAGGAGGGCATGCAACCCACTCCAGTATTCTTGCCTGGAGAATCCCATGGACAGAGGAGCCTGGTGGGCTACAGTCCATGGGGTCGCAAGGAGTTGGACTCGACTGAGCGGCTAAGCACAGCACAGCACAGAAGTCTATTTGGATCTTTGTCAGATCTACTTGGTTTTATTTATCAGTTTACTTTTAGCCATGTCCTGTGATGTGTAGGATGGGGGATCTTAGTTCCTCGCCAAGGGATTGAACCTGCGCCCCCTGCATTGGAAGCGTAGAATCTTAACCACTGGACCAACAAGAAAGTCCTTTGTTTCTATTTCTATAATTTCTTATTTTTTGCTCATGTTTTCAACCTTTTATTTCTTTATAGAAGTTAAATATATCTGTGGTCATTTTATGTTCTGTATGTTATAATTCCAATGAATTAACAGTGTCTGAAGGCTTTGCTGTCTAATTCTGCTGACGTTTGTATTTTCAAGCACAATGTACAGTACATGATCCATCCTCAATATATTCATTGCAAAAATGAATGAATGAAAACATGTGAAATAAAAACAGCAAAGGAAACAACAGATAAATTATAATATAGTGTTGTAAATCATATTATTAAAATGTAAGCTGTGGAGGAAATAGGTGAAGGAGATTAAGAGGTACAAACCTCCAGTTATAAGTAAGCTATGGGGGTGTAGCATACAGCATAAGGACTATATCAATAATATTGTAATAACTTTATATGGAGACAGATGGTTCAAGACTGGTCATGGTGATCGTTTCATAATGTATGCCAGTGTCAAAGCACTATGTAGACACTGAAGCTCACTTAATATTGTACATCAATTATATTTCAATTAAAATGCATACATAGATGTATAAACAGAAAGCGGTAAAAACAAGGACCATTCCCCTCTGCCAAAGGAAGAGAAACAGTACCTAGCATCTTAGGTATTCTGTAAGGTGTTTTCCACAGGGACATATATAATTTGTGAAGTTTTAATAGGTGAGAGGTTTTCATGTCTGCTTATTTTGAGTAACTCATGCATCATATGAAATAGCAGTTGCTTTTGAATTCACAATTTAAATTATATTTAAAGGTTTGTTGTAGTATTTCAGACTTAGGCATGATTTTTACTCAGTGTTAAGGTAAAAAATAGTTTGTCACTGGTCTGTCCATCTGTGGGGAAAATGTTTGACAACTGTAGTTCTTCAGCGTCACCTTTCCACAGCACACCAGCTCCCGTGATCTCAAATACAAGAACCAGTGCTCACAAAGTCATGCCTTATGCTTTGTGGTCTGCGAATGCAGAAATTTCTCGGAGGAAGGGAGAGTACCTGTTGTGTTCAGGTCCCCATCTGCTTCCAGACAGGGCCATGGCAGCAAGTCCCTCATGATGCCACTTCTTTAGACTGTCCCGGAATAACAGTACCTGTTTACTACATTTGTTTACTGTGAGCCAGGTACCATTTCAAACATTGCATATGTTTAAGTCACATCAGAATTAGACCTCTGGTGCAGTTCTGTTTAATATTTTCACTCTCCTGGAGTCACATGCAGGGTTTTATTGTGATTTTAAGGATTGGTTGGATGGCCACAAACACTTGCGCCTTCAGGCACCTGCCCGTTGCGGTCAGCCTGGAGTATGCTCTGTAGCACATGGAGACCTTGGCCTGCCAGAGACCGGATCCACTTAAACTCTAGCCCAAAAGACACACAACGTTGCTATAGGTGATGATCACCAGCTTCCCGAAGATATTTAGAGCTTCAGTTTTGATATGATAATCTGTTAAGGGAAATTAGGATTTCTATTGTTGGTGAGACCATAACTATGGTGTAAAATTTAATAATAAGCATTCAGTACCTATTTTATTGGGTTGGCCAAAAAGATTATTCAGGCTTTTCCATGATATGTTACAGGAAAACCCTAACATACTTTCTGACCAACCCAATATAATCCAATCATTATGATCTGTTTTCTTTTTTGTTGGGGAGAGGGTGAAATTAGCAACTATTTATTGCTGTGTTCATTGGAAGGACTGATGCTAAAGCTGAAACTCTAATACTTTGGCCACCTCATGCAAAGAGTTGACTCACTGGAAAAGACCCTGATGCTGGGAGGGATTGGGGGCAGGAGGAGAAGGGGACGACAGAGGATGAGATGGCTGGATGGCATCACTGATTCGATGGACGTGAGTCTGAGTGAACTCCCGGAGTTGGTGATGGACAGGGAGGCCTGGCGTGCTGCAGTTCATGGGGTCGCACAGAGTCGGACACAACTGAGCGACTGAACGGAACTGAGCTGCTTGCTGTGATCATTCTATCTCTTCTCCTAGTGCTTCTATCAATGACAGCACACACGCTTTTAAGACCACTGTCCCTGAGTCCCCTTGCCAGAGGTGCTAATTTATTTGGTCTTGGTGTAACCTGACCCAGGGTAGTTTTAAAAGCTCCCCGGGTGGTACAACCAACTTAGTAAAGTGTTGGGGAGGATTTATTCAAGTTGAGCATACAGTAGTCTGGTTCTGTGAGTTCATGACAAACACTGCCACCTTCCCTCCTGAATCCCTGCTCCTGGGAGGTTCCCATGATCTCTGGTCACAACATCACCGCCAGCCGATCAACACATGGCCTTGTTTTATGTGTGTTCCTGTCTCAAGACTCTATTTTATACAGTCGCTTCATTAGCATTGAACTCACAGCTCACAGCACAACATACAATCCATTTTCATGGCCTGAAAGTCTCAGCTGTCCCACTTGATGATTTTTAAAGAAAAGCACCTTCAAATGTGTCCATATCTTATTTGTCTATGCAGAGCTAAGCCATTACCTCAAATATATATCAAAAGAAGTAGTAACTATACTTGGCATATTTCATAACTATTATTCCAAATATATTTCCTTATGTTAATATTTGGATATAATATTTATACTACAGTGAAGTATAATGATACATGATAAAAAATTTTCAGAATCTACAACTGTGTGTATATACATCCCCCCTACACACACACACGTACAAACACACAACATAGATGGTAGGGAGAGTATAGCTATGCTACCTTATAATGATTATTTGGGGCTTTATGTAAATATTGTAAGGTAAATATATTAAGATTTTCATGTCAAACATGTTATTTAAGTTTCACATTAAATATCCATTTAAAATTAATAGCTTGTCTACTTTAAATGAATATATTAATGAGCAATTCAAATCACCCCTCTGTGTTAATAATTTATAACTGTGGCCTCTTAGCAAAATAGCCTTATTATCTTCAGGTCCTATTTTCTCTGATTAACATAATTACTAAAGTAGAAGCTCCTTTAGTTACACAGTTTTAAACTAGAAAGGCGTGCTGTGGCATCCATCTTTTGTCATGCTTGCCAGCTCTCTGCTTTGTAGCTGCAATTAAATACTGTGTATCAGACCAACAGGAGAATGGATCACAGCAATAGCGCTGTTGGATATAACACCCATTATTAGATCCTCAGTATAATAGAATATAAAATAATTTGCGATGATTATAGTACCTGAAACAAGGCAGTGGAATTATTGAAAATTGTAAAAGAGCTACCAGTATAGGAATGTTCCTGTCTGTAGGCAAAGTTTCTCAACTCAGAATTAAATCTGATGTTCTCTTTTAAAAATGATTTCATCATTGTGTCTGAACCAGCAAAAACATTTTACAGTACCTTCAGCAGCATAGCTATTTCTCTTTTGTCCTTAGGCTCAAAGCAAGGAATTGTGTTGTTGGCTGTCTTTTTTTCTTCCCTTGCTTCAGGCATTTTGATGATAGTCTGTATTTAAATTTGCTGTCTGATGCCTACATAGGGAATAAGCTTCTTCCTAAAGATAACTATCAAGAATATCCAAACCAGTTTTAATATGACTGACATTTCAAGGTCCTATTTTGCATTAATCAAGTATTTTAGCAGGTGTAAACCACTGTTAACAATAAAGAAACTGAGTACAGTCTCATAATTTAATTCTAGACTTCCCATCTAGGAGTCTGCTGGATAGATACTTGAGAATAAAGCTTTTTGACATTCAGGTTTAAATGGAAAGAAAATGAGAAACCAGATAAAACAAGCCAACCAAATTAGTTCACTCTGTATTCCTCTCTGCCTTTTCAGTGGAACTCACAGAAATTCTCTCCCAGAGAAATTTGGGAATCCCTCATGAAACAATCCCTTTAGTGTTTTAGTGTTTACAGAATATCCACTTTTGTGCTTTGTGTTCGAGCATAAAAAGACAAACCTTTTGCTGTTCTCCCCGACAGGTTCTCCTGGGCTTCTGAAAATTTTCCACAAATTCTATTCTTTCTTCATACAAATCGAAGAAAAAAATCTACCCTACCCACGCCCCTTCCTGGAAGAAGACAAACAGGCACAGATACATAGGCCAACTGAGTACTTAACTCCGTCCCCCTCTGCAGGGTCCCACATCCCTAAAGGCAGCCCCAGGAACAAATGTCCTGATCCCAAAGCTCCAGTCACTTCAGTTATGTACCATTACAACAATTGTTGGTCAAGAAGTACTTGGTGCAGCTGGTTCTCATTATTCTTTCTCATATTCCCCTAATAAAAAGAGCATTGATTTAGAAATCAGGAATTTGGGGTTCTGGTCCTACTTCTGCCCTTGAATCATTTTGTGAGCCTGACAAGTCACCTGACCTCTAGAAATCTCAGGTTCTCCTGTGTATCACAAACGGACTGAATTAGAATGTCCTCTAAGACACCTCTTGTCCTCTACTCATGTTCCTTTTAACAACTGGATCATCCAGTTAAAGATTCCTTGAACAAACATTTATCGAGTGACTGTTACGAACTCTGCCAGTCACTTACGATTGAACAAGTTGAACATGATATGTGCCATGAGTGGGTATGCAAACTCTAGGGGGTGCCAGAGCTGTCAACAAGCTCTAACAAGGTGTCAACAACAAGATTTGTTCATTGCTGACATCAGAGCTTAGTGCTTGCCACATACTAATACTTAATATTTGTCAAATGAATGGATAATATTTGAAATATGACGTGTGTGCATGCTTAGTTGTGTCCGACTCTTCACGACCCAATGGGCTGTAAATATTTGAAATGATAAGTGAAAACAATATTCCCATTGTATCATGCAGAACAAAGAAAATAGGGATTCATTTTAACTTGGAGGATATATAAAGGATTTCACCAAGGAGGCAGTATTTGAATTGAGTTTAGAAGAGCGGAAAGGTTTCTGATAGAGAAGAAGGGTAAGGATGAGGATGTTCTGGACTGAAGGAAGGGCACAGAGAGATAAGAAACCAGAGACATGAAAGTGTGTGTCCACCTGGTGGCCATCAGCCTGGAAGCTGGAGTCAGGTATAAAGAGGGAGGAGCATTTCAGGCAGAAGGAACAGCGTGGGCGAAGACTCGGTACCGGAAAGAAACATGGTGAGTGTGAAGAACTGGGAGAGGTTAAGCAGAATCATACAGTCTTAGGGAGAGTACAGGGCAGTCCATGGCATCACAAAGGCTTGGACACGACTTGGCAACTGAACAGCAACAACAGTACAAAATGAGACAAGAGAGGTAAATGGGGACTGACTTATAACGAGCCTTGTAAACCCTGTTAAGTAGTTTGAAAACATACTGGAAAGAAGTGACATGAGCAGGTTTTCAGTTTGGAAAGGCCACTCTGGCTGCACCGTGCAGAATGAACTGAGAGAACGGGCGGGGAGACCTCTTAGAGGCGGTAGTAGCAACTGTGCTCCAGCCTCCATGACTGGGAAGTTAATGGTCATATTAATAGAGGTAAAACAAGCACCCAAGGGTGAGGAGGCTGGAGGGTAGTAAGACCGCCCTGTACAGAGAGATAGGTATGTATTTGGGGCAGAACTCAGCAGAAGTCAGAGCTGAGAATTAAAATGTGTGAATTACTTGCATACAGGTGATGGATCTCATCCTCCTTTAAGAGCAGCGATAGGTGACATCACCCCGGGATATGGTAGAGGCAGAAGAGAAAGGGGCCAAGGATCGACTATCTGCATTTTAGAGGAAACCAAGCCAGGGAAGAATATTGAAAAGATTGCTTAGTGAGATGAAGGAACGCCAGCAGAGTTCGCATCCACAGAGGAATGAGTTTCAAGGAGTGTCTTGAGATTTCAATTTCTTCTTTCTTTAGATTTAGATGGAGTATTATTATGAATATTGTCATCAGAAAGTCAGTCATTCCGAATTATCTTAGTTTACATGTTGCTAAATTTCAAGATGATTTCATTACTTATAGAAAGACTTTTCTCCTAAGAAAAGTGAAAGTCAATGGAAAAATATTTGGCTGAAATTCACTTCTTAGTCATGCTTTTATGTAAATATGGTGGTGCACACATGCCCTGTGGGATACCATTGATCTCATTCTACTAAGAATATATTAATCTTTTTAACAGAACCTTTATCCACTAGATAAAACATGATCATATGCAAACCTGGACTATTTTAGATGTTATTTTTATCTACCAATCTTCTGTTTCCTTTAATCACTATTAAGTAGTTAAACTATATTCAATTTAAAAAACAAAGCCATTACCTTTTTTATCCTTGTGCTTCAGTTTGGCCTTCCACTCAACAAGCGTTTATCAAACACATCCTATGGGAAAGGCACTGTTGGGTACTGAGGTACAAAGGAAACTCCTAGTAAGGTCTCCTCAACTAACCTGTTTTCAGGTAGGCGGCCAGACTTGTATTAATAGTTAACGAGATGACGTGTTACAACTGCTCACAGGGCTCCTAACAAGATACCGTAAGAGAAACAATAATAGGATGGAGCGAGGAAAGACAGGATCGGGGCAAGCTCTGTAGAGAAGGTGAGAGTTGAACTGAGTTTTTAAGTATGAAAATGTCCGGAGATGAGAGGGCTGGGGCGCGAAACGGAATTCCTGGTAGAGGTAATGGTTTAGGTTTCTTGAACTGTCTGATTCTGTGGTGAACCAGCAGCACTTTCGCCCAGGTTAGCCTCCAACTGTGGAAGAAATGGGAAAGAGGGCTAGAGTCAAAGAAGATTTGCTTTTCAGCATAATAACTCGTAGCCCGAAAGTGATGGTGACACGCAGCTCGCTGCTCACTGCGAGGCACCCTGTGATGAGCACTGTGACATGTCAACACTCACAGCAGCTCGCGCAGTTCCCATCGCCTCCTTCCTTTGGGGGAGCTCACATGGGACAGTCTTCCTTTTGCCCTCTCAGTTTTCTTTCTTTCCATATACTATTTCACATGAAACTCTTCGAGAGCAAGTCCCTAGCACTGGCAGTGTTGATAACAATTTACATCTAGAAACTTGGACCAGGCTCATAATTCATATTCAACAGATAAATTTCAATTCCTCTCCATTCTCTCAATCCCTTTGATTTGTAGTAAATATTCCTTGTCTGTTATATTCCAGGTACTTTTTCCATTATATCCTAGGTACTATGATGATATTAATGAATAAAAAGGACAAAGATCCCTGACCCAGTGGAACGTACATTTTAGTAATCATCACAACGGTTCTGGAAAAATTGCTTCTTTTCTCCCACTGAGTTGTTATTGAAATTAGGTTGCTGTCTAAGAGAGTGATTTTCTTTCATGGGCCCTGGATAGACACTGGGGCGAGAAGACATTTTTTATTTTGGGGCAAAAGACTTTTTTGTAGCTGGGGGTTCTGTGAGGATAGACCAGTATGAGGTGGCATGTTTTCTCTAGTTTATCTTGTAAGAGATGAAAGTTTGAAGGAACTAAAAATAGAGTGGTTTCAGAGATGGATAAGTGGGTGAAGGGAGAAATATTTAAAGACAAGTTATTTGAAGCTTGCCTGGCCTTGGCTTCAGTGAGGAGAGAGAGAGAGAAAGAGAGAGAAGACAGCCACAGAATGACTAGTCATCACTTATGCTTGGGTATACTTTAATAGGCAGAATAGAAACAGTGAAAAAGTAGAGTTGACTAAACAGCAGAGAACTCTGTTACCGCATAAAAATATCCATTTATTAAAAATGCAATAAATTTGACATAGAGTACTTTCCATTTTATTATTTTTATAGCTCTTTCATTTGTTATTTTACAGATGCTGTGCCTGTTCCCTCAGAAAAAAGCCCATCTCTGCAGACAAATGAGAGTCTGGACAAGAACTTGGACAGTACCATTACAAAGACCGTCACAGGAAACCCTTTGCACATGCCTTTAGAAAAGCAGCCAGCTGCAAAAAGCTGTGACACATTGACGACTTTACCAGCACACTGGCCATCTAGTCAAGAAGAGTTCATTGGCCCTCATTTAAGGACATCAAAGTCGGATTCTACTTTCTGTAACCAGGCCTCCGTGGAGACACTGTATGTATCTCCCTCATTCACAACATTTGACCCAATGAAAGAGACTGTAATCAGTAAGAGCTATCAGGAAGCAACACAGTCCAGCCTGGTTCCGATGGAGGATGAAAACCTCAAGACCTTAGCCACATGGGGTGAGTCTACCAGGAACGCCTCTTTTGAAGTACTCTTCTTTTACTTTTCTCTGCTTTCTGTCTCCTGGCTTGTTGCCTTCTCTTATTCTCCACCCATTGGTGTGAAGAGAGGTACTTCTGAGTTGGGAAAGTGCCCCTTTTAAAAAGGGCTAATAGCAGGTCATCATCATGGTTACATGTGCTTGAGTGAAGCCCATGTTCTGAGCAATTTTGATACAGAACAAATTAGAAAGAACTAGCATTAAATAAGAGCTTCCTGTCAAACATTTAGGTTACTTATTTAAAAACTATATGAGAGAAAGTGAATAGTGTGTATATTTGTGTGTATGCATACACATACATCCATATGGGTATATATGTGTGTGTTTTCCCTTTTTTAAAAGACCTGTGTACTGATTACAAAAAAGGGCAGGGGGAATAGAGAATTGCTTCCCTCTTCTGTCTTACAAGATATTGAGAGGGTTGCAGTTTGTTTAGACTGGTTGATAATGGATAAGGCCAGTTGAGATCCCAGGTCATTGGGTGTCAGTTGTTAAATCCTACATTTCATAATTTATACTTTCTTTTGTAGAGTTAATTAGTGAAAGAATAACCCATTTGCTGGTACATACCCCTGGTGGCTCAGATGGTAAAGAACCTTATTGCAATGAAAGAGACCTGGGTTCAATCCCTGGGTTGGGAAGATTCCCTGGAGAACAGAATGGCTAGCCATTCCAGTATTCTTGCGTGGAGAATTCCATGGACAGAGGAGCCTGGCCAGTACAGTCCACAGAGTCTCAAAGAGTTGGACATGACTGAGCGACTAACACTTTCACTTGTTTTTCATTTCAAAGACTAAGTAGTTTATTGATTCTCATGTGTAATAATGCTTACTAACTCATAAATATAACTTTTTAAATATGAGCTTTTAAAATATAAATCCTTTAAACTGCATCAAATTCAGGTCAGAAGTACAATATAAATGCAAACAATGGAAGCCAAAATTGTTTGAAGTTAAAGAAACTTACCTTAATGCGAGTAAGGTCAGTGACTAGTAAGAGATTCTTCTTACTGCTCTTCTCAGAATTTTTTTTTTGATTGAGTACCTAAAAATAAAACTAATTCTTAGTTTTGTCACAAAATTAACTTTTCTGCTGAGACTACTGATGGAGAAACCAGTTAGTACTGGTTATGATAGCCAGTCCATGTTAGGATTTGCTCATGTGCATGCTGTCCCCTGGGAAGCTGCTACTTTGGTTCATTTCCTCCACAAATACCACAAAAAGAAAATTGAGAATAATTTTGGTCATAGCTTGTATATCAAGTATATTTAATTA
This sequence comes from Aepyceros melampus, assembly GCA_006408695.1. Taxonomy (NCBI): domain Eukaryota; kingdom Metazoa; phylum Chordata; class Mammalia; order Artiodactyla; family Bovidae; genus Aepyceros; species Aepyceros melampus. Next base: position 59,742 of record SJXQ01005307.1, on the reverse strand, counting down.
AGAAAAATTACAAGAAGTTCCTCTAAAACCACTTAGCAAGGAAGACTTTTCCTCCTACTTACAATGAAGTAGATAGATTAGTCTAATCCTCCACCAACAATATTGGTTAAAGCTGGAAAACTATTAGAAATCATTATAAAACAACCAAGGTAGAAAACACCAGATGGCTCCTAGGGAAAGGATTGTGATACTGTGATGCAATAGTAATGTATATTTGGTCTTCACCCCTGGTTCCTAGCACAGAGCTTCTGAAACCCTTGTCATTTTCCTGAGTGACAGGAGAGAAAGAGGCATTTTCTGTTATTCATCATAAACAGAATATGTTTATGTTTCAACTCCATCCCCGACCTCTGGGGAGAGGAGAAGGAATGGCCAATGATTTGGTCAATCAAAAGCCAATGGGGACTTCCCTCGTGGTCCAGTGGATAAGACTCCATGCTCAGGGAACTATTAATAAGATCCCACATATCCCAACTAAGTCCACGTGTGCAGCTACTGAACCCACACGCTCTAGAAGCCTACACCACAGTTAGAGAAGGCCACATGCTCCAACGAAGACCCAGTGCAGCCAAAACAAATAATAAATGCTTTTCAGAAAAGAGCAAGCAGGTGACAGTGATGGACAGTTTAAAAAAATCAGGGGCCAGTAATTTGATCAGTCATGCCTATGTAATGGGACCTCTGTAAAAACCCTAGACCATGAGGTGGAGAGGGCTTCCAGGTTTGTGGGCCCGTGAACGTTCTGGGAGGACGACCACCCAGAGAAGGCGCGGCAGCTCTGTGTCCCTCCCCCATACCTTGCCCCGTGCATTTCTTCCATCTGGTTGTTCCTTTATAATAAACCAGTCATAGTAAGTAAAGCAAGGTCCTGAGTTTTGTGAGCCATTCTAGCAAATTATTAAACCCAAAGAGTGGACCATGGGATTCTTCAATTTATAGCCAGCACATCAGAAATAGAGGCCTGGACCCGCAGCTGGCATCTGAGTAGTGTCTCAGTTTTCTCCCCCTTGCCTGTTTGCCTGTTAGCAGAGCAGGGTGATAGACACCAAGGAAACTTGAGAGGCCTGGGCTTTCTGCTATCTCACTGAGCTTGGGAGGGAGGGTTGGAGTTTGGGGCTTCCAAGGTGTCAGGGACTTAAGGGGACAATATTTCAGAGGGGAGGGAATCACAGAGAAAAAGTCCAAAAGCCTTTGTGTATTTCTTACTGTTACTTTTGCCTGCTGCTAAACTGCTCAGGTTTTGGATAAGGTGCCGAGAAACTACATGGGAAGAAGCCAAGAAGCTAACCAGAGATTCTGATAGTCTTGTGGTGCTAAGAATACGGAGGTTGGAGTTTAGGATGTGCAGAATTGTAGAGGCTGTGGTAAATATGTCGTCCTTTCAGCTGGGCCCTCTAAAGGGCTACACCCTATGCATCAGAGGTATATTCTAGGAACAAGGACAGCCTGGAAACAGAACAGCCCTCCAAAATGCTGAAACCCAGCTTCAGCTAGAGCAAAGTATCTGAAGACAATGAAATCCTTTCTTGAGCGGTGCTACAGTTTTTCATGCATAAGGTTTGGTGTTCACCAAAAATTACCAGGCCTACCAGGAAATGAACAAATGATCAGAAATACAGGATAAAATAAACAATAGAAACAGAGTCATAAATAATCTAGATACTGAAGTTATAAGATATATACTTTAAAATAATCATGATTAATATATGTAAAAAAAAAACAAAACAGAAGAAAAGATGGGGGAATTTCATTGAAATAGAATACTGCTATCTATAAAAAGGAGTCAAGCGAATTCCTGAATTCCAAAGCAGAAAAATAATTAGCTGAAATTAAGACCTTGAGGATACTATTCTGTTCATAAAGGTTGAGGTGTCAAAAGAGAGAGCTCAGTACTGGCAACAAAGTTGAAAAGTTATAAGGGAAACCCTGAAAGGGAGGGAGACTCAAAAGGAGTCTCATAGTCCATGTGTAAACTCTGCCCAAATTCTTGACCAATAAGACACACATTTCTGCTTCTCTACAAAAGGCATCACTGGAGCCGAGCCCGGCTGCCTGGGCCTCATCTGCCTGCAGCTGTGCCCCGGGCCCTCCACAGTCGAGACTGGCCCCCATGGCAGGCCCACCTGTGCCCTGCGGGGCGCCTGAGGGCTTTGGCGTGGGGTTTGGACTGTCCTCCCACTGAATGAAGAGGGTGGCGCAGTTATTCTGCATGGAGTAAAGGTCCCAAGTAGAGCTGTGTTAACTCTTGAGCCCGCTACAGCCCCACTCTCAAAATCGAGTCCTCGCTTCAACACAGTAAAAACCATGGTGAGACTCTTCTGCACCGCCGGTTCCATTCTCATGGTCTGAAATGGGCCCTGCCCTGGAGGCTGCTGTCGGGGAAGGCTCCCTCCGAGCACCTGGGTGTTCCTGAAGGCCCCTGTGGTCCGTGGAGCCGATGCCTGGTAAATTGGTCCTTTTGGGCAGCACTTGATGACCCGGCCTTGAAAGATGCTCTTGTCCAGCTCCATGGTGGCCTGGGCCGAGCTCTTGGTGGCAAATTCTATGTAGGCATAGCTCCTGAGGGTGTCCAGAGAACTTGCCACCCAGGATGGGGACCCAGTGGATCTCACCACAGCGGTTGAAGCCATAATATATGTCTAGGGGAAGATCCCAGTGAATCGTTGGACGGAAAAAAGATAGCACTAGAAATTATAAATATGTGGATAAATAGAAAATGCCATATATTTTATTTTAAAGTCTAGTGTTAAAGGTGTCGCTGTTGTTCAGTTGCTAAGTTGTGTCTGACTCTATGAGGCACCATGGACTGCAGCGTGGCAAGGCTTCCCTTCTTTCACTGTCTCCTGGAGTTTGCTCAGATTCACATCCATTCAGTCAGTGATGCTGTCTCACCATCTCATCCTCTGCTGCCCCTTCTCCTTTTGTCTTCAGCCTTTCCCAGCAGGAGAGTCTTTCCCAGTGAGTCGGCTGAAGGAAAAGATTTGAGGTGAGAGAGAGAGACGAGAGCTGGTGAGCAAGGTAGAGGGAAAGATCCTGAGACGGAGGGGGATATGGGGAAGACTAGAATCCAGACCAGGAAGAGAGTCACCTCGTGCTGAAAACCCATGAGGAAGGAGGAGAAAGGGTGTACCGGATGTGAAGGGAGGGTCTTATTGTTCTTAATAATTAAATGTACTGAACATTCATGGGCTGCACGCTGTATGTCATGGCCTCCGTATCTTACTGTCTGGGGTCACCTGCCAGCCTGAGGGTTTGGAGTGGTTTCATTTTTCCCGTGAAGAAACTGGAAAAAATTCAGAACAGCCACTGCCAAGAATGGAAGAAGGAGCTGCTGAGACTCTGAGAAGATGGAGGAGCAGTAATTTGTTAATGGTCCAGTTTTTTAGGTCTGGGCTTTTTTTTTTTTCTTCCTGTGCTGATCCCGGGGATAGAAAGGAAAAAGGCAGATATTTAAATTGAATAGGCCTATGACATGGATTGACCAACTTTCAGCCTGGACCAAATCTGGCCCACTGCCTGTTTTTGTAAATAAAGTTTTATTGGAAAACAACCATACTACTTGACTCACATATTGTCTTTGGCTGCTTTTGTGCCACATTAGCAGAGCTATCAGACCGTATGAACCACAAATCCTAAAAGATCTCCTATCTTGTCCTTTATATCAAAGTTTTGCTGACTCCTGAATTAAAAATTAGTAGCAGGGAGACTTCTCTGAATGTCCAGTGTTTAAGACTTCATTGCGAGGCAACACAGTTTCGATTTCCTGGTTGGGGAACTAGGATTCTGCATGCCACCCAGCAAGGCCAAAGAAAGAAACTAGTAGCAAGTAAGGCAGAAGACGTTCAGCAAGAGAGTAGCCAGAAAATGGCTAAAGTGATGGATCCTGGGATTCTAGACCGGTTTAAGAAAGGAGCCAGAACCAAGAGGACACTGATAGAAAGAGAGAAAATAGAAAGAACATTGCATCTATGGTCTCATTGCATCAGTGAGGCCAAAGTGTAGATGTATTAAAAGGAATGTAAAAGGAATCTGTAGGGCTGGAAGTAACTGAGAAGAAAAAGTAATCTTGGAAAACAAGGTTTCAAAGTAGGGCAGTTGTGAGTGATGACATTTCTAGGAAATACTCAGAGGAATGGCTGAAGGTCATTGTGGCTGAGGAATTCAAGAAATGATGAGACTAAATGGATGCTAGTCTCCATGGATACTGGGTGGTGGAGGATAACAAAGAGAGTACCTTTTCTTCTGGTTTTCATTTAAGTGTTTTTTATAGGAAGGGTCTGGGTCCACTGTCATAAAACTCTTTGGAGATAATGAGCTGGACAAATTTAAAAAATACTTGCATATTTTAGCGGTTCTCAAATACCAGGGAAACTATCTAAGGCAGCCAGCTAATACACTTTAATATCTTTACTGAACTGGAGGAATGAATTTGCTGCAGCAACCTCCTTTGACCTTTTGTAGCTCAATACCTCTGTTCTGAGAACAGCCCATTCCTTCTGCTCTTCTGCTTATTTGTCTGAAGCTCAAACTTGTTTTAGATCATTAGTTTATCACACACACTAAAAAGGAAGAAGGAGCTAGCACATACTTAGAAGCCAATTTGGTGGCAGGCAGCTTTGGCAATGGCACCCTACTCCAGTACTCTTGTCTGGAGAATCCCATGGACAGAAGAGTCTGGTAGGCTGCAGTCCATTGGGTCATGAAGAGTTGGAAACGACTGAGCAACTTGACTTTCACTTTTCACTTTCATGCATTGGAGAAGGAAATGGCAACCCACTCCAGTTTTCTTGCCTGGAGAATCCCAGGGAGGGAGGAGCCTGGTGGGCTGCCGACTATGGGGTTACACAGAATCGGACAAGACTGAAGCGGCTTAGCAGCAGCAGCTTTCCTTATAGTCTCATAAGCCACAGTCAGGGTGAGGGTGTTAGATGCACTGGATTTTACTTTCTAATTTTGGGGAGGCAAACATTATCTGTGCTTTGTCTTGTTGGGATAGCGGTGACCATTCTCACTGCCTCCCTCCTTTCTGTCTCATTTGGTTCCTTTTTTTTTTTTCACTCTGGATTTCAGCAGTAGTTGTTCTTTGTAGCTGTTTTTCAGTTCACCTTTGCTAGGAAAAGAAGCTAAAGTGACTGACACACAAAAGACTCATTTGCAATGCTTTTTTCTTTTTGCCTATAAAAGCCTCTGGAGTTAGAACAATTAAGAGTCCCTGAAGCAATGGGGGAAATGATAGAAAGCAGTTCTACAGACAATCCCAGCTAACTCTGGTGAGCTAGTGGTCAGGTAGTTCACAAGCACCAAGTGGAGTAGAGCGTTGATGGGAGAGGGAGGCTTATCACCCTCCAGGGAAGTCACAGCCGGGGTGCTCCTCGCCCCCTAGACAGGGCCCCAGCAACCCTTCCAGCTGTGCAGCTCCTGCCTGCTCTTGTGCAGACAGAAAGACACACCAATTTGATTTTTTTATTTAATGAACCACATTTATACTTCATAAGCAAGTGAGAAAACTCATCTTTAATCCAATAATCCAATTTTCCCAATAAAAATCCAGCGTAAGTGGTTTATAACTACTTATAATAAGGGGCCCATCTTTGCATGAAATGTTCCCTTGGTATCTCTAATTTTCTTGAAGAGATCTCTAGTCTTTCCCCTTCTGTTCTTTTCCTCTATTTCTTTGCATCGATCGCTGAAGAAGGCTTTCTTATCTTTTCTTACTATTCTTTGGAACTCTGCATTCAGATGCTTATATCTTTCCTTTTCTCCTTTGCTTTTCGCCTCTCTTCTTTTCACAGCTATTTGTAAGGCCTCCTCAGACAGCTATTTTGCTTTTTTGCATTTCTTTGCCATGGGGATGGTCTTGATCCCTGTCTCCTGAACAATGTCACAAACCTCATTCCATAGTTCATCAGGCACTCTATCAGATCTAGACCCTTAAATCTATTTCTCACTTCCACTGTATAATCATAAGGGATTTGATTTAGGTCATACCTAAATGGTCTAGTGGTGTTGCCCACTTTCTTCAATTTAAGTCTGAATTTGGCAATTTCACTTCATGGGAAATAGATGGGGAAACAGTAGAAACAGTGTCAGACTTTATTTTTTGGGGGTCCAAAATCACTGCAGATGGTGACTGCAGCCATGAAATTAAAAGGCGCTTACTCCTTGGAAGAAGTTATGACCAACCTGGATAGTATATTCAAAAGCAGAGACATTACTTTGCCGACTAAGGTCCGTCTAGTCAAGGCTATGGTTTTTCCTGTGGTCATGTATGGATGTGAGAGTTGGACTGTGAAGAAGGCTGAGCACTAAAGAATTGATGCTTTTGAACTGTGGTGTTGGAGAAGACTCTTGAGAGTCCCTTGGACTGCAAGGAGATCCAACCAGTCCATTCTGAAGGAGATCAACCCTGGGATTTCTTTGGAAGGAATGATGCTAAAACTGAAGCTCCAGTACTTTGGCCACCTCATGCGAAGAGCTGACTCATTGGAAAAGACCCTGATGCTGGGAGGGATTGGGGGCAGGAGGAGAAGGGGACGACCGAGGATGAGATGGCTGGATGGCATCACGGACTCAATGGACGTGAGTCTGAGTGAACTCCGGGAGTTGGTGATGGACAAGGAGGCCTGGCGTACTGCGATTCATGGAGTCGCAAAGAGTTGGACACGACTGAGCGACTGAACTGAACTGAACTGATAATAAGGGGCAGACTTACTGGCATTTCTTTCTAGTCCCGTGTTACTCCTAAATCTGGTTCTTTTATGTAGCTTATTTATAATGATACTAAAAATAAGTTTTCAAATATGATAGCTTTTAAAAATTGAGATCTAATTCCTGTGCCATAGAACGCACCCTTTGAAAACGGACAACGTAGTGGTTTTCCAGTGTATTCCAAGTTGCACAGTCGCTACTACTAATGCCAGAGCATTCCCATCACCCTCAGAAGTTCTGTGCACACCAGCAGCCACTCTCTGCCCCCTTATCCCAGGCCCTGGTAGCCACTGTCTACTTTCTGTCTCTATGGATTTACCTTTTCTGGACATTTTATGTGATGGAGTCATGCAACGTGAGGCCTTTTGTGATTAATTTCTTTCACTGAGCATCATGTCTCAAGGTTTATCCACAATGTAGCATAAATCAGTAAGTCATTCCTTTTTATGGCTGGGTGATATTCCAATGTATAGATAAACACATTTTCTTTATCCTAATCAGTTCACAGACATTTGGGTTGTTTACACTTTTTGGCAGTTATGAATAATTCTGTTACAAAGAATTTTGTAAATGTTTCGTTTTTTAGCCATAGAACAAAATCAGGATAGTATAATTCCTGTGTGTAGGTAACTTGACAGGCATTCTATACTACTGAGGAAAACTGAAAGAGATGAATTGGAGAATGAGAAAAAGAAAAAAATCCCTCTCTTGTACAGTGAACTGTTTACCGAAGACCAGCTGCCAGCAGAAAAATGTACATTTACTGCTAAAGATAACTTTAAATATTTCCAGAAGTGTATTTGTTATCTTATTTTTTCCAACCCAGTACTTCCAAATGCTTTTTAAGTTTAAAATTGTAGTATAATAATTAACAGTGTGTGCATGCTAAATCGCTTCAATCGTGTCCAACTCTTTGTGACCCTAATTAACAGATCCAGTGTTATTTGTGAGTATAAAAAATTAGAGATAACACATCAGCATTTGGAAAAATTTTGTCAGTGCTATCTTCAAAAGAGTCTGGCATTCATTAGCATGCCTGTATCACACAATGAGACTTTTAAATCCAGCCATTTGCTGCAGCTGATTTGCAATACTTGCTGCATTTCAGCTCTGAGGGGCCGACTGTATGAAGAGGATGCTTGTTAACAACCTCCGCAGTGAGCCAGAGAAGGGTCACTAAACGGGGAGGGAGATGCGCCCTGAGGCGCCGTGTGCAGTGGCTGGTACAGCTGCACTGTGTTTGGAAACAAAAGTAAATTGGCGTGCAGCAATTAGAGATGAAGTGGGTTCTTATGAGCAAAAGCATCAAGCAGGCTACGAATCAAAGCTGCAGAACTATAAACAGTGAGAAGCTGTTTACTCAGCAGTTGTAGCTACACAGCAGGAAAAAGGTGGGCATACAGCAAAAAGCAGTGATTTCTGACCAGAGAACGTAGCAGAAACACCTGCAGGTTTGTTCAAACCTAGTTTTCTGAGCCCCAACCCCCAGTGTCTGATTCAGCTGGTCTGGGGTGGGGCCCTAGAACTTCATTTTAACAAATTCCCAGGTGATGCTGCTGCTGGTTCAGGAACTGCACTTTAAGAGACACTGGCATTAAACTGTAGGCTTCCCTGGTGGCTCAGCTGGTAAAGAACTTGCCTGCAGTGTGGGAGACCTAGGTTCGATCCCTGGGTTGGGAAGATGCCCTGGAGAAGGGAAAGGCTACCCACTCCAGTATTCTGGCCTGGAGAATTCCATGGACTGAATAGTTCATGGGGTCCTAAGGGTCAGACATGACTGAGCAACTTTCAGTTTCAGCATGAAACTGAAGCCAGGTTTTCATCATGTCACACTTGTGTGACTGCCATAACTGTGCTATCTTTAAATATATTTGTTGTTGTTAAGTCACTATCGGGTCCAACCTTTTGCAACCCCATGGACTGCAGCACACCAGCCCTCCCTGTCCCTCACCATCTCTTGGAGTTCACCCAAGTTCATGTCCATCACGTCGGTGATGCCATCCAACCATTTCATCCTCTGCTGCCCTCTTCTCCTCCTGCCCTCAATCTTTCCCAGCCTCAGGGTCTTTTCCAATAAGTCAGCTCTTCACATCAGGTGGCCAAAATATTGGAGCTTCAGCATCAGCCCTTCCAATGAGTATTCAGGGTTGATTACGCTTAGGATTGACTGGTTTGATCTCCATGCTGCCCAAGGGACTCTCAAGAGTTTTCTCCAAATCACAATTCAAGAGCTTTAGCATTCTGCCTTCTGTATGATCTAGCTCTCACATCCATACATGGCTACTGGAGAGACCATAGCTTTGACTATGTGAACCTTTGTTGGCAAAGTGATGTCTTTGCTTTTTCATACTCTGTCTAGGTTTGTCACAGCCTTCCTTCCAAAAAGGAAGTGTCTTCTAATTTCATGGCTGCAGTCACCATTCACAGTGGTTTTGGAGCCAAGAAAAGAAAATCTCTATCATCTCAATTCCAAAGAAGGGCAATGCTAAAGAATGTTCAGACTACCAGACACTTGTGCTCACTTCCCATGCTAGTAAGGTTATGCTCAAAATCCTTCAAGCTAGGCTTCAGCAGTACTTGAATCGAGAACTTTCAGATGTACAAGCTGGGTTTAGAACAGGCAGAGGAACCAGAGATCTTTAAATATATAAGATAACATTATACTAACATTTGACTGAAATATTATTTTCCTCCTGGCCTTCTTAAATCTTCCTTATGAAATCATTCTTTCTGACCAGAGTGAACTATTTCTAGAATAGTTTCTTAGTACTCTAACATATGTGGTTTGGGTCCTAGAATCTTAGAATCTCACCAAGGATATATAGTTCTGTCAGCTGATGCCTTGATCTTGCCTGAAATGTTCCTGCCAAATGGTCGCTCAGGCTGTGCATGAGCTCCGTAAGTGTTAAGAACCTCACCGCTTCCCAAAGCAGCGCATGTCATGTGTGGGAAACCACAACTATTTAAATGTTTTCATTTTTCAACTGGACTGAAATCTCTTTTCCTGTTACTTTCTCCTGCTAACCGCAGTTCCAACTTATACACAATATGAGAAATGGAAGATAAATATTACTAAGATTTTCTGACTGTTTTCGAATAACTAAATATAGCCGCAGCAACCCTTTGTCTTCCTATCTGTTTTGGGGTAAAGATTTGCATATCCATCAACCCTTCTATATCCCTCACCATCCTGGTTGCCTGCCTTCTCAACTTTATGTCTAGAATTTAACATAATTCTCTAAGAATAAAAATAATTATAATATACTAGAATGGTGTGGATGTAGAGTTTAGTGGATTAGATTATATGCTTTAACATCAGAGACTTGAATTTGAGTCTCATTTCTACCCCTTTTTAGCCTTGTGATCTTGGGAAAGTTTCTTTTCTTCTTTGAGATGCCTTTGCCTCATGTTTTAAATGGGATTATGAAGCCTATTCCACAGGTTGTTATTGGAGTGTGGTGCAAATAGAATTTGAAAATAGCTATTTGAAAAGCAATTTAAATCCTTAGACTTTTCCTCCTTGTCAAACAGATGAACAATTGCCCTGAATATTCAACCAACTCTCACAACCTCTGGCAGAAGTCTAGAGATGTGTTTTCTGGAGAAGGTACATGGAGGGTCTCTGAAGTGAGATCCTTGCCACTGGAGAACGTGTTACTCTAGCCTGAGAACAGACCAAGAAAGACAAGGATTCAGGATATATTGATGGAAAATAGGAGGGTGGCATAGAGCCGTGTCCAATGACAGCTGTGAGTGCGACCCAGAGAATTGCAGAGTGACTTGGGACATGCATATATAGAGGCTTCCGTCATTGGCAGGGTGGTAACCACATACCCTCTTTTTAATCCAAGGATAGAGTGTTGGGTAAGCCTGACCTGGATTCTTGCGTGTGCTTGTCCTGTCTTGACCGTTTGTTAATGAAGTTCCTACTTTCCTTTTTATGTCCCGCTGCTGCACCAGCTGAGACTATTCATTTCGCCCCCTTAAAGTTTTGTGATTGGAATTCTTTCCTGAGAACTGGAGCTAGGCACCAGGTGGCTTTGAAGCCAAAAATAGAAGCTGTCAGCCCTGGCCACATTTTTAGACAAGAGGTCCAATTTAGTTTAGAATGACATGAATATGTAAAATAAATAAAATAAGAAAGAAAGATAAGTCTTGTATGCTAAGTGGTCAGCATTCATTTCCCTCTTCTATGACTTATAGTGAATAAGTTTTGTTTTTTCATTATTTTATTCTCAAATTATTCTCACTGTTATTTTATTTGCTTTTAGTTTTTGGCCATGCCTCATGGCATGTGGAATCTTAGTTCCCAGAGCAGGGGTCAAACCCGTGCCCGCTTGCACTGGAAGCACAGAGTCTTAATCACTGGACTGCCAGGGAATTGCCAATTAAAAAAAAAAATTTTAAGTAGTAAGTCCAAAGTTAATTTCAAAGACTTTGGCACTGGAATTTGACAACTTGTATCACCTTTTAAGACATGCATGTCGGTCACATCAGTCATGTCTGACTCTCTGCAACCCCATGGACTGTAGCCACCAGACTCTGTGTCCATGGAATTTTCCAAGCAAGAGTATTGGAGTGGGTTGCTATTTCCCAGCCCAGGGGTTGAACCCACGGCTCCTGCATTGGCAGGCAGATTACCATTGAGCCATCTGGGAAGCCCACCTAAGGCATAAATGAATAAAAATAGACATTCCAAGGAGACGAGAAAATGACCTGTGTCCAATAAAGTTTGGAAAACACGTGAATAAATTACAGGTGGCCCTTAAATACCTGGGTTCAAACTGCATGAATCTACTTATACACGATTTTTTTACAGTAAATACATAGTACAGTACTATACAATCTGAAGTTGATTGAGTCTGCAGATTTGGAACTGCAGATGTGGTGGGCCAACTGGAAAGTTATGTGGGGGTCTTTGAATGTGGGGCGGGCCAGCACCCCAACCCCCGTGTTGTTCAAGGGTCAACTGTACTGTCGATTTCTCAGAACCTTGAATATGCTAACGAATATTGTTAATCTCCTAATGGGAGGCACAGTGTGCAATTGGCCAATCTTATTTGACTTGGAAACCCAGTTCTCACAAAACATCTTTTTATATCTTAAGGGACACAGTGTTCTCCATAATGGTTTGGGAAATAATGATTTAGAATAAAGTGTGAAAGAAGAGATTTAATATGATTTTTGCCTGAATGGAAGTTAAAAACATTATCAAATCTTTAATATTATGGAAAATAGGCTTAGAATGGCTTTTCATTTTATTTGTAGTTTCTTGGTGGAAAAAAAAAATTGTATACAAGTGCTAAAGTGTCCTGGATCTTGGATGGGTTGGACTCAGCCTTGACTATATTTGACTATTGAGAGAAAAAGATTAGTTTTGTAACTCTGAGGTACTTGTAGTTGGTTGTTCATTTTGTCATAATATTTTCTGTTAAAAACAAAAAAAGAAGGAATCTAAGTTACAGGTTTCTTAGACTTTCTGCTTTAAATGTCAACTTAAAATTCTGCAGTGAGTAGAAGAGAGTGTAATATTCTACTTTTCTGCTCTCTGATAAATGTAGTGTAAAAATATATTAGGCAAAGTTTGAGAGTCAAGATGAATATTGATATTTCTATTTAAGTTCCTTTTCTATGGTATTATTGATGTATCATACATCTTTAGATTTTCTCTATTTCCTGCTTTGGTTTTATTTGGGCCTATTGTGACTCTTTAACATATAAAATTCTAAGTAGTTGATGCTGAGACCAAATAGAATTTGACATTGTAAAATTATTTAAGCTATTACTCTTATTTGTATGTTGCCTAATCTTTGTCTTTCATTTATACATTTTAGTTTCAACTGCCTCTGAGGGAACATTCTCCTTTTCTACTTTATCTGTGTCATCACCTGATTCAGCCTCTCCAGAGAAGTCTGTTCATCCCTTACCCCCAGTTTTGGCCGGACCTTCCTTTTGGACTTTGTCCCGTCAACAGTCTTCTTCTGCCTCTGTTAAAAATATAGATAAGACAGCCAGGATTCATCACCCTTTTGCTCCTAGGAGTCCATTGTCCTCCGATGAAAAAGAAAATGACCACCTCAACCTACTGGAAATTCTTCCAGACAACTCTGATTCTGCCAAAGAGAAGACAAGTTCGAGTTCTATTTCTACTAGCAGTAATTGGGTAGCGTTTTCCACTCCGAATGCAGACCATTTCACCTCTGTGTCCTGGTCTAGTTCTCAGGCAACCAAAGACCTGTCTAGGGAGCCAGAAGTAGACAATTCCACTAATGTTCTTCTAGGGGAGGTGAAAAATGCCATAGTCACATTGCATGAAGAGCTGAGCATGGTGTTACGAGAACTCAATGTCATCAGTAGCCGTCTGGTAAGCATGAGTGGGTCCAGTCCACAAATAAGCAAGTCTCTGCAGTTCCCCCAGTATTCTGAGGCAGGCTCAGATCAAGTCTAATTATCTCAGTAGCTATTTTTAATAGAATGCAAAACATTTTATAGATTCTCATTATTGTGCAAAAATAGAGTGATAGTTTGTTTTTCTTTGTCAGGTTATTAAACAAGTATGCGTCAAACCAGTAAATTCGTCTGGGTGGTTTATTTTTTAAAGAGAAAAAGAGTCACCTTTGATAATATTTTCAGGTTTAAATATTAGTTCACTTGAAACTGAAGAGAATTTCATTCCTCCATGCTCTGTATTTTACCTCTAAATAACATTGAGCAGTAGTGAAAGCTGTGGTGATACTTCAAACAGCAGATGACTCTTCCAGAGTTCCTGGGTAAATTGGCAGGAAGAAGCCTCTCCTGTTCCATCAGTATGGAGCTTCATTGTTAACAAGCCTTTGCCTTGTCTTAGGAGAATTGAGTCTGGGGTATATGTTTCACATCTTGTCATGTCACCTTTCAGGTTCTGCGAAAAAGGGCCCAAAATCTTTCCTTTCTTGTGGATGCCACAGTTGGTTGAAAGTTAAGTTGAGATAAGTAGGACATGAAACAGGTGGGGTTTTGTTGTTGTTAAGAAATATGCAAAGTGAATTTAAATGTGTACCTTTTTCTTGTATTTTGGAAAATAAATTTGGTGTTTTTAGTCTTTTATGTATCTTTCTTAATTCTTTAAGACAGCTTTGTAAGTAGAACTGTCTCAATTATTTATGGGGGAAATGATGGTTTGGGGATTACAGACCAGTGATTCTCAGTCCTGCTACAGATTAGAGTCACCAGAAAAGCTTTTGTTTTATTTCATATTTATTTGAAAGAACAATGTAAAGGGCTCCATGTACCCATTGGTCAGTCTCAGCAATTACTAACCAAAGGCTAAAATAATCTCTGATAATTTTGAAGAAATATGAGACATTTAAATAAGTATTCTAATGCTCTGGGTGCTGGTCCCAAATCAAAACTGACTTTCATCATGCACACTGGGTTAAGAACTAGAGGACACTGTTCGTGCAGGAACATGGGGTGAGGAAATAAGCCATTCAGAAGGCTGTTGAAGTTATCCAGACAAGAGCTGGATATGGCTCAAGCCAGGGTCAGCACAGTCAAGATAAATAAGAAGTATTCGTTTAGGGATTTGCTGATGAGTTGGATAAAGTATGTGAAAGAGAAGAGTCAAGGATGAACCCAAAGTTATTGGACTGAGCAACTAAAATTCAAGATGAAGTTGCCATCAACTAAGATGAGGAAGGTTGCAGATAGAAAAAAATTTAGGGACTTCCCTGGCGATCCAGTTGTTCAGACTCTGCCCTTCCACTACAGAGTACATGGATGGGTTCACTCTCTGATCAGGGAACTAAAATCCCACATTCTGTGCGGTGTGGCCGAAAAACACAGGTCCGTCTAGTCAAGGCTATGGTTTTTCCTGTGGTCATGTATGGATGTGAGAGTTGGACTATAAAGAAAGCTGAGCACTGAAGAACTGATGCTTTTGAACTGTGGTGTTGGAGAAGACTCTTGAGAGTTCCTTGGACTGCAAGGAGATCCAGCCAGTCCATCCTAAAGGAAATCAGTCGTGAATGTTCATTGGAAGGACTGATGCTGAAGCTGAAACTCCAATACTTTGGCCACCTGATACGAAGAACTGATTCACTTGAAAAGACCTTGATGCTGGGAAAGATTGAGGGCAGGAAGAGAAGGGGACAACAGAGGATGAGATGGTTGGATGGCATCACCAACTCAATGGACATAAGTTTGAGTAAACTCTAGGAGTTGGTGATGGACAGGGAGGCCTGGCATGCTGCAGTCCATGGGGTCACAAAGAGTCGGACACGACTGAACGACTGAACTGAACTGAACTGAATTAATTTTTAAAAAAATTAAGGCATCCATTTTAAAAAATATCAGATGTCTATTAGATAACCAAGTAGAGATATCAAGTAAACAATTGGATAGAAGAGTGAGTCTGAGAGAGATCTAGATTGAAATGGAGGCTAGTAAATGATTCTTAGTTAAAGCTATGAGACTAGATGAAATTACCAAAGGAGTCAGTGTGATAGTGGACAGAAGCTGAAGGCCTGAGCCCTGGGGCGTTCTAACATAAGATCAGGAAGAAGCTGGGAAACTAAGGCAGGAAGCTAAGAGGACCACTGAGGTAGGAACAAATCAATACTGTCTGTGGCATTTGGAATCCAAAAGAGTTTTTCTCTTCTTGGCCCTTTTCTATATATATTACAGAAGCATCTTGTCAAGTTCTTTCCCAAGCCCTATTCAGTTTTGAATAAAGTTGCATTAACTCTATTAATCAATTTGGAGAAATTTTTACAAATTTAATCTTCCAATCCATGAACATGGTATATCTCTAAAACCTCTGTCCATATCGATGTTCTCTTCATGTTTTTTCAATAAGCTCATTATTTCCCCCCAAGAAGGCTTCTATTTCTTTTTTTAAAGACTTAATTCTTTGTTCTTCATATTTTTGTGCTATTTAAGTGCCACTGTTTTACCAGTTTTATTTGTAATTTTAGAAGAGTTTATAGAAATGTTCAATGTACAGTTGTACATTGCACATCCATATAGCCTTTATTCAGATTCACCAGTTGTTAACATGCTGCTATATTTGCCTTACCTCCCTCTCTTGCTAAACACATCTATGTCTATGTACACATTATATAGATAAACACACACATTTTGCTGAGCTATTTGAAACTAAATTTCAGATGATATGACACTTCACAGCAGAATATTTCAGCATACTTATTGCATGAATCAGGGTGATTATTTCCCAACCTACCTTCAAGTTAACGAATTCTATCTTCAGCTATATATAATTTGTTGTTAAATCTTCATTTAGTTTTTAATTCAGCTACTGTATTTTCCATTTCTATAATTCTACTTGGTTCTTGTTTTCCAAGGCCAAATTTGCCTGTTACCCCAGGTGTTTCTTGACTGCCTACTTTTGCATTCCAGTCCCCTATAATGAAAAGGAGAAATATCAATAACCTCAGATATGCAGATGACACCACTGTTATGGCAGAAAGTGAAGAGGAACTAAAAAGCCTCTTGATGAAAGTGAAAGAGGAGAGTGAAAAAGCTGGCTTAAAGCTGAACATTCAGAAAACGAAGATCATGGCATCTGGTCCCATCACTTCATGGGAAATAGATGGGAAACAGTGGAAACAGTTTCAGACTTTATTTTGGGGGGCTCCAAAATTACTGCAGATGGTGATTGCAGCCAAGAAATTAAAAGACGCTTACTCCTTGGAAGAAAAGTTATGACCAACCTAGATAGCATATTCAAAAGCAGAGACATTACTTTGTCAACAAAGGTCCATCTAGTCAAGGCTATGGTTTTTCCAGTGGTCATGAATGGATGTGAGAGTTGGACTGTGAAGAAAGCTGAGTGCCGAAGAATTGATGCTTTTGAACTGTGGTGTTGGAGGAGACTCTTGAGAGTCCCTTGGACTGCAAAGAGATCCAACCAGTCCATTCTAAAGGAGATCAGTTCTGAGTGTTCTTTGGAGGACTGATGCTAAAGCTGAAACTCCAATACTTTGGCTACCTGATGCAAAGGGTTGACTCATTGGAAAAGACTCTGATGCTGGGAGGGATTGGGGGCAAGAGGAGAAGGGGGCGACAGAGGATGGAGATGGCTGGATGGCATCAGCGACTCGACGGACATGAGTTTAAGTGAACTCCGGGAGTTGGTGATGGACAGGGAGGCCTGGCGTGCTGCAGTTCATGGGGTCGCAAAGAGCTGGACACTAGTGAGCGACTGAACTGACTGACTGACTTGGTTCTTGTAAAATTGGCTATATTGTTTTTCACAGACCTCTGTTTCTTACCAATAGTGTCAAGCATATCTTTGTTAGTAGAAATGGTAAGTAAACTAGTATAAAATTCTTACTGGTAAGAATAATAAGTAAAGAGTATTCTTGCTAGCAAACTATTAAGAATGGTCTAATACATGCATAAGGCTATAAATTTTCCTTTGCATAACTGAAATCCACAAATTTTTAAAAATTGAGATATAATTTCAGTTCAGTTCAGCTCAGTCTCTCAGTCATGTCCAACTCTTTGTGACTCCAAGGACTGCAGCACGTCAGGCCTCCCTGTCCATCACCAACTCCTGGAGTTCACTCAAACTCACGTCCATTGAGTCAGTGATGCCATCCAACCATCTCATCCTCGTCGTCCCCTTCTCCTCCCACCTTCAATCTTTCCCAGCATCAGAGTCTTTTCAAATGAGTCAGTTCTTCGAATCAGGTGGCCAAAGTATTGGAGCTTCAGCTTCAGCATCAGTCCTTCCAGTGAATATTCATAGTGGTTAGGTAAATCATGGCCATTGCTTGAAGTCTTCTAGAATAATCAGGTTAACCTCAGACTTAAATTCCTCATAAGAGATCGTTCATTTCAAATTCATTCTCAATGCATAGCCATTTGGTTCCACTTCACCATAAGACGTACTTCTTGTTTAATGCCCCACCTTATGTGAAGTAATTTGTTCTCATCACCTTTCAAGCCCACCAAAATGAAAACTGGAATTTGTTTAACTCAACACGTGCCCTTAGGGAAAAGTGGCTTCTGCAATCATTTGTTTATGAGGTCTCTATCTTTTTCAATGCCGTAAGACTCTATACCAGGCCCTGAGGATACAGTGCTGAACAAAATCAGACATAACTTCTGTTTTCTGACAGCTTGAGTTCTAGAATTCTGGGGAACTTTGACAGATTAATCAAGTTGTTTTTTAAAATGTGAGAGGCTAATAGTTCTGGGAAATAATATATAGGATTTGATTGGTGAAAGAATTCTTTAAGGAAATAACTTTTGAACTGAAATACAAGTTCCAGGATTACTGAAATAAATGCCACTAATGACATGTTGGGCAAATAAAACTTCTTTCTGAAATAAAGCAGAGCATAAAATAAGTATGAAATCATAAGACACCTTCTATCGGCTTTCTTCATCATCTGGGAAAATCCACCAATGGATTCTTAAGGGATAGAAAGAGGGAATATCTCTTTTTTATAACAGCTATAAAATTTCTTAGGTGTACATTGCCAAGAGTTGAGAATAAAAAGCTTCCAGAGATACAGCATTCTTTCCTCCCCACCCCTATCACTGAAAAGCACTATATCCAACATCTTGAAGTTTACTCAGAGAAACCCCACAAATAACTGAGAGAATGAAAACTATCCTCTTGAGAAACTTATTACTGTGCACTTATTACATGCACATAGTAACTTCAGATTTTAACTAGGTTTTACATAGCTCACATATTTTAATTCAACCATTTGTTAATTAGTATAATTAACAAGCACTTATCTCAGTTTCTATTTAGCCAACTCCATTAAACGAATAGAACAAACTTGGCTTAAATTAGGAGTGGGTATGTTCTGATTGACTTTGTAATTATCTCAGATTAAAAATACTTTGTTAGATGTTATTCTCTTAAGCATTTTACTTGGAACTTGAGGATCTTATTAGAAGACAATTATAAAAATATTTTATAGTTTACTTACTGTCAAATGACTCATGTGTTCATTCTTTAAATGTTTATTAAGCACCCTTTATAAGTAGGCCATTTCCTAGACACTGGAGATGCAATGGTGGATACAATGGGTGCAGTCTCGTCTTCAGAGGCACGGTTTGGTGGAGTCACAGACAGATTGATGGGTAATTAGAGTGTGATGCGTAAGTCCTGTGAATTTGGGAGGCAAAGGATGGTGTGGAGAGACTGGTAAAGAACCAAAACCAGCTCCAATCTGGGGTCAGGGAACGCCTCCCAGAAGAAATAAAATCCAAACTGAATCCTAAAGGATAAGCAGAATTTAGTCAAGCAAAGGGAGTTAGGGTAGAGAGAATTTCCTAGGCAAAGAGAACAGCATGTGCAAAAGCTGGGAGCCAGAACAAGAGTCTGAGAATAGGATTACGAACTGGTGGGTCAAAAATGTCAAAAAGTCTACAAGCAATAAATGCTGGAGAGGATGCAGAGAAAAGGGAACCCTCTTACACTGTTGGTGGGAATGCAAACTAGTACAGCCACTATGGAGAACAGTGTGGAGATTTCTTTAAAAACTGGAAATAGAACTGCCATATGACCCAGCAATCCCACTACTGGATATATACACCAAGGAAACCAGAATTGAAAGAGACGTGTACCCTAATGTTCATCACAGCACTGTTTACAATAGCCAGTACATGGAAGCAATCTAGATGTCCATTGGCAGACAATGGATAAGAAAGCTGTGGTACATATACACAATGGAATATTACTCAACTATTAAAAAGAATGCATTTGAATCAATCATAATGAAGTGGATGAAACTGGAGCCTATTATACAGAATGAGGTAAGTCAGAAAGAAAAACACCAATACAGTATATTAACGCATATATATGGAATTTAGATAGATGGTCACAACGACCCTATATGTGAGATAGCAAAAGAGACACAGATATAAAGAACAGACTTTTGGACTCTGTGGGAGAAGGCGAGGGTGGGATGATTTGAGAGAATACCACTGAAACATGTGTTTTATCATATGTGAAATAGATTACCAGTCCAGGTTTGGTACATGAGACAGGGTGCTCAGGGCTGGTGCACTGGGATGACCCTGAGGGATGAGATAGGGAGGGAGGAGGGAGGAGGGTTCAGGATGGGGAACATATGTATACCCATGGCTGATTCATGCCAATGTATGGCAAAAACCACTACAATATTGTAAAGTAATTAGCTTCCAATTAAATAAATTTTAAAAGTAAATAGTAAATAAAGATTAAATAGGAACTTTTAAAAAATGTGAGCACTTTCGTTTCCTTTTATGCATCTACAGTAGGTGATGAGAGGTAACATTCAGGACTTCCCAGGTGGCTCAACTTATAAAGAACCAGCCTGCTAATGCAGGAGATGTGAAAGATGAAGGCTTGATTCCTGGGTGGGGAAGATCCCCTGGAGAAGGAAATGGCAATCCAGTCCAGTATTCTTGCCTGGAAAATTCCACAAACAGAGGAGCCTGGTGGGCTACAGCCCATGGGGGTCATGAAGAGCTGGACATGACCCAGAACAGGCACACACACATAGGTAACATTTATAGACTGAGTAACAGAAAAGGACCAAGTGACAAATGTATCATATTGAAAATAAACCATCGCAGAAATGTGAGAGTTAAAGGGTTTCCAAAATTCACTCACAAAGTGATTAAAAATAGGCTTTAAATGTGGGTTTTGGATGGGACTTCCCTGGCAATCCAGTGGTAAGACTTTACCTTCCAATTCAGGGAGTGCAAGTTCAATCCCTAGTCAGGGAGCTAAGATCCTACATGCCTTGAAGCCAAAAATCCAAAGCATAAAGCAGAAGCAAATTATAACAAATTTAATAAAGACTTTTAAAAAAATGATCCACATCAAAGAAAAATCTTTAAGAGTGGGGGAGTGGGGCTTGGAGATCTTGGTGACTCATATTCCCACCACATGAGTTTGCTGTGACAGTGGCTTGTTCCTGGTTGCCCAAGGAGTCCCTTCTTTCCCATGTCTTCATTTTACAGAGAAAGGGAATAGAGAACAACTTGGCAAACAGTTATGTACTCAGCATCCTGGGGATTGTTTTTCTAAGTTTCACTTTATTTTTAATAGAATGGATTCTGAGGTGTGATTTTTAAAAGGGGGCAGGGTTTAGTTATGTGGAATTGAGAGATTTTTATTTCCTGCAGAACTTCCTCCCCAAGTCGTTTGGGGAGGCCAACCATATTATTGTTATGCTAGAATATATTGCCGCCTTTTATCAGCAGGCAGGCTCAGAAAAGAGTCATTTGGCTCAGAGGAAGCTAGGTTCTGAAGACGATTGTGTTTGGTAATTTCAAATTCTGTTTTCTCACGGATGATGCAAAAACTTCTTAAAGATACGGTAATTATTGCAGAATGATGGCTTCGGGCATCCAAAGCTATTCAGACAGTAAAATTCCATTATAAAAGATCACAATATGTGTGTTCAGTTGTGCTGCAGTTGAGAACTTGTCCCTATAGTGCTGCTTCATTGTTCTTAACACTGAAGAACACCAAAGCAAAATGCAATAGTTCTAGGACTTGAGGATGGCTTAAAACTGGGAGATGCAGAATAAGAAATGAATCAGGGTGAGACTGAGAGTTCTGGGATGTGTGTGTGTGTGTTGACATCAACAATAAGAATAGTTGACATTCACTGACTGCTAACTTTGTTCTAAGCACATTTTAATTTTCTCAACAACCATACCAGGAAGGTATTGCCACGTTTCATATGAGAAACAGAGGCTGAGAAAAGCTGAATTTGCTTGTTCAGGGTCACACAGATAGTTGTAAGGGTCAAAGCCAGGCCAGGAATCCTGGTCTGTCCGGGTATAGCGGTTGTGCTTATAATCACTGGCTTCAGTGCCTCACAGTTCAGGGTGAGGGTAACAAGGTGGGCGTCGGTGTCACTAACTGGGATGACAAATGAGGAAGATGGGCGGGGCTAGGCTGCCCCGGGTTTGGGGAGGAGCTGGGGCTCCTGCCCCCACAGCAGCTGTCCCCCTCGCACTCTGCCCTCCAGCTGGTCGCCCGCCCCCAACTTCTAGAGCCGCCTGGCTGAAGCATCCGCCCCAGACCTTTTGGATCTTTCTTTTGTTGGTATCCCTTTTCTGAAGAGCTCTCTGCCTCCACACACACTCCCTAGCCATTCCCTGCCCTCCTTCATGTCTAGACCCAAATTAGCAGAAGCTGGAGAAAGCTAGAATATCATAAGAGCTGGTTTGGAGGTGAAGAGCCTGTCCCAATTTCTTTTTTCCACATAATTAAACCTGGGAAATGTCATGTGGCTACACATACAGGATTTTATTTGGGGACTGCTTTCACTGGTTCACCCCAGCAGCAAATTTTCATTTCTCCTTTTTTTTTTTTTTTTGACTGAGCCACATGGCATGTGGGATCTTAGTTCCCTGACCAGGAACTGAACCCATGCCCCCTGGAATGGAAGCATGGAGTCTTAACCACTGACCACCAGGGAAGTCTGAGAATTTTCATTTCTTTAATGGATCTCTGCCTCTGGAGCGTATAATGTGCAATTGAAAACCACAGAGAGCAACCCAGAAATAGCCAACAGAAGCTAAAGAAAAAATCAGTTCTGGCTTCAGTTTCGTATACAATAATAAGCTCATACTTCATTTTTTAATGGGGAACACTTCCTCCATAGTGACCCTTGGTGGTTGGTTTCGTTATCTCCGGGCTAATGGTGTGATATTTGCTTTACGTCCATACTCGCTGTGTAAGAGTCCTGGGGAGCTGCTTCTTTAACCCTCAAACAGTCTGTTCCACCTGTATTTCCTCCACCCGCCCCCACCCCCGTAAAAACCAAAAACAGAGAAAGGACTCAGCCAGAAACAGTAACACGTTAGATTAAGCCGAAGGTGAGAATAAACACACAGCTTGCAAAGCACAAATTCCAAAGATAAAGAGAATCAGCAAGAAAGAGGCTAACAAATACAGACTCCGGGGATGCAGGGGCCCAGCGGGCCCAACGCCCCGTCCCTCTCACAGGGCAGATGGCGGTCGATACAGACCCGCGGTGGACACCGTCAGCTGGCGGCTGCAGAGCCTTTGGACAAGAGACCAGAAGGGACTTAATGGAAAAGCTGATTTGAGCCTGAAAGAGGCAGTGGTAGGGAAGGAGGTCGGTCTGTGACGGGAGGCGGAGAGGCAGGGCCTGGCCACAGTGGTAGCAAGGCAGCACTGGCAGTCACGCATCCACCTCGTGGGGACCGTGAAAGAGGACATGGGAAGCCCAAAGCCAAAACTTCCTACATTTCTGAGACAAGGGCTGTTCCAGAAGATGCCACCACCTTTCAGTATCTACATACGCGCCCCCAAATAAGCAGGGGCCTCTGGAGGCCCTGAAAGCCCAGGGAGAGGACAGCTTTCCTGCCTTCTCCCCTAAAGTTGCAGTGGGGATTGGGCTGGCTGCCTTCCAGAAGCTCAATCCTGTGCAAGCCCGGCCCTGGGGACCATCTTGTCTGTGGCTGGACAGGTCCCAGCCAGCTTAGTCACTTGTTGCTGAGAACCACTGCTGAGCGTGGTCCTGCCACGGTGGCCTCTAATTGTCACTGCTGTGCTGAAGGGGAGGTGCCTTCACCAGCTGTGGTTCCCAGCAGGGACAGTAATGGCGAGCAACTTAGGAACGAAAAGTGCAGACACTCCTCTACCTGCCGTGTAGGTTGGGGGTGACCAATAAGCCTCATCCTGAAGCCTGTAGATTTCCTTTGTAAAAACAAAACAAAACACTATTTATTTATTTTTGGCTGCACTGTCTTCATTGTACATGCAGGCTTTCTCTAGCTACAGTGAGCAGAAGCGACTCTCTAGTTGTGATGCTCGGGCATCTCACAGCGGTGGCTTCTCTTCTTGTGGAGTACAGGCTCTAGGCACACGGGCTTCAGAAGTTGTGGCTCCTGGACTCTACAGCACAGGCTCCATAGTTGTGGTGCACAGGCTTAGTTACCCCAAGGTGAGATCTTCCTGGACCAGAGATCTGATACATGTCCCCTGCATTGGCAGGAGGATTCTTAATCACTGTACTACCAGGGAAGTCCTAGATTTCCTTTTAAAGCATCTTAGGAAGCTGCAGGAGGAAAAACAACACAAGAGATCGCTGTGCTTGCCAGGTATTCATCTCAGAAGGTTTTCACTGCTCAGCCTATTCAAATCCCCTTGGCCTTGGGCTTCCTAACATTTGTGGGGCGTCTTACCATTTGCAAAGCACTTGAACACGTCTGTCTTTAGTCCCTGGGTCAATATGATCCCCTGGAGAAGAGAATGGCCACCCACTCTGGTATTCTTGCCTGGAGGATTCCATGCATGGAGGAGCTCAGCACGCTACAGAGTCACAAAGACTCGGACATAACTGAGTGACTAACACTTTAGTCTCTTGACTCTTTGGAGAGCAAGACAGATGAGGGATTGGGGCCTCAGAGAGGCTGAGTCAGTGGCTCAAGGTCACACAGCGCTGAGCAGCCAGCAGGACGCCTCCCCCAGGTTCCGATGCTGGAGGAATCCTGTCGAACTGTGCCGCCTCCAGCCACTCTCCCGGCACAGCCATGCATCAGCATTCTAATCAGCTGCCAAAAACTCAATATGGAGCCTCTGCCCTTAAAATTGTCTTTTATATTCTTAATCTTGTAGATTAGCTTTGTTTAAGCCATTAGCATATTTCATCATCTCTAATATATGGAAATTAGTGTTTTCATTTGGCTCATTAATCGCCGCTTCTTCCCCTAAAAGCCAGAGTTACTGGAAACAATATTACACAGAGACCAGAACACCTCACATCCTTGAGATGCT
>SJXQ01005307.1:22648-35072 GCA_006408695.1 Aepyceros melampus | reverse complement strand
CGGTGAGCTAGCAATGATTATCCACTCTGATTCTGCCTCGATGCCTAAATGACAATCTTTAAAGGGGTGAATTTCAATGACTAATCTGCTGAGGCTTGGCTCTGCTGTTTAGCATGAGAACATAGCTGTATTCGCCAGCTTTTCAGCTCATCACTATTACTGCATGGAAAAATACAGTAAATAGAGATGCTTGGATATTAACAAGCAGTTGATTATTAAAATTCTGAATTTTAAAGAATTTTAAAAATAATCTAGGGGGTGGGACAGGTTGGGAATGAGTGTGTGTCTTTCTGGGATTTCTCTCTTCTGTGTCGACAGCTGGCCTGTGCGACCCCTCTGCCCTGCAACCAACGCTCTAATCTACATGGAGCGTTCACCTGCCCCTTGGGAAACGTGGTGGGAAATGTGATAGCCATGTCTTCACCACAGCACCCTTGGGATGGGGTGAGGACTTCCAGTGGGTGTAATGGTGTAACCACAGGCCTCCAATGGGGTTGAGCTGGTTTCGCTGAGGAAGTGCCCTGTTCACGCTGGGGCCTGAACTCAGTGCTCCCACAGAGAGGAGAAGCTGATCCAGCTTCGTCACCCCTGTACTAGTGTCTAGGGCTGCTTGGCCGCATGCTCGGTAGCTTAAAGTAACAGTAATTTAGGGACTTCCCTGGTGATCTGGAGGCTTCCCAGGTGGCGCTGTGGTAAAGAATCTGCCGGCAATGCAGGAGCCCTAGGTTCAGTCTCCAGGTTGGGAAGATCCCCTTGAGAAGGGCATGGCAACCCACTCCAGTATTCTTGCCCGGAGAATCCCACGGACAGAGGAGTCTGGTGGGCTACAGTCCATGGGGTCGCAAAGAATCAGACACACCTGAACACACACTGGCAATCCCGCGGCTAAGACTCTGCTCCCAATGCCGGGGGCCATGTTTCATCCCTGGTCAGGGAAGTAGAACCCACAGACCACAAGTAAGAGTTCACATGATACAGCAAAGAGTCTGCTGCAACTAAGACCCGGTACAGTCAAATTGATTATAATTAATTACTTTTTAAAAAGTAATTTATCATCTCACAATTCTGAAAGCCAGGAGTCTGAGATCAAGGTGTGACCTGAAGGCCCACCTGCCTCAATTCAGTCCTGCTCCCAGGAGAATGCAGCGTAACTAGAGCCCAGCCCTCCCTGTGCTCCCTTTCAGCCATTCAGAGGCTACACAGGGTTGTGGAGGTAGCAACGTGAGAATCACAGTTTGGGGAATCAGACTGCAAGAATTTGAGTCCAGGCTCTGCCTGTTCTGAGCCCTGCAGCCTGAGCCTGCTACTCAAGCTTCCTGAGCCTCTGTTCCTTCACCTGCCCAGTTCAGTTCAGTTGCTCAGTCATGCATGTTTGACTCTTTGCAACCCCATGGACTGCACCACGCCAGGCTTCCCTATCCATCACCAACTCCTGGAGCTTACTCAAGCTCATGTCCATCAAGTGGGTGATGCCATCCAACCATCTCACCCTCTGTTGTCCCCTTCCCATCCCGCCTTCAATCTTTCCTAGCATCAGAGTCTTTTCTAATGAGTCACTTCTTCGCATCAGGTGGCCAAAGTATTGGAGTTTCAGCTTCAACATCAGTCCTTCCAATGAATATTCAGGACTGATTCCTTTAGGATTGACCTTTAGGATATCCTCACAGTCCAAGGAACTCTCAAGAGTCTTCTCCAACACCACAGTTCAAAAGCATCAATTCTGCGCTCATCTTTCTTTATAGTCCAACTCTCGTATACATACATGACTACTGGAAAAACCATAGCTTTGACTAGACGGACCTTTGTTGGCAAAGTAATGTCTCTGCTTTTTAATATGCCGTCTAGGTTGGTCATAGATTTTCTTCCAAGGAGCAAGGGTTTTTTAATTTCATGGATGCAGTCACCATCTGCAGTGATTCTGGAGCCCCCCAAAATAAAGTCTGTCACTGTTTCCATTGTTTCCCCATCTATTTGCCATAAAGTGATGGGACAGGATGCCATGATCTTAGTTTTCTGAATGTTGAGCTTTAAGCCAACTTTTTCGCTCTCCTCTTTCACTTTCATCAAGAGGCTCTTTAGTTCATTTTCTGCCATAAGGGTGTTGTCATCTGCATATCTGAGGTTATTGATATTTCTCTGAGCAATCTTGATTCCAGCTTGTGCTTCATCCAGTCTGGCATTTCACATGATATGTATTCTGCATATAAGTTAAATAAGCAGGGTGACAATATACAGCCTTGACATACTCCTTTCCCGATTTGGAACCAGTCTGTTATTCCATGTCCAGTTCTAACTGTTGCTTCTTGACCTCCATACAGATTTCTCAGGAGGTCAGGTGGTCTGACGTTCCCATCTCCTTCAGAATTTTCCAGTTTGTTGTGATCCACACAGTCAAAGGCTTTTGTGTAGTCAATAAAGCGGAAGTAGATGTTTCACTGCATATCATGAGTTATCCAACACCACACTTCAAAAGAATTGATTCTTTGGTGCTCAGCTTTGTTTATAGTCCAACTCTCACATACATACATGACTACTGGAAAAACCATAGCTTTGACTAGACGGACCTTTGTTGGCAAAGTAATGTCTCTGCTTTTTAATATGCTGTCTAGGTTGGTCATAGATTTTCTTCCAAGGAGCAAGGGTTTTTTAATTTCATGGATGCAGTCACCATCTGCAGTGATTCTGGAGCCCCCCAAAATAAAGTCTGTCACTGTTTCCATTGTTTCCCCATCTATTTGCCATAAAGTGATGGGACAGGATGCCATGATCTTAGTTTTCTGAATGTTGAGCTTTAAGCCAACTTTTTCGCTCTCCTCTTTCACTTTCATCAAGAGGCTCTTTAGTTCATTTTCTGCCATAAGGGTGTTGTCATCTGCATATCTGAGGTTATTGATATTTCTCTGAGCAATCTTGATTCCAGCTTGTGCTTCATCCAGTCTGGCATTTCACATGATATGTATTCTGCATATAAGTTAAATAAGCAGGGTGACAATATACAGCCTTGACATACTCCTTTCCCGATTTGGAACCAGTCTGTTATTCCATGTCCAGTTCTAACTGTTGCTTCTTGACCTCCATACAGATTTCTCAGGAGGTCAGGTGGTCTGACGTTCCCATCTCCTTCGGAATTTTCCAGTTTGTTGTGATCCACACAGTCAAAGGCTTTTGTGTAGTCAATAAAGCGGAAGTAGATGTTTCACTGCATATCATGAGTTATTAGCACTCACTCACCTGGCTACTGTGAGAATTAAATGAAAACATGTCTGCAAGATGCCTTATACATAGTAGATGCTCAGTTAGTATTAGCTCTCTTCTTCCATCTCCATGTTTCCCACATACCTTACACAGTCCTTGGATTTGGGCGGTGACCTGACATTATTATATAAACAATTCTGCAGCAAATATGTGCTCCTCAAGCTGAACTTGTGTTTCAATTAGTTGGCAAGGAGAAGCATTTTTCAGTGTCTAGGTTTTAAGAATCCACTAAGGGGTACCCAGCCAGCTGGTGGGCTGCCTTCTTTGAAATGAACACAGGTCCAACGCCGGGCCTGGCAATGATCGACTGTCACAGTGTCTCTCCAGGTCCCATGTCGCGTGGGCCTTTGTGTCTGCTGTAAATAAATCAATTGCCTTGTTCCCAGGAGCCTGCACACCCAGGAGCAGCATTCAGAAGAGAACAGCTACCCTGGAACACGCGTCTCTCTGCTCAGTGGCTCCAGCTGACCCTGGTTTCCCCGTCCCTGCCTCTGGCAGGTGAGGCTGTAGCCTGCTGCAAAATGACACTCGTGGGAGGGCTGCCCCTTGCCGAGGTCACTGCTGTCTCAATTTCTGGAGGTTTAAAAATGGTGATTTTTATCAGCTTTTCCAGACGTACTCAAGCCAGAGGAGACTGGTTTGTAACAATTCAAATCGGAAGAGATGGTTATGAGCTGGATCATTCTTTGGCACCAGATTTCAAGGGTTTATTCATTCACTTATTCAACAAACATCTACAGAGGGCCACGCACTTTCCCACATTAACTCAATTCTTAATCCCAAGAGTTCTCATTATCCTTCCTCTCACAGGTGGGAAACCGAGGTTGGGAAAGAGGAAGTCATTTCCCCAGATGCCTACCCTTTTGTGAGTTCACGATAGAGACAGGAAAGAACACGGGGTCCAGAGAGAAAAGCAGTAGGGAGACGAGGATGGCGAGGCAGACTGGGGCCTGGTTATAAACCTGGGGTGATGGGGTGTCCATTCAGGAAACATACACCAGCATCCCTGTGACTGTCAGTGCAGAGACGAGAAATCGTGTGGGGTCAGAATGCTTGCCTGTGGGTGCCTCTCTGGCCCAGCATCTTCCCATCTCTTCTTCAGGGTATCTTTAGCTAACCACACCTGCGCCCTCCTCCAGAAAGTGTTTCCTTATCAACATTCTTATAGCCAGTGTACTAATCAGGTCTTGCTCAGTTATGCTGTGATCACAGACAACCCAGATTCTCTGTGGCTTACGAACACCACAGCATATTTCTCTCTCAAGTTAAACCCCTGGTCAGCCAAGGCTCTTATCCATGGCATCTTCTTTCTGGGATCCAGAATGAAAGAACAGCCCCTCCCTGGGATGTGCTCTCGTGACAGGGGCAAAAGAAGAAGGGTGGAATCGCATGAAGAAACAGGTTATTTACCTTTATGGTCAGCTGTTGCTGTTCATTGCTATTCAGCCGCTAACTCACGTCTGACTCTTTGCAACCCCATGAACTGTAGCATGCCAGGCTTCCCTGTCCTTCACTATCTCCTGGAGTTGGCTCAAACTCATGTCCATTGAGGTACCGATGCCATCCAACCATCTCATCCTCTGCTGCCCTCTTCTCCTCCTGCCCTAAGTCTTTCCTAGCATCAGAGTCTTTTTCAATGAGTTGACTCTTCACATCAGGTGGCCAAAGTATTGGAGCTTCAGCTTTAGCATCACTCCTGTGAATACACAGGGTTGATTTCCTTTAGGATTGTCTGGTTTGATCTCCTTGCTGTCCAAGGGACTCTCAAGAGTCTTCTCCAGCACCACAGTTTGAGAGCATCAATTCTTCAGTGCTCAGCCTTCTTTATGGTCCAACCCTCACATCCATACCTGACCACCAGAAAAGTCATAGCTTTGACTATATGGACCTTTGTTGGCAAAATGACGTCTCTGCTTTTTCAATACTGTGTCTAGGTTTGTCATAGCTTTTCTTCCAAGGAGCAAGTGTCTTTTAATTTCATGGCTGCATTCACAGTCCACAGAGATTTTGGATCTAGGAAAATAAAATTTGCCACTGTTTCCACTTTTCCCCATCTATTTGCCATGAAGTGACAAACTGAACAAGTGACTGGCTGAACAAGTTATTTACACTATGGAAATAATATTAATTCTCTCTCAACGAGGCTCCTATAAAGACTGAGTGAAATACAGTACAATTGTCTGGAAGCATGGTGCACTGTCAATTTGCCTCCAGCTTTGTAGTGTCAAGCACAGGGCCTGGCACAAAGAGCCGGCTCAAGAGTTCTATGTGGAACTTTATTCATCAATGAATATTTACCAAGCACCTTCTGTCTGTCAGGTGCTATTCTAGGAGAGATCTTGGGATCTAGAGGGAAATGAGACAGGCAGGATTCCTGCTGTCATGGGCCTGACAGCCCAGTTAGTGAGCACAGACAATAAAGAACTAAGAATTCCAGAGAGTGGTAAGAATTGTAAAGAAAATAAAGTAGAATGGATAAAAATAGGTCAGAAAGTGAATGACACTCATTGAGAAAGACCCCTCCCAAGAGGTAACTTTGAGCTGAGACCCATTTAATGAGAAGGAGCCACTCATGAAAAAAAAACGGGAACCAGCATCCTGAACAGAAGGGGGAGAGCACGGGCAAAGGCCTCGAGGCAGAGATGAGCTTGACTGTTTAAGGAACACAAAGAAGCCAATCAGGCGAGGGCATCCTGAGTGCAGGGGGCACCCACTCCGAAGGCAGCCAGGAAGAGGCAGGGACCTCCGCCCCTCTTCTCCAGTGTCCTTCCAGGGTTGCCAGAACCTCACCCAGCGCCTGGGGCACAGCCAGAGTCTAGGAAGCATCTCTTCAAGAAAGAGTAGCGAGCAGATGGATCGACAGCCCCACAGAGGCAGGGCTCTTCCCCTGGCGGGGCTGCGGACGCTGCAGACACTCTGCCCGTTCCTTCCTCCTGATTCTCCTCCTTGGTTCCTCACTGGCCCCTAGATACTTCTGCCAGTGCAGCATCACCCCATGACATGTTACAATTTCCAAAATTATAGCTTTCTGATGACCAGAGATGTACTTCATTCTTATAAATAAGCTCTCCCCAAACCACAGAGTGGGATGGGCCAGAATGAATCCCATCCGCTGTGACTGCTGTCAGCTCTGCCCCAAACCACGGCAGCCACCGACCTCGGCCTGGATTTCTGGGTGATTCTTGCTTGGGGGACTGACTCTCACTCCCCACAAAGAGTGGAGCCACATAGTACGCACGTCTAGCCCCACCTGCATGCTTCAGCTACGCCCGCTTGCAGGAGAGAAGGAGACAGTAGCAAGGAACACGGTGAACTCGGGCCCCAGGATGGGCCGGGACAGGAAAGGGGACTCAGCCGTTCCCTGAGCACGCCAGCGCTCACGCGGTGAGAGTGTCTTTCCTTCCGTGGTCCTGGAGACCTTAGCACTAAAAGATCAGGAGATCTGAAGGTACCTGGCTCCTATAACGCGATCACACTCGGTGCCAGCACGGAGGACACCTGGGTCAAGCCGGCCAGCTGTCACCCTCACGGGGAGGCCTTACCGGGGTTCCAGTAGGGAGTGGGGCAGGGAGTTGCCGTACAAGCGATTGCACTGCCTGCGCTCACTTCAGAGCGAAGCCGGAGCTGCTTGTGCAGGGATGGCTCTGGAGGAGGCCTGTGTGCTAGGTTGAGCATCAGAAGACCAGACTCTGGCCCTGGCTGGCCCCTGAGCTGGTGACCTGCTCCCCAGGTGTAAGACAAAGGCCTTGGGGTGGATGGTCTCAGCACCTCCCCACCCTTACTCTGACATTGCGTGATCCTGAAGGGGTCGCCACTGTGGGACTATGTATGGAGCATTGACGAGAGTTCTGGGGAGGGATGGTAAGCAGAAGCCACACCTGGGTCGAAGGAGTCATGGAGAGGACACCCACTGGCCCTTCCCAAGCCTGACCGGAGGCTTAGCTTCCACCAGAAAGGGATCAGTCCATTGAGGAACCCCTTCCAGAGGGACCATGCCCTGGGAACCAGGCTGATGCCAGAAATCAGCCGACCTCCCGGTCCAGGGCATCTCCTTAGCCAGGGCCTCTTTAGCATCAGACACCCCAGAGACAGCAAAGGGATGCACTGAGGGGAGCAGTCAGGGAAAAGCGGAGCCAGGCCCCGACCTAGTTAGAAAGTGTCTCACACGGCCCCTCCCATCAGAGGCCTCAAGGCAAGTGGGCACTGGGAGCAGGCAGGGGCACTGAGGAGGAAGCAGGCCCCAGAAACGGAAGAGGCTTCAAGTCATCCCAGCACCCCAAGTCCAGGTTGCCTAGTGACGACGCAAAGAAGGCTGCAAGGGGGCAGGGAGTGACCGAGCAGGCAGCCCAGGATGAGGAGCTGAGGAAGCTGGAGGTCCCAGCAGGAACCTGAGCCCGGGCTGACCAAGAACCTGGCAGACAGGGGCCTGGGCAGGAACCAGGGCTTCCTGAGGGCCCAGCACGTGCAGGGCTGTGGACGAGCCTGTGCCAGGGACAGAGCTGTGAAGGGATGAAACATTGACGTGAGGATGATTCTTGGGCTCGTGGACGCACACGGGGCAGCCTCTGAAGGGCGCCAAAGGCCAGGAGCCCGATGCAAACAGCCAAAAGCGATCATCAGGAATTCTCCCTTTAACCGTGACCTCTCTAAGGCTGGTGCAGCTTGTGTTCTGAGCAGGACGTATGTGGATCTTCTCTGCCCTTCACAGCGCACTCCTCTCCTGGGCTGCCCTCTGCCAGAGCCCCGGCACCCCAGCTCTGGGAGCCCTGCCCAATCTCTCCTGAGCTCCAGAAAGGGGACTGAGGCCCTCCAGTGCTGGGTGAGCCAGGGCCCCCATGGAACCGGGGGACACATGGGGCTGGGAAGGCTTGGGCCAGAGCTGCAGTGAGAGAGGGAGGAAGAAGAGGTGGAAATTAGTCACAGTCACACACCGAACTCCGCAAACCAGGTATTACCTTCCCCGTGTTGTGGTGAGGAAATCAGGCTCGGGGAACTTAAGGAACTGCCCAAGAACACACAGCCAAGTACAAGTCAGAGGCTGGGTTTGAAGGCAGATCTGCTTGAGTCCAAAGAAATGTTCTCTAACACAAGACACTGCACTTCCCATCAGAGAAGTGCAAAGAGAAAGAACCCAGAGCTAAGGCGGTGTGTGTGTGTGTGTGTGTGTGTGTGTGTGTGTCCAGGGCAGGGCTGGGGTGGTAAAGGGAGAGTGGAGATAAGAAGATGCTATCAGCTGGAAAGGGGAAAGGAAACGAAACAACTGCAGAGGAGGAGAATAAAGAATCGCAGTTGCCAGCATGAAACTCAAGGACAGACCTTTGGAAATTTTAGAAGTTGTCAGATCTTTCTTGATGAGTTTTTTCTATCCAACTGATGGCATAACTTTGGGAGAGTGCCAGGGACAGAAAAATGGAGACAATTAAATGATCCCCCCACCACCGACTGTTTTCCCAGAAACCTCTCCATCACCCCTGCAGGGCCCTGGGGCCCCGAGGAATGGCTTAAAAGGCACAGTGTTCAGTCACATTGTAGACTCGTTGCCTTCCATTAGTAGCTGTGCATGACAATGTTTGCAGTCAAGCTCTGGGGCCCAAGGCTATTACAATTCTGATGGTTCTGTGGCTTTGGGATTGGCTAATGATAGAAACTTCCACAGAGGAAGAAAACCTCTAATGGCAGTCAGTACGGCAGAAACCAAATGCAGCGAGCTCGGCCGCAGCGCGGGGTCCGCTCAGAGCCTTCTGTCCTGACTGGAAGAGCGCGCCTCCCACCACTTTGAGTTCATGGTCATGGCTGATTCTTGGATGTTGTGAAAGACAGGTGTGTGCTGTCTGCTCAGCCATGTCCAACTCTTTGCGACCCTGTGGACTGTAGCCCTCCAGGCTCCTCTGTCCATGGGATTTTCCAGGCAAAAATACTGGAGTGGGTTGCCATTTCCTCCTCTCACAACGTTTATTAATATCACTAATAACACCAATAATAATACATTAGTAGCTTACATTTGTATTTTACAGGAGGAATTTACATCTGCAGAGAATTTGATGTTTAACAAAGTACATCTCATACACTTCCTGTCTCCATCCTGACAATAACCTAGGAAGCAGTGGCGGGGGGAACACTGTGGAATCAGATATGCCTGGTCCTGCCCTCACTGCCACAGGGCAAAACTGCGCCTCCCACTCCCCTGGAGGTTAGGTGTGGCTGTGTCACTTAAAACCTGGCTAAAGCCTTTATGTTCTGAGTCACCTGTTCCCTGCCACACAGCAACACCGCAGAGTCCCCAGCCAGCAAGCGATGGGTTGGTACAGATGGAGGTACCTCGCAGCATCTCACCAAACTGATGGTGAAAACTTAGCCTCTGTGCACTGGTGCTGAATTGAAGCTCAGAGTTTTGGGTGAAGTATAAAAAGATAGGGGGATAAAAAGATAGTGTTATTGCTTTGCCAGGAAAAGGGGTATACAGCAGGCTCCTGCCTCTCAAAACGGTGTGTACCAACCTGGGAGGATTGAGAGAGGAGCTTCCTAGCAATGATTTGAGGCTGGGGTCTGCGGACGAGGGAGTGCACAGGGCCTTCACTCCTTTCATGGTCTTCTCTGGAATGAAGAATGCTAGCACCTTCCATCTGTCGGGGGTTTTAGTTCTGTAAAGAACTCCAAGGTATTTTTATGTGTATCCCTTGAGGCAGAACTAGGACAATACCCCAAGTCTGTTCCTCCCTTCTCTCTGCATCCCCTCCCTTCTCTGATTAGTGGCTGTTCAAATCTGCCCTTTGGAACTCAGGGAAGATCACGGAGTCGGAAGGTTATTCCCTAACGAACAAGAAATGGGGTGAAAGAAAAGCTTCTGTGCCCAGGGTCCTGCTTGGTTTCAATAATGAGTGGGGCAGAAATTAGCCCCATCTCCAAAATAAGCAAATGAAAACATGCTTCCCTAAGGCCTCCTAGATACCAGCTGGTGATGGATCTTCGGTTTCCTGCTCCTTCTTAGCCATCAGGGAGGGCAAGCCTTGAATCCAGCCTGAGTGTTAGAACGTATGACCTTGGGCAAGCTTAGCCTCTGTGAGTGCTGCTTTGCTCCTCTGGGAAACAGAAACGATGGAGGCAGGACGGTTGGGAGAATGTGATAGACCCCATCACACGGAGCGCTTGGCTGTAATGGGTGCCCTCCCCACTCCCCCACTGTGTATCTCGTGGGGACTCATGCACCTCGGGGAATCTGAAGTTGAGTCAGGGCTCCCCAGATGCTCTCCTCGAATGGCTGCCCCTTCCGCCCTCACCTGAGTAGGGTTTTTATTCCTGTCTGGGCTCAGAATCCAGAAGCTGTCTCCTCCGTGTCTAGCTAGAACAGTTTTCATTTCAAAACGTCCCGTTGTCCAGGAACAATGGTGTGAGGCAGAGCTGAGCTGCTCCTGAGAATAGAAGCCGTGGAAGGCATCTGAGAACAGTGGCACCTCTGAGCGGCACCAGGTGTCGGCAGGAAGGACCCTGTAATTAATTTTTAAATTTGCTATTATCATGCATTTAGGCAGTAGGCTGGCGTTTCACTTGGTTTTGACCTTTCAAAATGTTACAAGCAATGTCACTCTTTCTCCAATGTTGAAGGACACTGCCCCAGAGGCTATAAAAACCTCAGCTTCATGGACTGGCAAGCTTCCTTTTTAAAGTTTTCTCTCGTTTCCCTTTATTTTACTTGTCATCTACATAAAGCAAATTGCACACACACACACACCCTTTGTTTTCTGGAAATGAGGTGTGTGCTTCCATCCCTTCATTTCCATTCCCCAAGTGGCTGTCACACCTTTTTTTTGGTGATAGAATATACATAACATAAAATTTAGCATGTTAGCTGTTTTCAAGGGTCGAGTTCAGAGGTGTTAAGTACGTTCACATGGTTGTTTAGCCATCACCACCATCTATCTCCTGAACTTTTTCATCTTTCCAAACTGAAATTCTGTGCCCATCAAACACTAATTCCCCATCCTCCCTGCCCCCAGCCCCTAACATCCACTCTTCTACTTTCTGTCTATGAACTTGACTCCTCCAGGTACCACATGTGAGTGGAATCATAAAAGATTTATCTCTTTATGACTGGCGTATTTCACTCAGCAGACTGTCTTCAAGGCTCGTTCATGTTGTAGCATATGTCAAATTTCCTCCCTTTTAAAGGCTGAATAATATTCCATTTATGGATAGACCACACATTTTTTAAATGGTGAAAAATCCTTGATGGTTAGTAGTTATACCCTGTATCTCAGTGTGGAAAACGTTGTCTCCACACCTTATTTCATTTGATCCCCCAGCAGTGTTTGGAGATGGATGTGATTAGTCCATCTCAGACGTGAGGAACTAAGCCTCAAAGAAGCTCAGGCACTGCCCCAGGCAATTCATGAGTGGACGCCAGGGCCTTGGACCCACGGCTCCCTCCCACTTCCACCCACGACGCCCTGGTCTCAAATGTTAGAAGGAGAACTTATTCTTTGTTTGGGCTGATGTTCACTTTCCTGTTTTATTTCACTCTTCACGTATACCCACGAACCAGATGTTCAAGCAGAGGTTCAGACAGGTCGGGACGGGAACAGAGTCTCATCTCAGAAAAACCTTTGCGAAAGAAGAAGGAAAAGAAAAACCCCGCCCCAATCCCAGTACCCCAGCTGTGACCCACCGAGTCTAACTTCTACCCTATTTATAGGAGATCATGATGGCTGTGGGGGACACAGCAGCAGGACACCTCTTATTTGCATTTAAAAACCATGCAGGTGAGACCGGGTCAAGCTGGAGCAAAACCACACGAGGCTGCGCCAGGGAAGCCGGGGAGGTGACAGCCGCTGCTGTTGGCCGGGCCCCTGGAGCCGCAGGTCCTCTGCAAGGGCCTGTCCCATGTCTGACAAGAACCCTCGGCCGGAGCATCTGCCCCCGGGGTGGAGACGGTCGGTCGCACAGGCAGGAAGCAACACAGGTAAGTGTAGCCCAGAAGTCCACGTTCTCCTGCCTCATCCTTGGCTCCGCCTCTGCCAGGCTGAAGGAAGGAAAGCGAGACCACTCTGCACGTGTGGCTTTGGGGTGGGGGCCCCATGACAGCACTCAGCCGGAGGCTCCTTCCACGGCTGCCACCACGGCAGGGCCTGGAGACCCTCCTTAGAGACAGGACGCCAAAGGTCGTACCCCACCC
>SJXQ01005307.1:0-22435 GCA_006408695.1 Aepyceros melampus | reverse complement strand
TACCCCACCCCACCTCTCCCACTCCCCGCCACAACCTCTCCACCTCCCCACCTCCCTACCCGCCACCCCACCCTCTGCACCCTCTTTGGATCACCTTCAGGCCAGGAGGTATTGGCGGCGCTCCTTAGAGCCGAGACATTTCTTCACTCATTTTCAATAAAGCGTGGCCATTTCCTGAGTTGCTGCTGCTAAGTGCTGGGCTCAAGGTGAAGCCCCAAGGCCCCAAGAGGAAGATGACCTTGTCTGTGACCTTGAGGGCAGACAGCCTCCACCCATCACCACCATACAATGAAGTGTTCTGGAGGCAGACGTGCGGTGCTGGGTCAGGGGCAAATTCTCCCAGAGAAGCGGGGGGCCTGGTGCAGAAGAGATGTTATTGAGCCAGGTCTTCGGGGCTGAGCCCACCAGGTAGGAGACGGGGGTCCATGCTCCACAAAGGGCACAGGCTGTGCAAAGTGAGCGAACGTCCACAGAGGAGGGCCGGGTGGTGAGTGACAGGAGATGTTCTGGGAAGCGGCGGATGCAGTCTGTTAAAACCCTGAAGTCAAGGAACCCAGGAGGTTCCTTGATCTTGCAGGCAGTGTGGAGCCAGGAGATGTCTGTTGCAATGTAGGGGTGGGTGGTGGAGGGGGAGTCAGGGGCCAGTTGGCGCCTGATGGACAGGCACAGGGGAGCTGCGGGGAAGGAATGGGAACACTACCCCCCTCCCTCAGGGCAAACAGGGTGCAGGGACAGAAGATTGTCACATCAGAGAGCCTTCTGAGGAGCAGATGTGTCCTTGGAGGCTTCAGGCCCTCAGAGCAGCATGTCTGTTAATAGCTGCCGTGCATCAGGACTGAAGAGCCTCCTGCACCCAGCTCACTGAGGGCTGGCTGGCTACGCCTGTAAGATGCTACCCGCGACTACACAGTGGGGAATCGGAGGCTTCAAATGAGGCAGAAAGGCCTGACTGGCTGGCCCCGGCCTCCGACGGAGCTTCAGGGTGTCATGAGGCCCGTGGGGCCATTACCCACCCCTGACCAGCCTGTAGAGGAGCCTGAAATGTCACTAGAGGCTCACTTCTCTGACATCAGGTCTTTTCTTCCCAGGCCCCAGCTTGAGAGATGCCATTCAGCTTCAGTTCAATTCAGTCGCTCTGTCGTGTCCGACTCTTTGTGACCCCATGGACTGCAGCACACCAGGCATCCCTGTCCATCACCAACTCCTGGAGCTTGCTCAAACTCATATCCATCGAGTCAGTGAGCCTCAGTTTCTGTAAGGAACTGACCACTTTCCTTAATAATAAGACCTACATCCTCCAAGGTTGGCAGCAAAGGGATACTTGCAGGGTGGGCAGCTCTCCGCAGTTCATTGATCCCTACTGCCAGCCAGGTGAACACGCGCCCCCTTTAATGCTCTGCTGAGAGGTGGGCACTGCCCTTGAACCCACAGACTGGACTTGGGGGACAGCAGAAAAGCAAATATGACTCTGCAGGGACAATGATGGACACACAGCAGCCCAGTCTCTGGGTTCAGGGGCCCTGTTCTGCTTGAACAAGTTCCAGAGGAAAAGAGCACCCCGGGTGGTGATCCTGAGCTGGCTCCCAGGGGGACCAAGGTCCCATCAGGTGCCTCTCTTTTCAAGTCTAGATACGGTGACTTCACATGGGTAGCTTGAAATCAGCCATAGTGGAATTATTTATGCCATGAAAACTGGCCAGCACTACACAGCAGGGCTTTTTTTTTTCTCCCCAAAGAGCTGGTGGTTAAACATTTATTAGCATTTATTAACTGGTTTTTTAACATCCCCACCCCATGACCCAGAAATTCCACCTCTTGGTGAAAAGTAGGAGAAAATAGTCCATCCATCCAAAGACAAGGGCAAAAATATTTTAGCTGCCACATTCGTAATAAAGTCACATTCAAACAGTAGAAATGACCCAGTGTCCACTGGGAGGAGAATGGGTAAACTGAGTCACACTTGTACAATGGATACACCTCAGAGAGAAAGAGAGATGAGCATTTAATACATGACACAAAACAGCATGGATGAATCTCACAGATACCATGTTAAATGCAAGAAGTCAGAAGCAAAAGACTACGTCGTATGATTCCATTTATATGAAGTTCAAGAATGGGCAAAAGTGGTATAGAATAAAAGAGGTCGGAATACCGATTACCTCAGTGGGGGAGGAGTTAGAACTGGGTGCAAAGGGGCAAGGGGCCTCTTCTGTATCTTGGCATAGATGACGGTACACAAGGGTGCACACACGGAAAATCTGTTGTTCATTTCCTAAGTCGTGTTCGAATCTTCGTGACCCCATGAGCTGCAGCACACCAGGCTTTTCTATCCTTAGCCATCTCAGAATTTGCTCAAACTCATGTCCATTGAGTCGGTGATGCTATCCAACCATCTCATCGTCTGTCATCCCCTTCTCCTCCTGCCCTCCATCTTTCCCAGCATCAAAGGGTCTTTTCCAATGAGTTGGCTCTTTGCATCAGGTGGCCAAAGTATTGGAGCTTCAGATCAGTGCTTCCAGTGAATATTCTGGGTTGATTTCCTTTAGGATTGACTGGTTTGATCTCTTTGCTGTCCAAGCTATGTGCACTTTGCACATTACATGCCTTGCAGATAAAAAGTAAAGAAAACAAGTATGCGTCCGTGGGGGTGTGTCCTCCTCCTTGCTAGCTCCTGGATCATCTCAGCCCCCATCTCCCAGGAGCTCAGACCTTTCTGAAAGCTCAGATTCAAGAAAGATCACCTCCTGAGTTCTGGTTTTCCGGAACACATTGCCCAGGCTTACCCAACAAGGATGTCCCAAACTCAGGATCTAAGTCTATTTCTCCCAACCAGGAGCTGGGATGCTTTGGAGTAGGCAGGCCTGGGGTGTACAGTGGAGGTCTTGACCTGCCTGGGTGTTGGGAGTGGAGGGAAGCCTTGGGTGGAGGATCTGGCCCATAGAATTTAGGGCTGCAGTATTGTCTGAGTCAGTCCCTGAGGACTCAGGAGAGAAGGAAGTCAAGCCTTGGGAAGAACTGGAGACCCAGCAGAGTCAGGTGAGGCCCAGATGCATGCCAAGCATCCTGCCAGGCCTCTGCCTGCATAGACATTCAGCGAGCTTCCAGGCTCTCTGAGCCTCCATTGTCTTATCTGTAAAATGGGGATGAAGACTTCACAGGCCTCTTACTGGAGTGACCAGAAGTGATGTGGGTGAAACCAGGCAAACTTTTAGGATGTATGGAAACACTACAGATGTTCAAGAAATATTAGGTGAATATGTTAAATCCAATCAAGCCCATCCCCACCCCCAAATATGTGCCTCTGTGCTAAGTCACTGCAGTCACGTCCCACTCTTTTCAACCCTATGAACTGTAGCCCACCAGGCACCTCCGCCCATGGGGTTCTCCAGGCAAGAATACCGGAATGGGTTACCATGCCCTCCTCCAGGGGATCTTCCTGACCCAGGGATTGAACCCGCGTCTCTTATGCCTTCTGCATTTGTAAGTGTGTTCTTTACCACTCGTGCTATCTGGGAAGCCCCGATGTGGTGTGTCTGTGTGTGTGTGTCTTAGTTGCTTCAGTCATGTCCTACTCTTTGTGACCCCGTGGGCAGGGAAGCCCAGATAGATGAATATTAAATACTCCTGCTTAACAAAGCCCTAGGCTCCCAGCAGTTGGGGGATGGGGGCGTGGCCTGTTTGTGCAAGAAACGCCCTCCCTAAAACTGAGAAGAATAAATAAAACATTCTCACGCTGATCCTGCTCTGCAGTGACTTTTATTAGAAATCTAAACTCACCAAACTCCTCCAGCCTCTGCCTTGACCCTACTCCATAGCCAATGCCCAGCTAGGAGTACAGCTCTCACACTCAGCCCTGCGGCGTCGGTGGACTGTAGGGAGACACACGCAGTCACCTAGTGGCCCTGGGTGAGGTGGGTGGGGTGTGGCCCTAGGAGACAACAGCCAGGCCTTCTCCCCAGCCCCCTCCCCTGCTTCCCTTGGACCCCTTCTTTCTCAAGGGCCCCTAGGGGTCAAGTTCATAATGCCCCGAGCCTCTGCCTAGTGAAAACACCTGTAGAGGAGTCAGTGAATCTTTTCTGCAAAGCCTCCACCTGCCAGGTCACGTGCAGGCAAAGCATTGCCTTTGGACTCAGGCCCCAAGACAGAGCAGGACACATCCTGCCCAGCAGGCCTGGGGGTCTTGGGGTCACGGATACCATCCCTAACCAGAGCCGGCATAAAGGCTCAACCATACACGTTCTGTGCTGCTCATCACAGAGGGCAGGGTGGGGGATATGGGTACCTGCAGCCCCTAAGGACGCTTTGGGGCGGGGGGGCAAATGCAAGCTCTCAGTCCCAGCCTCCCAGACCTGCCGGCGCTGGGATCCTAAACCGCCAAGCCCAGACCCAAGGCCGGTCAACGTACCCGCTCGCCCTGATGTCCACTGTGCACCTGGACCCTCGGCTCTCTGGAGGCTGGGACCAGATAGACCAATGACCCTCTTCTTGCTGGTGTGTGGCCTGGACAGATGGCTCCACTTACTTGTCTGTGCCTTGGGGACACTGAGTGTTGCAGCCCGTGACCTTCAGAGGAGCCAATGAGACGCTCAGAGGCAGGGCCCAGCACCAAGCCAGGCACACAGCAGCAGCTGTCATCGTCACATGTGTCTCGTCTGAGCACAGTTATTTCTGCTGCTCTTTCCTAGCCTCTGCTTCCCAGGCCCAGCTGCAGCATCATGGTTTGAACCCTGCCTGGCCAGTCACAAGCTGGCCCATCTCCCACCCTCCCTCAGCCCCCAGCTCTGAGCCCAGTGCAGCTGTCAACTGCTGGTCACTCCCTCCTGGATGCCCTCAGGGGACCAACACCCCTTCCCCCAGAACCAGCCTGGGCCCCAGTCTAGACCAAGGTCACCCTGCGTCTAAGTTTGAGGGCGATATTTTTAAAGATTCATCACATTATTTGCAAGCAACCTGCTCCTTCCTGCCAGAAAGATGCTAAATAAGTTTGGTTTTTGTTATTTTCCATCTATAATAACTGCTTTTCAAACCGAGACAGAAACAAACATGGAAAAAAGCAAAAGGGTTTACAGCTAGTAAAACATCCTTGGCTGTTTCCCAGCCTCTTCCCACAAACATTTCTGATGCCGCTCACCCACCCACCTCTGCCGCTTCTTACACCATCCCACGCGCTGTTCTTCATCTAACAACGCCGCTTGCAGCCCTTTAGAATCAGGCCAATGACCCTCTCCCCGCTGCTGCTGTGTGGCCTGGACAAATGGCTCCACTTGCTCGTGTTCTCGCTAACGGCTCCTGGAATTCCACGGTATGAGTGCTCTGTGGTGTAGTGTTTGAATCTCATTGTGACGGTCATTTCAGTGGCTTCCACGACTGTAGTAAATATCTTTGTATATTTATGCCAATAATTCCACAGAAGTGGAACTGCTTGGTTGAAAGTCGAAGCCTCTGTGGGTGTTTCATCCTGACTCCGCTCCCCAGGGGTCAGCAGCCAGCCTGCCAGGTGCCCTGTACTAGCCCTACCCAGCTTGCCCAACCCCCCTGCCCGCAAGCTCCAGTGCAGGCCTGACAGCCAGGCCACTCACGTTTGAGAGTCATTCATTCACTCATTCATTCATTCATTCATTCACTTCTCCAGCCAGCCTTCTGCTGGGTGCTGGGGTTGCCACAAGGCCAAGGTCAGTCAGCCTTCAGAAGCTGGTGGCCTTGTTAAATCTCCTCATCTCCTGGGACACCTCCCTGTCCTCTGCCTGCCCCTGCCCTTCTGGAGGGCAGAACCTGCTCTGCCTGCCGCATGGAGAATGGAGCCTGCACACAGAGAGGGGCGGGGCGCCTCGAGAGGCCGGGAGAGTTGCCCCCTCCCTGCAGTAAGTCCTGGGAGATTCCCCTGAGCCCTGACAGCAAACTCACATTATTTAAACTGGCTCTGAAGAGGGCTGTTCCTTCTAACACAACAAGCCTAGAGGTGCTTCCCTCCTCTGTGGGCCCCGGGGCAGAGACCCGGCTTCTGGAGCTGCCTCAGCACCCAGCGAGGGCTGACAGCCACTTCCAAGGGTGCTCGCCTCAACCCTTCGAGGCAGTACGTGCCTCTTTGAATCAGGACGTCAGGCCAGGAGAGTCTGTGTCTGGCCAAGAAATGACTGACAGTTTCAGGGTTTCAACTCAGATCTTTGCTGCGAGTCTGTGTTCATCATCTGACTACAGGGACTTTGCACACCTACTCCGATCCAGCCTTCCCTCCACTCAGACCGAGTTTCCTCTGCGCTCCAGTCCAACCCCCTGACCTAGGTGCATGCCCTGGATCCCCCGTGTGGCAGGAGTAAGTAGCATTTCTGAGATGGAAGGAATGCAGATAACCAGGCAAATACTCTGGTTCAAAAGCACCAGGTGGCACAGCACGATCCTGCCCTGGGGTGGTCCCGAGGGTCCCTGGGTTCCTGAGAGTCCTGGGGCTGCGGGTGCCTCCACCGCTGTGCCCAAGTCCTTTGCAGGTCCCCAAAGAGAAGGAGGAGGTGACAAGACCAGCCCCACTGGGGAGCACATGGGGTTTACTGTCCCTCTGAGACCCTGAATTGTTGCAACAGGGGCCCCATGTGGCCGGGCTTATGTAAGTTAGAAAATGAGGAGGTTTCCTGCCCATGTGACATGTCCCAACCCTGCCCCTACCTCCCCATCACCATGACAAGCGCAGGGACACTGCCAGGGAAGACAGGAGCATCCGAGGCACATGTGACCCTTGTCCGCGGGGACCCCATCTGGTCCTTGTCATCACCTCCTTGTGGGCTCTGAGAGTCTGGGGCCTCTTTGAGGTTTCCAGATGGATCCACATCCTGGCACCACCTGGGCCCTCCCCTGGCCTCCCTGATGAGAGCACGTGATGAAAACAAAATGAAGTGAGGCTTGGGTGGGTGACTGAAGGGACCAGGGTGCTGAGAACCAAGCAGCCCTCTCCCAGGGACAAGAAGGTGCTGGCTGAGAGCAGCTGTAACCAAGTGAGACCTGGGAGAAAAGGATGCTGTCTGAAGGGTGGGCTCTAGACTTCCTTCTCCTCGAGCGGAGAGCCCAGTTGCTGCTCCTGCCCTTCCTCGGGGCCAGCTGGTCTCCACGGAGGGAGGTGGCAGGGGAGGTCCCAGGAGCTGAGGGCACAGGGCCCCGGGCCTCCTCCCTCAGGGTCCCAGATGTGCTGGCATCCAGCCTCAGGCATTGTGGGCAGTGGTCTCACACTGGTCTGGGGGCTCCATCCAAGTGAAGTCAGTTTCTATCTGCAGCAGGGACCCAGGGAGTGACAGGGTCAGGTAGCCTCATAGGCAGAGCTAGTGTTCCTGGGGAGATGGGACACTGGGGTCAGACAGACCCAAATGGGCACGGTCATGACACAGCACACTGAGAGAGGGTAGGGGTTTGCAGCTCCAGGAGGACTTCCTGGAAGAGGAAATAACTCAGACACTTATAAAACCAGTAGTCC
Source organism: Aepyceros melampus (assembly GCA_006408695.1). NCBI lineage: Eukaryota > Metazoa > Chordata > Mammalia > Artiodactyla > Bovidae > Aepyceros > Aepyceros melampus. The sequence goes on along the minus strand of SJXQ01005307.1, from coordinate 14,976 downwards.
AGCAAAGCGCAGGGAGTTGGGAAGGGGAGCATCCAGGCTGAGGGATTAGCATAAGCGGAGATGGAGGGGGCCATGCAACATGAGCTGGGTGGGGTGCAGTAGCCAGCACAGAGGTTGTTTTTTATTGATTTTTGGCTGTGCTAGGTCTTCATTGCTTGCACGGGTTTTCTCTAATTGCTGAGAGCGGGGGCCACCCTCTAGTTACTCTGCAGTGCTTCTCATTGCAGTGGCTTCTCTTGCTGCAGAGCACGGGCTTCCTCTAGGGCACTCTGGCTTCGGTAGTTGTGGCACGTGGGTTTGGTTGCCCCGCAGCATGTGGAATCTCCCCAGACCAGGGATTGAACCAGTGTCCCCTGCATTGGCAGATGGATTCTTAACCACTGGACCACCAGGGAAGTCCGCTAGCATGGAGTGTTGAGACAGGGGACAGAGAGAAGGCTGGAAGCGGGGGCAGAGGGCAGGTGATATCAGGTCAAGAGAGCCTTGAGGAAAAGCACTGCGATGCCACCAAAGCTGAGGGGTTGATGCAGTCATATTCACTCACGCTTCATGCAGATCCCGTGGTCAGTGTGGCAGGCGAGTCAGGAGACCCCGTGGAGTCCTGGGGAAAGCTGGCACGGTGATTCAGCACAGAGGTCTTGGCAACGGAAGAAGGACCCCAGAAACACTTAGGAGACAAAGTTCTCAGGGCTTGAAGCTCAGTTTCCAGAACCGAGATGAGCTTCAGCCTGCAGGTGGCAGAAGAGTGGCAATGAGGTGGTCCAGGGCGAGAGCAAGAGGAAGGCCGCTACACTCAGAGCCCAAGGGCGGGAGAGGCCATTAAACCTGGGCTCTTATTTAAGAGCGTGTAAAGCCTTCTCTAATAGTGGTTCCAGGCCGCCCCGGAGGCCTGGCCTCCAGAAGCAGGCTGCCACAGTCAGCTGCAGGTAATAACAATTCCATTCACATGTTGTAGTCTCAGGCTTAAGAGTCTGCTTTCCTGTTCCAAAGACAGAAGACAAATGGCCCTTATCATTTTTATGTAGCGGGTGTCACCACTGGAGCTTCGCGTAAAGTGCCCCGAGCTGCTTTTGTGCTTGTTCATTAGACCTTTCTCCAGGGAGAAGATGCCCCTTAGCTGAGAAATGACTCCTGGTTTAGCATAGCCCAAGTCCACAGGACTCATGCACAGCCGCTCCCACCTCCAATTAGAGCCGCTGGGTGAGCCTGAGCCCCGGAACTGGGGCTGGAGGGATGGCTTCCTGCCCCAGCCGAGAGGAAGCAACATCCTGCTTGGCAGGGCAGGGCAGCAGGTCTCTCCTCTCTCATCAGATGACCGGGCAGGGCGCTGCAAAAGCAGGAGAGGAAGGGGTACTGAGTGAGGGTGGGCTGAGGGCCAGGCAGCCTGCCCGGATCTTACTGAGGATCCTCCCGCTTATCCAGGTAGGATTGCCAGGCAACGAGGAGGAGTCTGTGGTCCAGAAAGAGAAGACACAGCCCCTCCACCAGCACCCTCCCCTCTCTTCTCCCAGGGGAGGCTGGGAGGGCTGGAGGTCTGCTCTTTGATGGGTGAGGGGATGGGGGGCTTTAAATCCACCCAAAACTGGGCAGTGTCTCTTTGGGAGTGAGCTTCATTGTTTGGAGACCTCTGTGAAGGTCAGGATGGAGCTGTAGCGCCACCGGCAAGCGCCAGACAGCTTAATCAGGACACAATCCAGTCTCTTCATTATAGACCTAGGCCTAGTCCATCTTTCAAACTGATGAGAGATCTTGTTGGGACGTGTTGGAGTTTGGTTTTTTTTTTCCTTCACGTTTTATTACTTTCCCCCAAGTCTTCCAGGAATACAGATCTTTATGGGGAAGGGGCAGCCCAGCACTCGACCCCACCTCCCCTCTGGGGAGGCCGGGCCCCCCAGGAACCAGCGCTGACCTAGGGGGGCGGGTCCCCTCAGGAGGCAGAGCCAACACTCAAACTTCTTTCTTACTCTGCGTCTGTCAAGTACCAAGCTTCAGCTTCATGGGTGACTAAAAATCCCACAAACGAACAGCTCACGTTCCACATGCTGCCTTCCGACAGCAAGAGAGTTGCAAAGACAGCAGCAAGGTCATTTCAGAGTGGAGGGCTGGAAGCAGGGGGAAGGTGGCCGGGAGGGGAGGGCCAGAGGGGAATCGGGAGGGGAAGGGGAGGTTCAGAGTGGGGAGAGGAGGGCAGGCCCTGGCTCCGGGCTGGGTGAGGCCTGGGGGTGGATGGAACTTGCCCAGACAGATCCAGGATGGCCAGACCAGACTGTGCACAGAGACAGAGGTCAAAGCAAGTTGCTGCCAGGGTGGGTGGCAGGCCCACGAGGACCAATCATTTTGCACGAGGAAGACACCCCTGTTTCACAGCTCCGGGGCCTCAGCAGGGAAACGGCCCATGCTGGTCGGCAGAAGGACCTACCGGGGGCCAGGCTGGACCTTCAGCTCCCTGGACCCTGTGGAGTGGGTATCAGGTCCTGACTCCTTTTTCTGGGAGACTGAGGGTGGTGAAGCCACTGGTCTCCTAATGACAGAGAGAGACGGGCGGCCTTGCACATAGCGGAAATGAGAGGTCAACCCCATCCGCCCTCGACAAAACAGAACCTGGTGGGCAAGGCCTCACAGGAACCTTCTCATTTACAAAAGGGGAGAACTAGGCCCCCATGCCCCAGCAGGAGGCATGCTGGAGGCTGGGCATGTAGGAGGGGGCCCCTTTGACGGCCCCCCAGCCCTGCCGCCCCCTCCCAGACTCCCAGAGGGTGCAACTTGTTCCCGCCCCAGGCTGGACACTGGCGCCTGAGTCATGGGCAACATCCCCCAATGTGAGAGCCGCCCTGGCATGTGGCCCCGCGTGGAAGGAGGGGCGGCCTCGCTCCTGGGAGCTGAGTCACTGAGGGGACCTGGGAGTGAGCTCCAGGGTGCAGAGGCTCCCCCAGGCCCTGGAGGCGTCTCAGAGACCTCTGGAGGTGCTCTGCTCCCAAGGACGTGGCCACGCCGCAAGGTCCCCACACGTCCAGCTTCTGCGTCATCGGTTTCAGGGACTCTGAACAGAAAGCTGGGCTCTGACATAAGTCTGCTCAGTGTCTGAGTTGGTGTGACCCTGCCCTCTGTCCAAGAGTGAGTGGTGGTGCCTACTCGGTCCCCCACGGGCAGAGCAGACGGCTGGGCAGCACCCAGCTCTCTGTCAGCTGTCCATCCCTCCCTAGAGCTGTGATCCCCCCCTTGTGGGGGGGTGGGGGGCGGGGAGCTCAGGCCGGATCTCTCCAGCTCAGGGTGAGGTGGTGCAGGAGGGCCTCCAAGGGGCCTCATATCTCTTCTCCTGTGCCTCCCCAGCCCGGTCCAGTAGCTACCCCAGGATTCTCTTTCTCCCAGAGCCAGCTTCCAGCCCAAGCAGATGTCACAGCCAAGATCTCTTTCCTGAAATCGGCTCAGTTTCAAATCATTACTCCTCATTACTCTCCTGAACGACTCCTTCTCAATCTCCTCCTCCTCCACGTTTGGTCCGTGCCCTTCAGAGGTTTGCAACAGGACTCATTTCTTGGCTCAGGGACAGGCCATCCATCTTCTTAATCTGACCTCATAAATCAGCCATCTGGGCCTCCTCAGGCACCCATCCACGGCCCCCTCCACCCATGGAGGCCTTTGGGCACCTCTCAGGGCAGCACCCACATGCCCAGCGCCATCCTTCCTCCCCACCGTGCACCCCCCCCTCAACGACAGGTCGGGGGCTCCCAGCTGCTCCAGCAGGACTCTCACCAGCAGCCCAGGCAGCTGCCTCTCCTGTCAGCAGACCCTTCTCCTGGAACCGGGACGTCTTAAGCTTGTTGGGATCAATTGCCCGTGTCGTTCCACTTAGTCCCCCTGCCAGGCCCTGACATCTTCACTGGAGGGGAGGAAACAAGGGCTTTCCAGGACTCTGGACCAATCCCTAAGGGACATGGCCTTGGGGTGGAGAATAAAGCAGGGTCTGGAGGGGGCGGGGCAGTTAGAAGCAGCCCAGAGTCTTTAGAAAAAGCCACAAGTAGCCCTGCCCCCCGCCCGTAGCCCCTGGGGAGCCCGGCACATAGAGATCCCTCAAGTAAGCTTGCTAAGAGGCAGAGGAGATGTGGCAACTCTGGTAAATAGAAATGGTGTGTGTGTGTGTGTGTGTGTGTGTGTGTGGTGTGTGCATTGTGTATATGTATGGGTTGTGTATGCGTGTCAGTGATTTCTTGGTGGGATACAAATCCCAAGGACTGATGCTGAAGTGAAACTCCAATATTCTGGCCACCTGATACGAAGAACTGACTCACTGGAAAAGACCCTGATGCTTGAAAAGATTGAAAGTGGGAGGAGAAGGGGAAGACAGAGGATGAGATGGTTGGATGGCATCACCGACTCGATGAACATGAGTTTGAGCAGGCTCAGGGAATTGGTGATGGACAGGGAGGCCTGGCATGCTGCAGTCCGTGGGGTTGCAAAGAGATGGACACGACTGAGCGACTGAACTGAACTGTTTAGTCGCTAAGTCGTGTCTGACTCTTGCAACCCCATAGACTGTAGACTGACTGGCTCCTCTATCCATGGGATTTCTCAGGCAAGAATACTGGAGTGGGTTGCCATTTCTTTTTTCAGGGTACCTTCCCAACCCAGGGATCAAACCCAAGTCTCCTGCATTTGCAGGCGGGTTATTTACCACTGAGCCACCTTTGACTTGATCCCCCACTCAAAGACCCACTGGCCAAAATACACACCTTAAGTTTATTTAGTTAGTTGCTCAACTAAAATTGACTTAGCATCTGCTCTGTTCTGAGCAGGCAAATGATGAAAAGGCAGTGGTAATAATAAAGACACAGTTCTTGCTTTGTGAAGTGTGTGCATGCTGGAAGGCTTCCTGGAGGAGGGGTGTTAACCTTGCAACAGACGGGAGAGATTCCAAATGATTAGATTAATGGTTCTAAAACTGGTCCAAGCCCAGGGGCACCTGGGAACTTTTAGCAATGTAGATTCTCTGGCTGAATCAGACACAGAGGGTAGAATGTCCTCCAGGCGTTTCAGGTGAGAACTCATTGGCTGGGCCGTGGGAAAATCAGCATCAGGAAAGCAAATTCTGGGAATTCTTTCCTCTGGCCAAGACTCTGGAGCCTCAAAGCGTGTTCTGGGCTTCTGTCCAGGTGCCAAACCATCCTTCAGGTCTATAAAGTGTGCTCCTGGGTTCCCGGCAAAGCAGAGAACACTATTCAAAAAATTTGATATTTAGTATTTTTCCAAAGAGAATGAAGATTGTCATCATGTGAAATACCAGAATCTCGGACATCTTATCTATTTTATCCCCCAAATTAGACAGTACTAGGATTGCGCAGGGCTTCAGCGGTAAAGTGACTCAGCGGTAAAGAATCTGCCTGCCAGTGCAGGAGATGCAAGGGACGTGGGGTCAATCCCTGGGTCGGGAAGATCCACTGGAGAAGGGAATGGCAACCCACTCCGGTATTCTTGCCTGGAGAATCCCATGGAAAGAGGAGCCTGGCAGGCTACAGTCCGTGGGGTCGCAGAAGAGTTGGACGCGACTTAGAGACTAAAGAACAGGATTGTTCTACAAAGTCAACGTCCTTCCAGGCTTTCCCCACGTGTGGACCGTCTCCTTGCCCCCTGCTCTTGCCTCTGGGGCCTCCTTCCATCAGGAATCACCTCAAAGCGGTTCTGGGCTTCTGTCCAGGTGCCAAACCATCCTTCAGGTCTATAAAGTGTGCTCCTGGGTTCCCGGCAAAGCAGAGAACACTATTCAAAAAATTTGATATTTAGTATTTTTCCAAAGAGAATGAAGATTGTCATCATGTGAAATACCAGAATCTCGGACATCTTATCTATTTTATCCCCCAAATTAGACAGTACTAGGATTGCGCAGGGCTTCAGCGGTAAAGTGACTCAGCGGTAAAGAATCTGCCTGCCAGTGCAGGAGATGCAAGGGACGTGGGGTCAATCCCTGGGTCGGGAAGATCCACTGGAGAAGGGAATGGCAACCCACTCCGGTATTCTTGCCTGGAGAATCCCATGGAAAGAGGAGCCTGGCAGGCTACAGTCCGTGGGGTCGCAGAAGAGTTGGACGCGACTTAGAGACTAAAGAACAGGATTGTTCTACAAAGTCAACGTCCTTCCAGGCTTTCCCCACGTGTGGACCGTCTCCTTGCCCCCTGCCCTTGCCTCTGGGGCCTCCTTCCATCAGGAATCGCCTTCCATTAGGAGTGGCTCTCGTGGGGGTCTCTTGTCCTCTCTGGGCTTTGTCTGAAGATGCTGTTCTTGCAAGACATGTTTACGTGATACAGATTCCAGTTGGACAATGAATTCACTTATGTTTTAGTCTTTGATAATATTGATTTCCAGGCTCCTAGCCTCTCTCACCGCCATTAAGGAGTCTGCCATTCACAGGTGGGTCATTTTCTCTCGGCTTCTTGGAAGATTTATTTGCTGTTCTCCATCACTGTGATGGGTCCGTGTGTGGGTTTTGGTGTGTGTGTGTTTTTAATCCTTTGCTTAGGGTTTATTGTGCTCCTTGAACTGAAATTCATGTCCTTTATCAATTCTGGAAAATTCTCAGCCATCACCTCTTCAAATAACGACTGTCTCTCCGGTTCTCGGCTGTCTCCCTCCGACCCTCCGTGTAGCTGTGCATCATCTCTCATCCCAACCTCCTCTTCTTAGCCTCTATCTCGTATTTTCTGCTTGTCCTCTGTCCTGCATTTATGCGTCCTGATAATTGCTTCTGCTCCATCTTCTAGTTCACTGATTCCCTCCTGAACTGGGTCTATATGCTGTTCCTCCCATCTGTGGAGTTTTGTGTTTCGGTTATTATGTTTTTCATTTCTAGAAGTTCTACCTGGCTCTTTTTCAATCTCTTGGATCACTTTTATAGTCTTTTTCCCCCCCTCCTTGTCTGTATTGTCAATTCTTTCTTGAAACATTTTTAACTTATTATTTTATTCTAGTTCTGATCACTCAAACATCTGAAATCTTCTGATCTAGTTTTGCACGCGTGGTCTCTGCTGACTCTGACTCATCATAGATGGTTTTCTCACGTGTTTTGCAATTTGAGATTGTAGCCAAATGATATTCTGTAGGAACCCAGAAGGACCTAGAAGACATGGCTGTGCTCTGACCGTGTGCCCCAAGTCTATCCACCCAACACCACTTTAGGTTAATTTCTGGGCTTGGGGTTTTCTGGACCACTGATCTCACAAATTGGAGCCTCAATTGCTAAGTGAAGGTCAGACTAAATTGACACGTTCTCAGGAAGGAATCTTTTTATCTTCATTCATTGCAGGGCCCCGGACACATGAATATCCTTGCTCTCTTTCTTTGCTAAAAGTTTGGTTTTTACAGCCCAACCGTATGCTGAGTGTACTGCATTGGAGGGTCCCAGCTTGAGATAAAGATCTCACTTCATACTCCCAAGCTCCCACGAGCTCTAGATAGGACAATGTCTTGTGGGTTAGTTGCTAAGTTGTGTCGCTTTTGTGACTCTATGGACTGCAGCCCGCCAGAGTCTTCTGTCCATGGGATTTCCCAGGCAAGAATACTGGAGCGGGTTGCCATTTCCTTCTCCAGGGGATCTTCCTGACCCAGGGATTGAACCCGCATCTCCTGCTTGGCAAGTGGATTCTTTACCACTGAGCCACCTGGGAGGCCCCAAAGATAATGCGTGCATTGCAGTTAAAACCCAGTTCTAGGCGCCTGTTAGCAAATGCTCAAGGCAGTGTTTGCTTCTAGTTCCGGTATCAGTTCCCACATCATTGCTGGCTCTCAGGAATTTCCCTTATTTTCTTGCAAACTTAGCTACGCATTGAATAAAGAAATTTGTAATAACTGAACCTGCGTTTTTAGGTGTTTTTGTAGCAAGAGTGTCCCTCAACCCCAGAGGATCTGACTATAGCAGAACAAATACTTGTTCACCAAACCATCTCTTCTCCCTTTGGGGCTCACACCTAGACCACAGCCCTAGCTACCCTCAACCCTTGCAGCTAAGCATGGTAGCATGCCTAGTGGAACTGTTCCCAGGTCAGGATTGTGAAAACCTCCTACACGATCCACAGGGGAAGATGGCAGTCACAAGACAGATGAGCCTGTGTCCCTAGTCACTGCTTGAAGGAGAACTGCCTGCCATTTCAAATGCTAGATGAATAAGAAAAAAAGCCCCTGGGACTTAAGGATTAACCTGTGACAGTAGCTTGTGTTCTTTAGTCTACTGGTTCACCATTTGTCAGAATTAAAGTCTCACGTAGAATTGTCCAGTAGTTTAGTATTAATCTCACGAGGCAGCAGTGAGCAAGCGTGTGAAGTGTGTGAACCTGGGTAACCTGGATGAGGAGCTTCCCTGGTGACTGAGGTGGTAAAGAATCTGCCTGCAGTGTGGGAGACCTGGGTTCAGTCCCGGGGTTGGGCAGATCCCGTGCAGGAGGGCATGCCAACCCACCCCAGTATTCTTGCCTGGAGAATCCCTACGGACAGAGGGACCTGGCAGGCTACCATCCATGGGGTAACAAAGAGTCAGACACGACTGAGTGACTAAGCTGGATGAGAGCCAGGAATCCTAGCCACCAGACCAGCAAGGGCTAGAGGCTGGAAAATATTTTTCCCTGGATCTTTGCCCCCAGTGAAAAATGCATTCATTACGAAGGCAGAAACTATAAATGCAGGTGCAAAGTTTACTATTAGAGACAAAGTACAACAAATGGAAGAGCACACAGAGAAACCGGTTTTTAAAATGAGTAGAAGTGAGGCAGAGAAGCACACCCAGCAGGGAAGGGTGTGGGTGTGCCCCCAGCTAGGAGGAGGCAGTAAAGAGGCGGCTAAGTCAGTTACGTAGGTCAGTTCTTCGGGGTCTTTGTCTTCCTTCAGGCCAATTATCTGATTTTTTTTTTCCCCACACCTGACCTACCCTGAGACCCTCCCCTGGGTGTGCACGTACCCCTCAGCCAAGATGAATCTCGAAGTGACATCTCCTGGGAGGAGCAAGACTCATATGACCTGGCATTATCCCTTGACTTTTGACCCATGAGGAGCCTTTGTGCGCATATGTAGCGTCTCCCTTGTCCCCAAAGAGGGGGAGAGCAGAGATCCCTTAATCCTTTACTCAAACAGAGTTTTGCCCCTCTTTGTCCTTGCCATGGCTACTACCTTAAGGTGTTTACAAGAGACAAACACTGGCTATTTACCCTGTTTCTTTTATTACTTTCATTTCAGAGGGCAAAAAGGAGTCTGTTTGTAAATGCTTTAACTGGAACCCACCTATCTCTTGTCCCAGGAAATGCTAACATTGATAAGCATCCAGCCTGAAGCCCACTGCTCTGTGGCCCATGAAATGCAAACAGGAGGCCAGTTGTAAATGTCTAACCTGGAGCCCATTTATCTCCTAACTCAAACCTGTACAATCCTTTCAGGCCTTAGGGGCTTCAAGTGTGTGTATTCAAGGGGCTCCCAGGATGCAAGACCATGGCTCACTGAGCCTGAGCGGCTCACTGGAGTTGCAAGTGGGATATTGGTTTGAGAAAGATCCCCCTTCTCTGCCTTGTCACCATTCTCTGCCAGGCCTGTACTGGCCACTAGGTCCCCAGACCATGCAGGTGAGGCCGTGCTCTTGAGGAGCTCCTGTGTATTGGGGACACAGATGCAGACACAGGCAAGCCTGGGATGAGAAGATAATGGGGGTCGTGGGTTGTACTGGAGTCATGACTCAGGTGATGGTCCATTCAGACTGAGGGTCCGGGCGTGGCTGGGAAGCACCAGGTTGCAGCTCCAAGGTTCAGGTCCCTGGAGACAGAATCAGGCGGGCCTTGCTCTGTTCCCTGCAGGCGAGATTCCAGTGGGCAGCCTGGCCTGCCTGGCAGGAGGGGCCTGGGCATGCCCTGGAGGTGGGCATGTGGCCCAGAGCCAGCAGGACGTCGAGGCTGCCCCATGCAGAAAAACCTCATCTCCACAGTCCTTAATGACGCCTTGCTTGGTCTCTGGAGTCCTCAGGTCACCCACTGTGCATGCATGTCTTCAAGAGGCCACAAACATTCACTGACCACTTCTGCAGGGATGAGGGCCACCACGGGGCATTGGTGACATTGTAGGGATACAGTTGTTAGGGGAACATTGATTGAAACGGCCCACCCTGGCCAGGCACCATGGTAACCATTTTCGTGAGGTCCTGGCAAGGAACAGGTAACTAATAAGCCACTACCAACTGGAAGAGTTCAGGAAAGGCCAAAAGGAGACGCCACGTGTCCTGCCACCTCCCAGAATCCTTCTCGTTGGAATCCATCTTGGCCGAGCAATGCGTGCACCACCAGGAAGGAGCCTGAGTCAGAATGATTGGCCAAAGACAAACCAGCAAAAGAAATCCCATCACCATAAAACCCAAGACTTCAAGCCACGTGGCAGAGCAGTCCTCCTGGGTTCCTTTATCCTCCTGCTCTCCCCCAGGGCGCCCCTTCCCAATAAAGTCGGCTTCTGTTTCTCCTTGGACAATTCATTTCTGAGTGTTAGACAAGAGCCCCCTTTTGGGACCTGGAAGGGGTCCCCCTTCCTGCAACACAGAGACACAGCAGGCCAGAGAATGGGCTTCCGGACCCCCACCCTCAATGGCTCACAGCCTAGAAGGACAAGGAAGGGCCCCCTGCTGGGAACCGACCATGTCTCCTCCTCTGCCCCCTTCAGCTCTGGTAACAGTAGTGTCCACAGCCCCCTCACATCCCACCCACAAGATCACACGTGTGGTAAGTGGTCCCTACTAGCAAAGGTGTGAATTAGAATGACCCAGTTGTGATGTGCTTTTATGTGTCAACCTGGCTGGGCTGTGGTGCTCAGCTGCTTAGTCAAATGCTGTGTAGATGTAGCTCTGAGGGTTATTTGTGGGTGTGATAACATTTACGATCAGTTGAACTTGAGTAAAAGAGATGGCTGTCCATGAGGTGGGTAGGCCTTATTGAATGGATAAAAGGCCTTAAGAGCAAAAACAGAGGCTTTCCAGAAAAAAGGGGACTCTGCTTCCAGATTGGAACACAGAAGTTCTGCCTGAGTTCCCAGCCTGCCTGGGATTTGGCAGCCTCCAGTCATGCAAGCTGATTTCTTCAAGTAAGTCTCTCAGTTCCCTCCTCTCTCTTTCCCTCTCAATTGCCTCTCAGCCTCCTCAACCAAACCATAGTCTTGAGAGCTTCCTGTGCACCACACACAGAGGGGCGGCCCCTGTCTTTCCATTCCTGGTGGCCTTGCAGGGAATTCAGAATCACGTAGGATGCCAACCCTTATGCACCCTAGATCCCAGCCAGAGGGTCGGCGAAGGTGGCCCAGCTTGGAAAAAGCCTTTGAGGGACAGGCTGAGCATTCTGCAGTTTGCTCTGGAATGTTGTGCCCATGCCGCCTCAACCTGAGCCTGACTCCCACACACACAAAATAAAATGTCTGAGTGCATTCCACACCCTGGGGAGCTGCTGGAATGGGACAAGATCGCGGCCAGGCAGGGTAGCCCAGCCTGGCCTCGCTCCCGGAAGAGCTCAGTGCACAGAGGAGACCCACACAGCCACCTAGGGAGATGAACAGTCACTGGGCTGCACTTGCCCAGTGCTCACTTCACAGCCACGGGGAGCCCAGGTTCCTGGGAGACAAGTGCCACTTAAAAGCCCATCACCTCCTACCATCCTCCCGCCCTGAGCTCCATAGATCATAAACTCCAGAGGGCAGAGGGGGCTCATGCTGGGGCCTGAGGTCACAATCCAGCTCATCCGTTGCTGCAGAGGGAGGCCCCCTGGGAATAAGGTGCAAAGGGTGATATCAGCCCCGGGCATCCCTGTCACCCCCGACATTTCCTGGGCCAGCCCTCTGACCTTGTCGGGGACTATTTTGGCCACTGCCCTGCACTCCAGAGAAAAGTAACCCTCCTCTGCCCCTTCTTCCTCTGGTTATCCCACCATGTAGAGCCTCTGGGTGTTTAGGGTTAAAGAGCAGAAGGTAAGCTGTGAACACAGATGAGTCCAGCAATTTGATATTAACGAAACTAAGAAGCCTGCAGACTACTGGAAAGGGTAGTTCATTTTCACTTGCATCTTAAACCCCGTGGAGCCAACTGGGAATAACACAGACCTCAGTGTCAACTGCGGGCTTCCCAGGTGACTGAATGGTAAAGAATCTTGCCTGCCAATGCAGGAGATGAAAGAGACGCAGGTTTGATCCCTGGATCAGGAAGATACGTTGGGACAGGAAATGGCAACCCACTCCAGTATTCTTGCCTGGAAAATCCCACGGACAGAGGAGCCTGGCGGGATACAGTCCATGGGGCCGCAAAGAGTTGAACACGCCTGGGCTCAGCACAGCAGCAGCAGTGTCAACTGAGTCAGGACTGGAAATCTCGGCCCTGCCTTTGAGTGGTGGAGGGCCCTGGGCTTCACTTCACTGCTCTGAGCCTCCATCTCCTTTTCCCACAGACATGGGAATAACAGCATCCCCTTCACCAGGCGGCCATGAGGGTGAAGGGCCACACTGGAAACACTTAGCCGGCATCTGGCCCTCTGTGCCCAGAGCTCCCAACCTCTCCTCTCATCCCTCCTTCTGTCCCTGCCTGAGAAGCTTGTGGGGACACAGGACGTGTAACAGCTCGCACGATCCCGGGGGAGGGAGGGGGATGGGAGGGTCAGAGAAGAGGACCCGAGTGACAGGGAGGGATTTCAGGTGGGGAGGAGGGTCTCAAAGGCGTCTTAGGGGCATTTTCTGTGCCCCTGGATACACTTTAGAAGAGAGGCTTGGGACTTGCCTGGTGGTTCAGTGGTTAAGAACCCGCCTTACAATGCAAGTAATGTGGGTTCCATCCCTGTTTTGGGACTAAGACCCCACGTGTCACAGGGCAACTAAGCCCACACCCGGCAGCTAGAGAGAAGCCCTCGCGCTGCAGTAAAGACCCCACATAACACAAGACCCATGGAGACAATGAAATTAAAAAAAGAAGTAGGGGCTTAGATGGAGGAGATGAAGCCTTCCTTTCAGGCCAGGGCTCCAGATGGACTGAGCAGCCTCCTTCTTCAAGAAGGGAAGGATGGGGGTGAGGCCCCGTGGAGTCCCGAGGCCGCGAGGCATCATCATCTCTATAGCAAGTCATGTTCCTGAGGAATCAGACCACACAGGAGTGAGGCTCCAGAAACCCCTGGCCGGGCATGAGAGCCGCAGAAGAGAGGAGGCCAGCCTCTAAGGGAGGACGTGTCTCCCTGTCCAGAACAACCTACTGTGCCGCCCTTACTGTGCGCCTTCCTTCTGCCCGTGGAGGAAACAGGACCCCGGGGTGGAGGGTCTCACTGTGCATCCCACGGGCTTCTTGTGGCTGCAACATGGGCCTGTATGGAGCAGCCCTTGAGACATGGAGCTGCTGTTAAAGGGCTTCAGAGATTGGGAAACTGAAGCCCAGAAAGATGTGACACCCCTAGGCTGACACAGCTCCAGCCTTCTGAGTCCTCGGACCCGAGGAAATCCCGCTCAGCAGCTTCCTTGCTACATAAAGTCGATGGAAGGAATTCTCCTGTGCCTCGGTTTTCCTGTCTGTAAAAAATTAAAGACATCAAAGTATCCTGTGCCCTGGCCCTAAGGATGAAATGAAATAACTCATGTGAAAGAGCCTCATCAGATGCCTAACATAATAAACCTTGATTAAAATGACTATCCAGACCACAGTGTTATTATTCTAATTTTCTCCCATTAAGCACTCTGTATTTGCTAAATGAGTGATTTTTTTAAAACATTTTATTATGAAAGTTTCAAATACACAGCCAAGTGGAAAGAATTTTTAGTGAACACCCAGATTCTATAACAGTAGAATTCTACCATTTACATTTCATAATATTTGCTTTATCAAATCCATCCATCAATCTATCTTACTTTTTGATGCATTTCAAAGTAAATTGATGATGTCATTCCAATTCCCCTTCAGTGTTTCCTGGTTTACTGTTTGGGGAGGGGGTGAAATTTACATACAGTGAAATGCACAAAACTTAAATGTCGTTTGCATATAAACACGTAATTCAAACCCATATCGGATATGACATAAAGGATATGACTATCATCCCAGAGGGGCTTCCCAGGTGGCTCATTGGTAAAGAATCTGCCTGCCAAGGAAGGAGATACAGGAGACTCGGTTCAATCCCTGGGTCAGGAAGATCCCCTGGAGAAGGAAATGGCTACCCACTCTGGTATTCTTGCCTGGGAAAGCCCATGGACAGAGGAGCCTGGAGGCCTACGGTCCATGGAGCCGCAGAGTTGAACACAACCCAGCGACTGAGCACACATCATCCCAGAAGGGTCCTCCTGCCTCTTTGCAGGCAGTCCTGCGCCTGCTTCCAGGAGGCAACCGCTATTCTGACTCCACTACAGGCTAATCTTCCTGTTGTAGAATTTCACATGATCATGATTCATAACACAGGGCTGTGTGTACTTGTGCCAGCTATCTGCAGCTGTATAACAAATTACTCCGAAACTGAGCAGCTTAAAACATCACCGCCTAAGAGTTCAGGTTCTTTGGGCTGGAAACTGGGACATGGCTAACCGGGCGGGGGTGGTGTAGTCGCTAAGCCGTGTCTCTTTTGCAACCCTATGGACTGTAGGCTGACAGGCTCTTCTGGCTGTGAGATTTTCCTGGGCAAGAATACTGGAGTGGGTTGCCATTTCCTCCTCCAGGGGATCTTCCCAACCCAGGAATCGAACCCACGTCTCCTGCATCGCACGGGGATTCTTTACCGCTGACCCACCTGGGAAGTCCCCTGGCTTAACTGGACCCTCTGGCTTGGGGGTCCCTTAAGGCTGCAAAATGATAGGATAGCAAAAGAGAAACTCCCCAGGTTGGTAGGTACCCAGTATGCTACTGGAGATCAGTGGCGAAATAACTCCAGACAGAATGAAGGGATAGAGCCAAAGCAAAAACAATACCCAGTTATGGATGTGACTGGTGATAGAAGCAAGATCCAATGCTGTAAAGAGCAGTATTGC
>SJXQ01005306.1:174666-199464 GCA_006408695.1 Aepyceros melampus | reverse complement strand
TCAGTCTCTCTCCCCCCTCACTGTCTCCCCCTTTCCCCCCCTTCTCTCTAACAGTTTTAGCAAGAGAGGGATCAGCGAGTCTTCTGTCCAGGACAGGGTGAGTAACCCACATGAAAAAGGGACAAGTTGCATAGCTTGGAGAAAGAGCTGGAAAACTGACACCCTCAGAGCAGGAGAGCCCAGCCCTGCTGGCACTCTGTGAAAGGCTATTTCTGTCCTCCCTGCATTCAGATGGAGACATACCATCCAGCCCAGTAAATGCCCCTTTGTGCTAGATGGGTTTCCATCAACTTACGAGACGTCTTTATTGAGAACTGGTTGCACCCTGCCCTGGCCTCTGCCCAGCGAAAGTCCGGCCAGCTGGGACACCAGCCACAGCAGAAGGGCATTTTGGGGAGACACCCTGGAAATTTCAGCCTCTGCACAGTGTAGGCAACATCCATGGGCTAGATGCACAGCTAGCCCCACAAAGAGGCCAGTGACCACAAAGGGTCCAGGCAGGGGCTGGCTCTTATGCATGCCTTGAATATGGAGCTGGAGGCCTCAATGGTCTGATGATTTGGACTCCTAAGCAGTGGTAACCCCAGAACCAGCCCCTGGGTTTACCCAGCCCCTATCCCACTCCATGTTGGACCAGGAGGATACCCCTGCCTCCAACCTGCTCCTGAAAGGACAAGGGTCCTTTCCTGGGCAGTCCAATTCACCCCCCAAACCTTCATACCCTCTCCCTTAGATGGGAGGTAGCAGCTGTGGAATTGAATGGAATATCTCAACTTCCAAGTTCTTCCAATTAGCCTAGGCTGGAAGCAAGGAAAGAACCAGAGGCTAGCCAAGCAAATGGAATTCATGAGCAGCTTGAAAGAAGAGGCTGTGGAGACCAACACTGTCAGACTGAGAAGCACAGCCCAGGGGTTACAGCAGGCAGGCAGCAGCCAGAGGGCAAAGGGCAAGTTAAAGTGAAACCATCTTGTTCCCTCACCTGGCTGCCCCGCAGTTATTCTTAGCAAACAAAGTCCTGTGACACCCTTGCTTTTTGATGGCATAGGCTTTACCAAGATGAAGGCAACCTTGCCATCTGCTGGACCAAATTTGCTCATCAACTGTGAGAAATGACCGATGACAGGTCATCAAGAACCCAGCCGACATGAAGACTGTGCCGGCAGACCCTGAAATCTGAACAGGATCCCTCCTTAGGACTCTTTCCTTCATGGATTTATGCAAGTGAAATAAAATGGTGCCTTTGCAGTACAGGCATTTCTAACATGTTACCCTGAGGAGTCTTAGCTTTTCCAAAGCAGGAGACACGTGCCCTGTGCTGAGGGGTCATTGATGACAGCCTCTGTGCAAAGGCACCAGGGCCAAGGTTGGTGCTCAGCAGTGGGGTCTCCTCCCCTCCGCACCCCTCAGTCAAATCCACTTGACTCAAATTCCCATGCTGGGGCTCAGAGTGGGGTCCCCAGAGCAGCCACACCAGCTTCCCCAGGACCTGGGTAGAAATGTAGGGAGTGGATAGCGAGCAGTGTCCCTCGGCAGTTCTGATGCTGGCCCAACCAGGGTCAGAACAAGGACACCGACGTGGATGGCCAGCGCATGATGTTCACAGACACAGCAGCCACTGTCCCCTCCCCACCTCAGAGCGGGAGGCTCAAATTCCCCACCCTACTGTGGCTCCTAGGGCATTTTCAGGTGTCTCCCTAAGGAAAGTGAAGCCGTGGGTCAGCCCACAGCTGAGGCGGGCCTTGCTTCTCCAGGGAAGAGCGGAAAGGGCCTGGGGCAGCTGAGTGCACTTGTGAGACTCACCTGTTTCGTGGTAGCTCCCAGTCCCCATCTGGGGCAGGTGGGGTGGGCTCAGGAGACCTGGGTTCAAACCTCAGCTCTGGGAGCCTTAGTTTCCAAGCAAGCCGAATGGGCGCATAGTGAGAGAGTTCACACCAAAGCCCCAGACCAGCGTCCCTCAGCAATGCTTGCTAGTTCTATCCTTGACCTCTTGGTGGCGGTGTCTCCACTTGTCCACAACCTGTGGGAAGTTGTGGGTGCTGAAGGAGCCAGCCTCCAGCCTGAGCCTTGAGACCCTTAATGTGGGTAGGAGTCTTGGAAGGCGGTGGGAGAGACCTGTGGGTGAGAAAGCATGCCCTCCAGGGCATCTTGGGGTTTCCCAGAGGAGGCAGCGCCCAGGCTTGGAGAAGGAGGACACTGACCCTGGCAGGGGAAGGCAGGAGGTGGCAGGGTGGTCTTCAGGCTGGATGAGCACAGGCCCCACCAGTCTCTCAGCAACTTTTCTCTCAGCACCTGGTGTGCAGCTTTGAGATTCAGTTTACTATGGAGGAACCATCATCAGTCCATAGGACCTCGTCTTAGCCTGGGTTTGGGCTTTCTGCCTAGCTGGTTCCCTGGACAGGGCAAGGCTAGCAATCAATCTTCGGAACAGGAAGTGGGGTACCTAGACTAGACTTGAGCTGCTCCCAGAGGGCACCTCTTTGCCAAACCACAAGCCACCTACCCCACCAGCGCTCCAGACGCCTGTTCTCACTTCCACAGTCACCTGTGGCCTAGCAGCTTCACAGTTTGAGTCACTGGTTCACTGTCAGAGCCAAGAATATGGAGCCCCTTCATTAGTGGTTTGCAAAGCACAGGCTGGGCTGAGCTAGCTAGGCTGAGGGACTCCCAAAGCCGGACAAAGTAGGCATGGCCAGGGCATGCCCAGGGCAGCCGCTAGGCGTGGGCTGAGGGTCAACAGTACCTGGGGCTTTGTGTGCAGTTGGGGGAGGAGGCAGTTACCACACCAACAACAAGCATGGGGTTTCCAGGGGCTGATCCAGGGCACAAGCAGAGGGAGGCCAAGGGCTACTGCAGGCAGATGGTAAACAAGCAGATGGGATACAATCAGATGTCGTGAAGAAGCTGGACACGTGGAGACCTGGGAACAGGGTCCTCGGGTGGGGAATATGGGGAATGCAAAGTCCTGACACAGCGATGAGTCCAAGGAACAAACAGAGGGGCAATGAGGAAGGTGAGGAGAGGGGAGGATGCTGGGTTGTCAGATTTATAGGTCCCAGGAGTGAGGATTTTCATAAGAATTCAGAGGGACTTAATCTGGTTAGGGATATAACCTGATTTACTTTTTCAAAATAGGACTGTGGGGAAGGGTGAGTATTTTAATCTGTTTTATGTCCTGTGTTTAAAAGTGGGGGGAAAACCTATTTATCAATGAAAAATATAAACATATTAAAAAAACTAGGATTAAGATCAGCTGTATTAGGAAAAAATAAAATTCCAGTATCCTAAAACAAGATAGTTTTTTGTTTGTTTGTTTGTTTGTTTACACTTAAGTATTGAGGTGGGCAGGCTAGGGAAGGCCTGGGCTCCAAGGGGACATAGGCTCCTTCTATCTTTGGCTCTGCTGTGTGAGACTCCCATGCCCAGTCTCGTGGTCCAATATAGCTAGTGGAGCTCCAGTCATTACATTCATGCTTCAGCCAATAGGAAGGTAGAAGTAATAAAAAAAAAAAAGAAGAAGAAATGGTAGTCCTCAGTCCCTTTCCTAATGTTGCACATCTCTTCCATTGCCAGACTGTAGCCACACAGCCACACTTCAATGCAAGAGAAGTTCAGAACTGCAGGAGAAACCCCTCTTCTGGGAAACCATTGGCTGAGCTAAAACTCAGGATCCTGTGACTGAAGGAGAAGTGACGAACAATAGCAGGGATGGCCGTTATCCCTGCCCCTTTGACATGCTGTGGGAACAAGGACTTGGCTGGGCTCAGTAGGGACTGGCGGAGAAGGCAATGGCAACACACTCCAGTACTCTTGCCTGGAAAATCCCATGGATGGAGGAGCCTGGTAGGATGCAGTCCATGGGGTGGCAAAGTCGGACACGACTGAGCGACTTCACTTTCACTTTTCACTTTCATGCATTGGAGGAAATGGCAACCCACTCCAGTGTTCTTGCCTGGAGAATCCCAGGGACAGGGGACCCTGGTGGACTGCCATCATGGGGTCACACAGAGTCGGACACGACTGAAGCGACTTAGCAGTAGCAGTAGCAGCAGTAGGGACTGGGGAGAGAGACTGATACACAGATGCAGGACAAACAGGCGGATCTAGTCTCCTTGGAGGAAGCTGCGTCTCACTGCTTTCTCTCCACAGTACTGGCTGGGCGCCTCCAAGTCACCCAATCTGCCTCTCACACTCTGTTGATGGCTACAGAACATCCAGACACGGTCATGTTGGTGATATTCCAGAGTACAATGAGCATAACTCAGCGACACCCTTGTGGGAGAAACCCACTTTGTTTGGGGGGTGAGGGCGTAACTATGGCCTTAGGCATGTCACGTCTTGCAGGAGTACTGAGTGAGGTGATGCATATGCCTACCTGGGTGCCCATTTCATGCTCCCTAGTCCAGTACCGTGCATGACCTTGGCCAGTTCCACCCCATCCTTAAAATGAGGGTGATAACACAGAACCTCCTCACATGCCTGGCCTCCCTCGTCTGTCCTTCTGGAAATGGGGTGGCAGCCCTGCCCTGCCACCTGGCTCTGAGCACTGAACTGGTGGGAAATGTACTGCATGGAAGTGCTTGATAGGAATGCAGAATCCTAGGCCCACCCCACAGCCATGACAAGGTTCCCCTCGAGTGGGGAGCAGGCAGTCAGGCTGCCAGCTCCCACGGAGCACCAATTGCCCCAGGCTGACTGCCAGTTGGTTGCCCTCCTCCCCTCTCCCTGGTAGTGGGCATGTGTGGGCTGGCCTGGGCCCTGGCAGAGGCAGGAGCTTCAGTTGCAAAGCCAGCCTCCCAGAGTAGGATTGAGTACAGGCCTGCCTCACTGAGCCTGGGGCACCCCGTGCATGCCACAGCACCTTTCCAAACTTGGTCTCCTCTCTCTCTGTGTAAATGGAAATGCCCTCCCTGTCTCCTTGCCTCTCAGAGATGGAAAAGGGCCAGGGATTCAGCCATTTGTGAAGGTTCCCATTCACGTGATCTATCTGAATGCACATCTTCCCAGATCCCAGCTGACATGACCATGCTCTCCCCACAGTAACTCAGGGGCACAGGCAATATTCATCCTCCTCCTGGTGCTGTGTTGGGTGGAGCGGGGCCCAGGCCCCTCTAGCCATGAGACCCTATCCCTCCTGATGAGGAGTGAAGCCACCCAGGCATCTGGTCTCTGTCTCACCCAGAGCGTGAAGCCGCCGCCCTAAGAGCCGCCTGACTCTGGGGCCTGTTCTGGGTGATGTGGCTCTTGACTATCACTGGCCAGCAGGATTCCAGCACCTGCTCAAGGTGGCAGCATGGGGAGGGGGGTGAGGTCAAGACTGTCATCATCCCCATTACTGGGAGCTGGTCTGGGCTTCACCTGGGCTGGGTCACTTCATCTTCAGAGCATCCCCATTTTACAGACAGGACATGCACCTCCAGTGACACAGATCAGAATGGGTGGGTGAACTAAACATCACCCAACATGTGTGTGTCTGAACGTGTGTATTGACTGCACATGAGCCCCTCTCTTGTGTGTCTCTTTGCTGTAGAACAGTGACTGGCCCTGTCTCTCCCCGGCTCACCTTCTCTCCTGGGACCTTCCCCAGTGGTCACTTCCCCATGGACTGAAGCTTCACAGTCAGAATCTGGGAACCAACCTCGGACACCCATGCTGATCCCTCCAGCAGGAGAATCTGAAACCAGGTAGATGTGAGGACATCCAAGTATGGATTGCCCCTTTCAGTCTGTCCTGGAAAACAGCTGGTAAACAGACAGCACAGGCAAATGAGGATGACAAAGCAGATTGGGAAAGTCCCTCCCTGAGGACAAGCACATCTGGAGGATGAGACCCTGCCAAGGACTGATCATGCCCCCATCAGCTCTACTCAAGTAAGGTGAAATGCCTGCCTGGGTCTCTGGTGGTCAGTACAGAGCATGGTTACAAACCTAAGTCTAAACGCCCAATTATTTAGTCAACCATGATCTCTCCTAGCTTCCTTCTTTTGGACAGAGGGAATAATGAACCTCAGCACAGAGCTGCCACAGGGCCCACGTGAGACACCCTGGTGACACCCACAGAAACTCTCTTATCCAATAAACAGACAGGAACAGAGCCCTCTCAAGCACTCTCCTCCCACCTCCCCCAACCTGCCCCACCCCTGCACCTGGAGCCTCCCCTGCACCCTCAGGGCACTCTCTGCTGGCTGCCCTCTCCCAAGCCTCTCCAGGAGCAGGCTGCTGCTGCAGCAGAGATTTCCAGCTGTTTGTGTTTAGTTACATTTGGGTTTTTGTGAGAATAACAGTAATTGCTACTTGTAATGGTCACCACGCCTGGGTCTAACTAGACCCCCAGGCACTGCTGTATCCCCGCTCATGTTGGCCTTGTCAACTAGGACTGAGGCAATAGCCATCTCTGTGAACCTCAGTTTTCTCAGCTATGAAGTAGTGGGACAACAGCAGTTCCTCTTCACCAGAGGGCTGTGAGTGGGCAGAACTGAGGCCCTGTTAAGATGCACTGGGCCCTTAGCAGCGCTGCAAGTGGGCAGGGCCTGCCCACACCTGCACAAAATGGAGGCCTGTTGGTCTGAGCTGTGGCTGCAGGACTTTAGGACTGTGGTCAAGACAAGTTCGCAGGCAGCCTAGCCCATACAGACCCTAGACCCCAGCATCCCACCACGGCCACAGACCTGAGGAATCAAGCCCAAACAACTGGCTGAACAGAGGAGGAAATCATACAGTCACATCATACAGTTGGTAAATACCCAGCTGGGTTTAGCCAGGGCGTGGGAACCCCATGGCCCCCAGCCTGTCCATCACCACAAATGGTGCAGATGTGCCAGCATGTCAGGAGGATTTAGAGGAAGTTTCCCTTTTCTGATAAATCTCCAATGTGACTTACATTTTCCATGGTTTCAGCTTCACTTTCAAAACTCCCTTTAGGGATTCCCCTGGTGGGCCAGTGGTTGGAAGCCTGACTGCCAATGCAGGGGACAAGGATTCCATTGTCCCCTGGGAGGATTGCACATGCCATGGGACAGCTAAGCCCACACACCACAACTAAGGAGCTATTGCAGGGAGAAGTCAATTCTGACTCCATGTTGAAACGGTTTCTTTGACTTGCTTTCCGTTGCTTTTATTATTATAATTACACATAATGGCCTGCCTCAGAGAATCCTACCCCTCTGCCTATTACACTAAAGTGCCTTTGTTCAGAACCCTGTCCTTGTGTAGACGGCAAGAAGGAAGAAATTAACACATTACTTTGCCTGAGGCTTGCAGTCTAGGAGATACTCGCAAGATTAAGCGGCCTTTTTAGTTTCCTCACCTCCCCCTATCTCTGGTTCATAAAAGAACCTGGCACCCAGACCCTAACAAGATGGTTATTTTGAGGCGTTAGTCTGCCATCTTCTCTGTCTGCCAGCTTTCTGAATAAGAATAAAGTCGTATTCCTTGCCTCAACGCCACCTTGACTCTTGGACTCATTGGCCTAACATGCAGTGGGCAGAGCGAGCTTGGGCTCAGTAACAAAGCTATTGCAATGAGAAACTTGTGCACCACAATTAGAGTAGCACTCACTCGGCGCAACTAGAGAAACCCCACATGAAACAACTAAGGCCCAGCACAGCCAAAAATAATTAAATCAATCAATCAATTTTTAAAAAGATAAGATTGTTAAAAAAAAAAAAAGCTACTTCTAGCAGTAAGAGTAAGGCATTGCTGCTGCTACTGCTGCTGCTAAGTCACTTCAGTTGTGTTCGACTCCGTGCGACCCCATAGACAGCAGCCCACCAGGCTCCCCTATCCCGGGATTCTCCAGGCCAGAACACTGGAGTGGGTTGCCAATTCTTTCTCCAACGCATGAAAGTGAAAAGGGAAAGTGAAGTCGCTCAGCTGTGCCCGACTCTTAGCTACCTCATGGACTGCAGCCCAACAGGCTCCTCTGTCCATGGGATTTTTCAGGCAAGAGTACTGGAGTGGGGTGCCATTGCCTTCTCCAAAGCGTAAGGCATTAGGCAGGGGGAAACAAGGAGGTCTTGGTGTGGAGGGCAATCACAGGTGAGGCAGGCACTAGGTTACAGTGCTCATGGATGCCCACCTGCTGGCTGGTGTTGACTGAAAAAATACAGCCTAAAAGTTGAGAGTTATATTTATTCCATGGATACTTTTAGCACTTCTAGCCCAGGTGACAGCATCTCAAGTAACCCTGAGAGAAGTGGTCTGAGGAGGCGAGGGGAGGAGCCAAGTTTTGCAACAAAGGGCAGGTAGTCTGATCATCAAAAGATTATTGTTACTTAAAGAAAATGAGACATCCCAAGTTAAGGAAATCAGCATTTTTCTATTTATAGGAAGACACAAGAGTCTGCGCTCACTGAAATCATTCCTTTCACATGCACGTCAGCTATCTGCAGCCAGTACCTTGTGTTTTCACATCTTAAACTTCCTTTCCTTGGGGCTCACCATAGGAAATGGCTGTAGTCTGCTGGCTGCTAGATAGCAGGTATTCTTTGCCTTAGGGCTCACTAGCTCACACTGGAGGGCTGCAATCACTGATGACTGTGGCATCCTTGTTTACTGACACAGCAGGAACTATTTCATTTCTCACTGGCTAGACCAGCCAAGAGAGCAGCAAGTCCACTACTTACAAACCCACGCAATCCCCCCAGTTCTGAGCATGGCCTTCCTAGGTCTCTTCCCATCTATACCTCAGCTTCCTCCCATGTCAAGTGAGAGGGTAACCCCTGCTTCACAAGGCTATCCCATATCACCTCCCATCTGCCCCATAAGCCTGTTCCAGGCCACAGCACCCAGAACAGGGCCTACCATAAACAGGCACTCTGGTTACAGGATGAATGAATGAGCTCTAGGCCCATGTGACTATTTCTCGACCTTGGGCACTGCTGCTTACTCTCTCTGATCTCTGGTTTCACAGGAGGGGTAAGGTCACGCCCACATGGCCTTGGTCAAATGCCTTGTGCTAACAGAATTTAGCAGACACTATGAGAGAAGGCAGAAAATAGGGTGGGAATGGGGGTGGAGGTGGGCAGCGCAACTGGGAGGAGTAAAAAGCTGTTGGTCCTGGGAGCCAGGTCAGGGTCAGGGCAGAACATAGAGACCCAGACCTTCGCCTACCAGGCTGGGGAGATAATGCTTGGCCTCTGCACCCGCCTGGCTTCTGGGAGAGACCTGCGTCCTGGGAAACGGGCTGAAAGAGTCAAGGGCTGGAGGAACCAACATTCTTTTGCCACCCCTAGCGGCTGGCACTGGCACAGACAAGGTGCCACCCCAAACAAGGGGCCCTGGCTGAAAACACAGAGGCTGCTCCATGAAGGGCGGCAGGCACAAAGAAGGCCCAGGCTGCGGTGATCTGCTGTCTGGCCCCTGCTGAGTGGGTGGGAGGCCTTCATGTCCCCTTTTCCTAGAGAAGGCCAAAGTCCAGAGGGTGTGAGACCCAGGCTACTCGCAGGTTTCGTGTGCGGGGCGAGCGATGTGTTGGCGAGAGCTGCACCGGGGCCCCGGGGGTGAGCGTCATCCGGGAAAACACAAAACCACACCCGCGGCAGTACCCGTAGGCCTTCATGGCGGTTAGCGAAGCGGCCAGGGAAAGGCCGGTTCTTGCCCTCGTTTTATGGATTAACAGTGTCCACGACAGGAACACAGAAGGCGACGTGCGTTACCACGAACACTAGAGGTCGGGGACCTAACTGAACCGAAATTCAGCACTGGCTCCCCCTGCCGCGGCAGTCCGCGCGGGCCAAGCCCCCTAAGCCCTGCCCCCGGCCCCGCCGGGGCTTGGGGGCGGAGTCTGAGGGCGGCTGCGGGCGCCCGGCCGGAGGAAGGCGGGCCGTGGGGGATCCGCAGCGGGGTCTGCGTGCGCGGCTGGGGCGCGGGCCACGCTGAGACCCGGAGCAAAGCTGACCCAGTGCCTCACCATGGACTCGCGCCCCGAAGAGTACGAGCTCAACGGCGACCTGCGCCCGAGCTCGCCCGGCTCCCCGGACGCCTCGGTAAGCACCCCCGCCGTCCGTGCCGCTGTGCGACCTTGTCCGACGCCCGCCCTCTCTGAGCCCTGCTCCCACGGCTCCCAGGCACCTACGGGCGCCGAGCCGCTGCGCGCCGCGTCCGCAGTGAGGGTCGAGGTGGTCGCCATGCCCCCTGCGTCCCGCGCCCTTGCCAGCGTAGTCGCGGGGAGCCCAGGGATGACCCGGGGCTCAAGCCACTCTGGAAGGTTGGGCTGGGGCGCGGGCGGTTGGCAGGCTGCCGTTCGTGGCCCGGGGCAGGTAGCGTCCACGCGGAGCTGAGCAGCCGTGGGGCCTGGGCGCCACCTTCACTCCGCTTTCCGCGGCCCCTGCCTTCCTGGCTCTCACACAGCGCTCCAGTTCTGCCTCTGCTCCGGTTCGCTGCGCGCCGGGAGTAGGCGCGGAACGGATCCCGGCCTCTGGGCTCCAGGCCAGCAGCGGGCAGACAGTTACGTCACTTACGGTGTCCACAGCGACCGCACAGTCTTGTGCATGCCCTGATGGGGAACTTGGGGCCGCTGTGGCCTCCAGCCCTCTCTCCACCCTCGGGTTCTTGCGCCTCAGCCCGCCTTGCTGGCCCTGGAGCGCTGTGAGCGTGGGGGCAGGCCCTGGCAGTGGTCCCATTTAGATCCAGTACCCTCCCACCCTGGGGTCCTGTCCCGCTGTTGGAGCAGGGCCAGAGTAGCGGTTCGTAACCGGCCTTGCCCGGGACCAGCGGACCAGGGCCTCTGTTTGTGGCGCAGGCCCGTGCACCACCCTTTGGTAACTTGTTGACACTGGACATTCTTTCAGTTTCCGACCCTCTGGGGATGGGGGCAGGGACAGTGGCCTCTCAGACATGTACATCAGACTAAGCCGAGACTGACCCTTGCTCAGGTGTGGGTGACCAGTCCTGGGTGATGTTGTAGTAACAGGCCACATTTAGGGGGTGGAGGGCAAAGATTGGGCAAGCAAGGCCCTGGCCTGGGGAACAGTCCCTTAGCAGGCAGGGATTCCTGTGCTCAGGGGTCACTGCCATTGGCTTTGGGACCAGTTGCAGGTGCTACAGCCCTTTCCACTCAGTCTGAGTGCCTAGACAAGTCCTCACAGAGAAACCATGGGCAGAGTGCTGAACACACAGGCGGGTGGGAAGACTTCCTGACCAGTGGGGACCTTGGCACTGAGCCCTGGGGTGTGAGTATGTGTGGAAGGGCATCCCAGACAGGAAGAACAGTGGGAAAAGGGCCCAGGGGCTGGACCACCAAGTACATCTGGGCTGGGTATAGCTGGAGGTCAGACCTTGCCAGCTGCGGAGGCCGTGGAGGCTCTGGACACTCATGTGCGGGTGGACACATTCTTCCACGGGGCTCCAGTCACAGGCAGGGAGGCTCTGGGAGAGAAAGTCAGGACTGACAGCTGCTCTGCTCATCCAGCCTGGGGTCCAGGCCCACCCGACACTGCTCTCTCTCCAGCCTCTGCCTTCCACTTCCCACCCTCAGGACCTGCCTCACTGTGCTCTTAGGCACATCACTCTGTGTCTCAGTGTCTTATTTGTGAAATGGGGTGAGAGCAGCACCTCCAACAGAGGGTTATGAAAGAAAGTGAAAGTGCTAGTCACTCAGTCGTGTCTGACTCTTTGTGACCCCTTGGACTGTGGCCCACCAGGCTCCTCTGTCCATGGGATTCTCCAGGCAAGAATACTGGAGTGGGTGACCATTCCCTTCTCCAGGGGATCTTCCCAACCCAAGGACTGAACCCACATCTCTTGCACTGCAGGCTGATCCTTTACTGTCTGAGCCACCGGGGAAGCCTTCAGAGGCTTATGGTGAGGACTGAATGGGCTAATGTGTGTGAGGTCCTGGGGTAAACTGGGAACATAGTATTAACATTCCTGCCTCCAAACTAGATCCTCTTTCAAAGATGACATCTTGGTAGGATTTAGGAAGGGCAGCACCTTCCCCCAGGTGCAATCCACTTTCCCCCTACCCCACCATAGGCACAGCCCTCCCCTTGCACCTCACCTGGCTCTTCCACAGCCTTCCCTCCCAGTGGCCCCTGCCTGAATCTGAGTCCTAGGGTCCTGCTTGAGGAGGGGTAGAAAGGCTTGCTGGGAGGAGGGGAAAATCCCAGGATCTTCAGATATGTCCCCACTTGAGCAGGAGCCTCCAGACAGCAGGATGTGTGGGCTGAGTCACCACGATGTCCTCAATGTGACCCTGGCTAAGGGGAGGACTGACTGGGAGCCCAAGCCCAGAGCCCCATCGGTCTCAAGAAGCCCTGCTACATGGCCTTGGGCAAGTACGGACTCTCTCTGTGAACCTCAGTTTCCTCTTCTGTAGAGTGGGGAAGAGTCATTCACCTCCCAAGGTGACTGGGCTCAGAGGAGAGTTATATGTGTAATCCAAGGGCAGATGATCTGTCAGGCCAGGGCAGTGAGGGAGCTTCACAGATGTCCCCCTCCACGTGCTGCCTACCCCTGTGGCCTCCATGCAAGGCCAGTCTGCTTAGGGCCCCTGCTGGAGTGAGTTGGTATCTTTAGTCAATTAACTCACTTTTGAATGGCAGCAGAAGAAATAAGAAGCATTAGTTATATTGTGAAAATAAATGTGGCCAGGCCCAGGGTTTATCTGACGGGGCAGCTGCCTTGGACACTGCAGCAGACTCTGGGGCTATAGCCAGCTGAGGACGCAGCGGGGCACTGGCAGGACAGGGTGCAGTGAGGCTCGTAGGGCAACATCTGGGCTTGGAAACCAAGTCCTGGGAGGGAGGGTTGCTTGCATAGCCTCAGCTGCTGGGAGAGGTTTGCTGTTTTTCTCTTAAACTCTTTTTTTGGCCTTGCTGAGCTGGCATGTGGAATTTTAGTTCCCCGATCAGGGATTGAGCCTGTGCCCCCTGCCTTGGAATTGTGGAGTCTTAATCTGGGATCACCAGGGAAGTTCCAAGTTTGCTCTTTTTCTCATTTCTGCTCTTCTGGCAGATCCCAAGGCTGGCGGGGTCTTGGCCATGTTCCAAAGGGCAGCCCTGACGTGGCTGCGTGGTTACTCCTGGTCAGTGGTGAGCCCACAGGAAGCAGGACTGCCCAACCCCGCTCAGCTGCTGTGAGGACCTCCCACGCCCACCCCAGGAAACTTCCTGCCAGGAACTCAGACATGGAGCAAGAGACCTCCCGAGGCTGGCTGGGCACAGATGGTGTGGGGACAGTGCAGGAGTGAGCTAGTGTGACCTGGGGTGGGTGCCTTCACGCTGAGCCTAGGCAGTGGGCACAGTAGCAACTTATGCCCCCCACTGATGGATCAGACAGATCCTACTCGGCCCCAGCAGATCCTACTTGGTCGGTTCTCAGGTCCCAGCCCACAAGTGAGGACTCCAGAACCCCCGCATCCACTGTTGCCCACTTAGCCCAAGGGGAGGGGCCCTGTGCAGGAGTGGCTGCAATGGCCAGCATCTGGAGCTGGGCTTCACTCAGCTCATGCTGTTTCTGGGGCTAGTTCTCTCCCTTCCTTGTTATGGACTTTCACCATAGAATTAATTACAAATTGTTACAGTTTATTTGGGAGGCAGCCTTTCAAAGCCTGAGGCCGGGTGGTGAGGAAGAGGGACATCCAGTCTTGCCCTGCCCCAGCTGCCGTCTCACCAGCCACTAGGCTTCTGAGCGCTTCATTCACTGCCTGTCATATGCCCACCTGCCCATTTTATAGCTGAGGAAACTGAGCACAGACCAGTCACACTGCTGGTCTGTGGTGTGGCAGGATGTGGAGATGATAAAGGGAAGGCCCACATCCACGTCCCACCTCTTCCCAGAGCAGCTGATGAGCCTCATAGATTTTGGGTCTATGAGGGCCTTGGTCTCTCATTCTTTAGATGTGAAATTGGGCTGTGGGAAGAGGGGCGGGAATTCCCATGTAGGCATCTTGTCCCATGCTTGTACCTGGGATTTTGAGCAGTGGCAGAATTGTGGGCAGGCAGGACTGGAGGAAGTCCATAACCCAAACCTTGAGGTCCTGCAGAGATTCATGGCCCTGGCCTGCCCTCCTCTCCCAAGGAAGCAGAGGGTTTACCGGTAAGAGGCTGAGGATAGGCCAGACCTCGTGGGCCCAGCTGGAAGCCATAGGCAGCCTCTCCAAGCCCAGGGTGAACTGGAGGATGCGCCGTGTTGAAACTGGGTACTCTTGAGTACCGCAGACCTGTTTGGAATCTCGCTTCTGTTCCAACTTGCCTCCCTGTCCAAGCTGAGGTTGCTCAGTGCAGTGTGACCCTGGGTCAGGTGGCCTGGGTCTCTGCGAGCTGCCTGTGTACCAATGACTGGGATGACGCACTCTGTCCACAGAAAGAGGGCTCAAGGAGCCAGCCTTGTGGGCACCCCTGCCAAAACCAGCTCCTCCTCTACAGGCTCCTTCCTGGCTTTTAGAAAAAAAAAAAAAAGGCAGCCCTGAGCTCACTCAGCTTCTGAGATGCCACTGGGATTTCAGTGAATTCCTTTTGGCCCCAGGGACACATTACACTGGCCATTTGTTCCCTGCACTGCCCAAGTCATGGGCAGAGGTCTCAGTGGGAGGGTCCCAAGCATGGCTCCTGGCAGCTGGGTGGGGAGGTGAAGCTCCACACCTGTGCAAGATGGGCTCTGACTTCCCCCCAGCTTGGGTGACCTCCTCAGGATAGCGTCTTCCCTGGGATTCACCAGTACAGGGGTCACCTCTCAGGCCCAGAGCTCTCCCCACAGCTCAAAGCCCCTCCCCAGAAGGCCTGGGGTACCAAAGTCAGGCGTGAGAGAAATGAATCAACCCTGAAATCCACCCCCCACCCAAGGCCCTACCACATAACATTTCCTGGGCCTCCTCCCCAGTGTGGACATGAGGCTGTGCCATGTCCTTAGTGGCCCTTAGTTTCAAGATGGACAAGCTGGGTCCAAATTCTGATCTGTCTCTACCTCACGGTGGCCCTGAGTAAGCCCCCTTGACCTTTATCTTCCACTCTGTAGAATGGGAGAACAGTGCTCTTTCTCACTGTCAGTGTGCTTGGTGGGTGGTAGAGCTTCCCAGACCGCGGCCTGGGGTGTGCAGATGGGAAAACTGAAGCCCAGGGAAGGGAACATGTTGTCGAGGCTGCACTGCAAGCCTGTAGTCAGCGAGGGCTTGACCACAGCCCCTCCCCACCAGCCGTCTGGCCTGCACCCTCTGGCCAGTGCTCCTTATCACTGCATGGGTTGAATAGGAAGCAGATGGTTCTGTGGGCAGGAAATGCCCTGGCTAGGAGGGACATACGGGCTGAGGCCCTTGCTTGCTACCCGGGGCCCTGAGACAGTGACCAGATCCCCTAGAACCTCCTGGCCCTGTTGCACACCTAGGGCGCTCGACCACAGAGGGGGCTGGGGACTTCCAAGCACTCAGCCTCACAGGTGACCCTGACCCCAGTGCCGCTCTGCAGGGCCGGAGGAGACTGTGGTGTCAGCTCTCAGAGCTTCTGAGCCCTTGGACCTGGATTCAAATCCCAGTGCAGCCCTCATTTCCTATTGACTTGGACGTTTCCTCCCCCTACAGCCTCAGTTTACCCCTGGTAAATGGTTGTGAAGACAGGGACTCCCTGGGGGAAAGCACCGAGCTGAAAGGTGAATAGGATGACAGACTGTGCCCTGGGCACCCAAGGTGGAGGACAGTGGGGCATGGGCTCCCTGTGCTGGGGGCACTGCTGCTGCTGGTGGCATTGTGTATTTGAATGCGTGTGTGGTTGCAGAGGCGTGAAATATTTATACAGCTCAAGAGGGTTCAAAGTAAGAGAGAAAGTCCCCCTCCTGCCCAGAAGCCTCCACAGTTAGCCATGTGTGTGTGTGTGTGTTAATGCGTACATACATATATATTGTATGCATGTGTACATGTGTCTACACGTGTGTTTGTGCATGTGCACCATGTATAACATGTTAGTCTGTGCTTACACGTGTATATGTATTGTGCTTCTGTGTATGTGTGTATAGATGCGTGTGTATGGCGTTATGTGTGTATATGCTCATGAATGCGTGTATTTGTGTGTGTGTAGCTCCCCTGCCCCCAGAAGGTGGAAGCTCCTTGGAAGACCTGCGCCTGGCTTTTTCTCTGGGATTGGGGATTGGGATGAGCCCTGGGGTGGCCTCAAGGGAAGACGTTTTGGTGTTTCTGATTTATGAAACTTGGGGGCACATGGCCAGCAGGCCACGGCTTCCAGAATGCCTGCACCCAGTGGAGCACGTACATGATGGAGCATGGCCAGCTGGGCCACTTTGCAAGAACAGAGCTGGGAGACCGCCTGGGTGCTTTTGAGGTGGCACAGACCCTGGGGAGGAGTGGTGTGCCCTGGATATTCTTAGCCCGGGGGGTGGCCCACCCAGCTGTGAGTGCAGTTGTAGGCCTGGCATGGAGAGTCAAAGGAGACCTCACTTGAAGAAAGAAAGAGGCTGCACATGGAATTTCCCGGAGAGCAGGGCCAGGGCACTGGGTTGGACAGAGAAGGCTTTCCCAGCGAGCTCTTGGGTCCAGAACTTTAATCCAAGGGTTGGATTAAGAACCAACCCTTGCTTAACCAACCCTGCTTAAGAACAACTGACACTGAGGGAACACAGGACAAGGGAATCTCTGTTCCCATGCTGGTGCTCCTAGGCCTGTTACTCTAGATTAAATTAAAACTTTAAAAGATACAATGTAGCAACTGAGCGACTTCACTTTCACTTTTCACTCTCACGCATTGGAGAAGAAAATGGCAACCCACTCCAGTGTTCTTGCCTGCAGAATCCCAGGGACGGCGGAGCCTAGTGGGCTGCCGTCTATGGGGTTGCACAGAGTCGGACACGACTGAAGCAACTTAGCAGCAGCAGCAGCAGTGATGACCTAGAGGGGTGGGTGGGGAGGTTGGGAGAAAGGTTCAAGAAGGAGGGGATGTGTGTATACACACAGCTGTTCACTTTGTTGGACCGCCGAAGCTAACACAACATTATAAAGCAGTTATACTCCAATTTAAAAAAGAAGATATAATGTAAAAGTGCTTTACTTCTGTAAAACTTCTGTAATTCTGTAATTTCCATTGTATAGTTCTGTAATCTCCATGCTTTCTCCAACTGCAGAAAGTAAAAGTTTGCCCTCCCCAGAACCCCCACCTCCCATCCCTGCATCTTTCATGACTCTAGAAATAAGATCTCCCCAGTGGCCCCAGGAGGCCTAGGCTCAGGGAGGCCTGTGGACAGGTGGCCAGGGCTGAAGGGTACAGGTTAGTTCTGGGAGGCTGGGGAGGGGCCTGGCCGGGGCAGCTTGAAGAGGGCGGATGGGCTGGCTACCAAGAGGAGGCCAGGCAGCTTCGAGTTGCCTTCAGTGAAACAGCCATCCCGAGAGGCAAACTCCAGTCCCTCTCGGGAGGGGCCTTTGTGGCCTGGACTCCAGCTTCTGAGGCCAGCCTTCTTCTGCCTAACTCCCCTCCCTGCTCCTGCCCCTGCAGAGAAGGTCTGCTCTGGGTGGGGCCTCGAGGCACGGAGGGCGCTCGGGAGTGACAGGGGCCTGGCCTTGAGGACTGGGGACGATCTCAGGCAGAAGTGAGGGAGGAGGTAGCTGAACTTGTGTCGCATTTTATCAACACAAACATGAAGGCAGCATAAGCTCCAGAGCGCCACATGTCAGGACCAGTAGGGCACTCTAAGGGTGACCTCGTGCTTCTTATCACAAATACTAGTAATGCCCGGTCAGGAGACTCTGGAGGTGTAGGTGTGTGGTGGCCTGGGTGTGGTGATGGTGTCACGGTGCACACTTAGCTCCACACTCCTCAGGTTGTTCATGTTTATTATGTACAGCTTTTTGTGTGTCGATCACATCTCACTCAGTAAAGTGGTTTAAAATTGTTTTTAACAAAAAAGTAAGGAAGAAGCTAAGTTTAGCTGTAGACTAGAATACTGAGGCATCTCTTGAGCACCTGCTGTGTGCCCGCACAGCTGGGAGATGGCCTGGGTGGATCAGCCATCCCAGGAAGGCTTATTTCACGTGTGGGCAAGTGTGTGGAAATCTGGGATCCAGCTGCTTCACGTCACCTCCCTGGCACCAGTCACCTCCTGAAGGGAAGGGCGGGCAGGGGCACGCAGGGGAGGCTGCCAGACGGCCCCACCCATGGCAGGCAGATGGCTGGCAGCATTCTCCCGTCTAAAACCAGAGTGCGCTGAGGTTGTGTTTTGTTTCCTTTCTCTTCCAGGACTTGATTCCTAGGGTGGGTCTTGCAGGGCTGTACAGTCTCTTCTCTGGGCCTATTGTTCTGTTAACCAGCACATCCCTTTCAAGCCTCATCTGCTGACCCGATCTACCCCCACCTTCTTGCCAGTACCTAGGAAGGAGACCAGGCTCAAAGTAGGGGACACCAGGGTGGGCCCGGGCCTACAGTCCCCTGCTGTAGAGCCTGGCCTGACCACCCCACTCCCTGCAGCGTAGCCGCTGGGGCAGGAACCAGCCCATCAACATGAACCATTATGCCAACAAGAAGAGCGCAGCTGAGAGCATGCTGGACATCGCACTGCTGATGGCCAACGCCTCCCAGCTGAAGGCTGTCATTGAGCAGGGCACTGGCTTCGCCTTCTTCATCCCCCTGGTGGTCCTCATCTCCATCTCCCTCGTGCTGCAGATTGGTGTGGGCGTGCTGCTCATCTTCCTCGGTGCGTGCCTGGGCAGGGGGCTGCAGGCGGGAGGGCCCTGGGGTGCCCCTGCCCCACAGCCAGCTGATTCTGCCCGCACACACTCTGCGACGGGTCACAACGTTTTGCAGGCCCTCACGAGCTGCATGGGAGCCCCAGCCCGCCTCGCTAGGCCAGGTGGTCCAAAATATATTAACAGCTCCCACTGTGGCCCCCAGAGGGCCCCTCACATCTCTATCCTTCCACTCACCCAAGCTGAGGACACAGGAAAACATCAAAACCACACGAAGAGTTGACATGTATTGGGCACCTACTATGTACCCGCTAGTCCTTAGGTGGTCTATAGGGCCCAGGTGATGGTCCTGCCCCCCAGGTGGGTCAGGTGTAGAAGCAGCAAGAGTTTGGGTTCCCCTCCACCTGGCGTGTGACCTCAGGCAGGTTACATGACCTCTTGGGCCTGTTTCCTTGCCTAGAAAGTGGGCGTAAGGACAGCCTTGGGTACGTGTGGGAATGGCTTGATTATCACGCACCAGTGCTCAGAATGTGCTTGCCTATGTGTGTGCAGTCCCTTGTGCCTTAGAATGCAAGCCTGGGCCTCGGGCCTCCATGCCTTCGACTTCGTGATGGGGTGCCCGGCCCCTGTGAGTTTCTTTTCACAGAGCAAGCGGGGCTGCAGCAGTCAAGCCAGAGATAGCAGTCTGCCTGGGCTAGGCCCCATTTTTGGCAGTGTTTTAAAGCAGGCATGTCTCTCTCTGGGGGTGCAGAAGAGGGCCCCATGATATCTCACAGTGCCTGCTCCCTCTCACAGTTAAGTATGACCTCAACAACCCTGCCAAGCATGCTAAGCTGGACTTCCTCAACAACCTGGCCACCGGTCTGGTCTTCATTATCGTCGTGGTCAACATCTTCATCACTGCCTTTGGCGTCCAGAAGCCCACCATGGACACGGCACCCCGGCAGTAGGGGCTCAGGTGAGCTGGCAGGGCCGTCCCCAGCAGGGTCTATTCCTCCACGAACCCACCCGCTCACCCCACTGGGCTGCTGACTTAGCGTGGGAAACTCAGGGTCTTTTGTGCAGACCTCCTGTGACTGCATCTGTCCTTGCCTGGGCCTTGCAGGGTGGGCGCCCCTGGGCATGTGCACCCCCTACACCACACTCAGCCCACTGTCCTTGCTCAGAGAGACCCAGTGCCTGCTCAAGGTGACCCCACTTGGGAGCAGAAGCCACAAGGAAGTCAAGTGAGCCTGGTAACACACTCAACAAGCCCCTCCTATAGGGAGGTTGTGGGGGCTCAGATGCAGGCAACCCGGATTGTCACGAGGGCAGATACAGAAGGCTGGCAGGTCTGGCATGTGTCCTGGCCAGGGTCACACAACACAGGTCCACGGGGCCCTGGACCCAGCAGTCCTCAGGCCTGCCACAGAGGCGAGGTGGGTGCCATAGCAGACAGCAAACACCTGTGTGTCAGGGACATGAGAAGAAACCTTCCAGATTGACCAAGTGGACAATGAAGCAAGATGCTGGGAGCAGGGCCTTTGTGTGGCCCCGTTGTGAGTATCTGGCTTTCACTTGCCCCCGCCATCACTATTGGCCCCACCTGGCATCAGTTCACTGCCCAGCTGCTGGCCTCAGATTGTTGTTCAGTCTGTCCCCCATGGAATCCTCTGGTTGCCAGCCTGCTCCCTCACTCATCACATGACAACTGGGCCATTTATTAATCACCTGCTGTGTGCCCCAAACAGTCTTGAGTTCCCCAAGCATCAGCCTAGTGGGGAGACCTTAAGGTCCCCAAGGCACATGTCCACCCACCAGCTCCTGCTCTCAGGGGTGCCCTGTCAGAGTGTGCTGGGCCAGGCTTTTAAACCCTGACAGTGACCCATGGCAGGACACCATGGCTCTCCCAGGTCAGAAGTGGGCTGACTCTGGAGTGAGAGTGGCCCCGACATTTATGGGCTGGTTAGCAGACACCACGCTGAGGCAGGGTCACCAGAACAGAACTGGAGGCCCCTCCGGCCTTGGTGACTCCATGCCTCTCCTCTCCTTCTCTGCAGGCGCCCCTGGATTGTGCCTGGCCGCAGCTGCCTAGACACAGGAGGTGCCTCGCCCTCGAGGCCCATCCCCCTGTGCATGGGATCCCCCTAAACCGCCGGAGCCCAGGCTGGCCCCCGGACTGCATCCAGATAAGCCACACGTGCTCAGGCCACTCTGGCCATACAGGGCCTGCCCGTCCTCAGCTGCTCCTCCTCCTGGAGCGTGGAGTAGCCAGGCCCAGAAGATGGAACTGGTGAGCCTTCAACAAGGGTCATCACTGCCGTGGACATGCAGCAGGCCCAAGGATGGGGGTCAAGGGGCTGGCCCCATCTAGGGACATTTCCAGAGAGAAAAGGTGATGCCAACCAGTGCAGCAGCGTCCTGGCCTTGTGCGCTGCCCGCCCTGGGTGACCTGTGACCTCTGCACTTCCTGACCAGGACTATAGACCATCAGTGACACTGTGGGCCCCCCACTGTGGCCACTGACTCAGACCTCACACCTTCCACCAGCAGTGACTGGGCAGGGCTTTAGCCCCTCCTTGGGGATCTGAGCCCCCACTTTTCTATATATAAGAAACCAATAAAGCTGATTCTTCTCTTCGTGTGGCTCCCAGCACCATTCTCCCTGCCACCCAGGCCTGGGTGCTGCACCGTGCCCCTCAGAGCCCCCAGCCTATACAGCCCTCCTCTGTCCCTCCCTCCAAGCCTGTGGTCTGTGGGAGGAGCAGCCTTTGTTGGCATCTCCAGACATCACCTCCACATGCATGTCCTCGGGGCAGTCAGCTCGATGACCCCTGAGCAGACCCTCGTGAAAAGTTCCAGCGCTCCCACATCTCCTGCAGTTTACATGCCCAACTAGCTCCCTTCTATACCCACAGTACTGGATCAAGGAGAGTGGGGCTGATGCCAAGCCAGCCTCGACCCTGCAGAGACACCAGTGAGGGCCAGGTGCTGTCTCTGGGGGCTCACGGAGCCACCTCTCGCCTGGCTGGGATCCCCAGCTCCCTCAGTCCACCCTGTGACCACTAGGGCCTGAACCCTCACTCTCAGCCCCCTTGTCATCTCCTTTCTGACCCTTGCTGGCCCCATTCCTTCATCTCAAGTCAGCAATGCCCTCACCTGGGCCTCTCCAGGTGGGATACCTGAGAACTCCCTCCAAGCAGCTGGAGCCCAGGGAGGTGATGCAACCCCCAGGAGCTCCCAAGGCCCCTCCCCACTCTGAGCCTGGAGCAGCTCCAACAGACATTCAGATGGCCCCACAGAGTCTTCTGTGGGGCTGAAAGATAAGCACAGAGTGATTAATAAACAAGAGTGCCTATGGGTGAGATAATCTAATCTGAGCTTTGCTTTAAAATGAATAACTCAGGAAAAAGGTACAGGGAAATGGATGAAGATTGGAAGTGCTGGGGACTGCAGAGCTGGGGGCCCAGAGCCAGCTCTCTGCTCTTCTGAGTGTTGAATGTCCCATAAAGAAGGCTACTAAAGGTGATTCACACGTGGGATGAGATCCCTAAAGAAGCAAGACCAGCAGGCGGGCAGGGGGTGGACACGTGTTCCCAGAGGAGCCGATGGGCCTGGGGCCAACCTGGTCAGAGGAGGGCAGATGCACAGCTGTCAGGTGGCTGGGCCCTGGGAGCAAGCAGTAGAGAGGCCAATCTCTGCGGCTGGTCGCCGTGAGCACCTTGGCTGTCTCACTGCCAGGAAGCAGCAGGGGTCAGTCTCCTGGCTGTGAACCTGCCCCCCTACCTGGCCCTCGTGGTGGATCCAAGGTGGTGTCTGGGCCCATGCTCCTAGGTCCAGCCCCACTCGGCTCTGCACAAGCGGAGGCTGCCCAGCACCATAGCCCTGGGGTAGCCTGAAGCTGTGGCCTGTGGCGTGGGCTGACAGCCACACCAGGGGGATGCCAGCCTGTGTGGACCATGGACATGGCCAGCAGATGGCTGAGTTCCTCCTTTGGCCAGGACAGGAAGTTTGCCCGGACCTGACCAAACAGGGTAAACCTAGATGGCTGGATGGGTCCTAGGTCACCAAATCAGCCTGGCCTCTATAAGCACTAGGGGCATTGGGAACAAGGCATGACAGAGGGTGGGTATGTGCATTCAGCCCCTGACAGCCTCTGCTCCAGCTGCTCCCCCACAGGTATACCTGACAGCCCCTGATCTCCCCACTCACCAGGCTCATGTCAACAGACCTGGCCCCCTGACCCTCACTCTGGATGTACTCCAGTCTCTGCAGCTCTCTAGGGTCAGGGCTGTGCCCTGAGGTCTTCCCCACTAGCCCTCCTGACCCCTGCTTCTGGTCACTGTCACGGTGGGCCATTTGGGTTTGCTCTGCCTTTGATGTCATTGGTCATGTCACTGCCCACCATGTCCCCCTGGGGCTCTCATCTGAGCCCTGACTAGCCCCACGTCATCTGGCCCATGATCAGGGCTGTTGCCTGAGAAGGAAGGTCCTGCTCACCATCTCCCTGAAGGCTAAGGAGCTCTGCCTGAGCTGGGGAAGGAGGTGGACCTTTAATCATACTTGTAGTTCTATTTGATCTGCCCTGGCCCTTCCACTTGATGCAACCACTCAAAGCCTGTGCTCAGCACTGTGTCTGGCTACAATAGATCCACTCAAGTTCCAAGCTCTGCACATGTGTTACAATGGCCAAGGGATAGACAAAAAAAAACAAAAAAAAACAAAAAAAAACGGGGCCCAGAGAGTCAGTCAGGGCCAAGCCCTGCTGTGTAGCTGCCCCATCTGGGGACCCCACTCTGCCATCTCGGGGGATGGCAGAGACCCTGAGAGTAAGCAAGGGGTTCAAGGAGTAAGAAGCAAGGAAATGTATGTGCCAAGTTGGGAGACTCCACAGAGGGATACACACAGGGAAGTCGAGACTGAGGGAGCTCCCAAGGCCGATGCTCTGGGACCCAGGACCAGGAGGGAGCCCTGTGGAAGGACAAGCCTGTGGTGCACGAGCCCCGAGGCCATGGGAGCTGGGGCTGGCCTTAAAGGAGTGTAGGATGGCCAGTGTGGGGGAGGGGGGAGTCACGAAGAGCTAGGAATTGGGGCGACTGAGGGAGCTGGGAGGATTTTGTGCTAACTTCCTTGTTTTACAATATAGAGAGATGACGGATGGAGGACAAAAAGATTATAGATTGATGGACAGATGGATGGAAGACAGACAGATAGATGGCAGATGAATAGGTATAGATAGATGACAGATAGGGGTAGGGATAGATGAGTCATCCCCAGGTCACCCTGGGGTTCTCCTCCCCTGACTCTCCATCCCCAGTGTCCACCTTCAAGGCCCAGGCCCACTTGATCTGAGAGAGAGAAAGACAGGGTGAGGTAGGGAGCTCTGAGAAAGGTAGGCCAGGATGGGCTGGGCTGGGCTGGGGCCCGTGGAGCGAGAAGGTGGACTTCCGCTGCGGGATTGAGTGGTTCCTTCCTTCCACACCTGCCACACCCACCCACCCACTTCCCTCTCTCAGGCACCTTTTCTCCCACCTGCCTTTATGGAATTTAATTCCTCTTTTCTCACTACATTACTTTTAAGAATCCATGAGCAGAATGTTCTAACATTTTTCTTCTCTCTCAAGTATTTATTTCAGGGGAAACTAAGCTAACTAAGCTGCTGGATCTGCATGTGGTCCAGGGAAGAATGCCCCATGGCAGCAGCGCCCCCCAGGCCCTGCCCTAGGCCTCAATGCCCTCTGAGGGGATACGGGGCTCCAGCCCTGCCTCCAAGTGGGATAAGAATTGAGGTGCCAGCTGCCACCGAGCCAGTGCTGAGGAAGGTCAGTGGCTCCACGCTCCCAACCCCGCGCACACTGTCTCCAAGATTGGGGCCCCAGGGCCCACCCAGCAAGGACCTGACCTGCAACTTGGTCAGGCCTGGAGTTTGTGCAGAAGTTCTGGGGTGTAGGGTGGGCACTCTGAGATAGCTCTCAGAGCACTGACCTGCTGGGTTGCAAATAACAACCCCAGATTCCAGGAGTGTCAGCACCCCAACCCAGACCTTGTGCCTTCTCCCAGAGGGGAACCCTGCCTTGTGCAAACTGCAATTACATTTCCGGCTCCACAAGAAGCAGCCTGTTACTTCACTGGGCCGGAAACCACATCCCTGAGAGCATCTAGGGCTAACTGCCTCCACCACAGGACCTCTGCTCTTCACAGACA